>JACDIV010000077.1:15000-215371 GCA_022244645.1 Thraustochytrium striatum | reverse complement strand
CCTAACCTAACCTAACCTAACCTAACCTAACCTCCTAACTAACCTACCTAACCTAACCTAACCTAACCTATAACTTAACCTAACCTAACCTAACCTAAGTAACGCATCGTTACCCTAACCTAGTAACCTAACCTATTGTCGATGACGTCATTCAACCTCTCAACTTTGAGTTTACGATATTTTGGACTTTCAAGTCAGAGAATTCACCATTACGTCGACCTGATCTCTTGACTCTTTTCTTCAAACTCTACCTTATTCTAACCCATCTCTACCCATCTTTACCCATCTCTACCCATTCTAACCCAATTCTAACCGCCCTACCCATTCTAACCCGCCTCTACCCAATTCTAACCGCCTCTACCAATTCTAACCCGCCTCTACCCAATCTCTACCCAATTCTAACCAATTCTAACCCAATTCTAACCCAATTCTAACCCGCCTCTACCAATTCTAACCGCCTCTACCCAATTCTAACCCGCCTCTACCCAATTCTAACCCGCCTCTACCCAATTCTAACCGCCTCTACCCAATTTTAACCGCCTCTACCCAATTCTAACCGCCTCTACCCAATTCTAACCCGCCTCTACCCAATTCTAACCGCCTCTACCCATCTCTACCCATCTCTACCTGGACTTTGTTCGTTTTTACTCGTAACACAAAATTATAATTTACGCGCCTGCTGCCTTCCTTGGATGTGGTAGCCGTCTCTCAGGCTCCCTCTCCGGAATCGAACCCTAATTCTCCGTCACCCGTGATGGCCACGGTAGTCCAATACACTACGTCGACAGCTGATGGGGCAGAAACTTGAATGATTCACCGCCGGTACGAGACCTCTGCGGTTCGCTTAGTTATTCTGAATCACCAAAACAACCCGAAAGGTATTGGTTTATATCAAATAAATGCAGCCCTCCCTAAAAGTCGGGCCTATAAGCATGTATTGTTTCTAGATTTGCCACAAGTATCATCTAAAAAACACTATCAAAGAAACTATAACTGATATAATGAGCCGTTCGCAGTTTCACAGTATAAATCGCTTATACTTAGACATGCATGGCTTAATCTTTGAGACAAGCATATGATTACTGGCAGGATCAACCAGATTGCTGTTCTTGCTAAGCGTCACACAGGGCGATGCGTTCAAGAAGAGACACTAACAGAAGAAAAAATTCCTCCTGCAAGCGCCTCATCAGCGATTTTGATTGTTTCTGAAAAGTCGCGACAATGTCGCGCCTCGTCCAGTCGTCGTTTTACTTCAAATTCCACACGCCTCACCGCCGATGCCCACTCGTTCATAGAGTCGGTCGTGCGGGGGCGACGCTGCAAAGTCAAACTCAGTCGCTTCCCCAATGGTGGCGTACCGCGACCAGAGCGGTTCCTTGCGTTCTGCGTTCAGATTCAAGTGTTGCGCATCGCGTAACAGCATGAAGCCTTCTGCACTCGGAGCATACGAGCAGCCAACTATTCATTCATCAAGAATAAAAGTCTTGGCCACCGCTCCTCGATCCACCCTGCGCCCACCCTCCTTTCAAAGGGACAAGCAAGCAGAGGAACCGAATTCCGATGCTGCGAATCAGAGGATCTTTCGAGGCGACGCTGCCACACTTGGCCGCGCCGCGTCTCCCTCTGTCGCGCTCGTCATTTTCCCGTGGCACAAATTTCAAACAAGTCCCTGCCGCGCACTCTGAAGAGAAACTCGAAGAGATCCGATTTGAAGAAACGAAGAGAGAAGCAAACTCCTTCTCTTCGCCCCTCCTCTCTTCACCCCTCAAGCGCCCCTCAGCTGTGACACTGAACTCACTTCAACACCACTCTTGAATATAGAGTATACTCTAATTTTCATGATCGCGCAAAAAGTGCGATGAACATTTGATGCGTTATGCAAATGTGCGAGGAAACGTGAGGGGAGAATGCACTTTGGTCGCACTTTTGGCAAAGGCTTGCCTGCTTGTTGTTCCCATGTTTCATGGACACTTGCGCAGGGTCTCCGAGGGACTCGACCCGACACTTGGCCACGAGTTCGCTCACTTTCGACACCAACAAGCCCAACCACGACGCGCGAGCTCGGAAGGGGCGCCACTGCCTCCTCTGCGGTCGATAACGACCGATGTCCTGCGCGCCTGCTGCGCCTCCCCGCGCTGGACGCGTCTGCCGCCTAGCTCGCCCGCATGTGCTCGCGTCGTCCCGCTACCAGCGCAGACAGCTACCATTCAGTCAGTCCCAGCATGCATGTCCTCGCAGCTTCTTCTGCCTCTCCCATGGCCTGCCGCGCTGTATGCTGTGCCGACGCCCGCGTACGCGTCGTCCCGAGACTACCATCGCTGCGCCACCGCCGCCGCCACAACTCGTCTCTTGCCACCTCCCTTCGCCAATGTTCATTCATTCACTCATTCACCAGCCTGCTCTTCCAACACCAGCATTCCGCACCACCGCTCTGCTCCGAGTCGAGCCCGTGTGCTCAAGCCAGTGGACACCAGCCCCGCGCCCGCACGCACACCCTGCGCTCTTGCCATCGCAGCTCGCCCGTGGCGGCCTGTGCTCGGCCAAAGCTCCTCACGATCTTGATGGCGAAAAGACTGGCTCCAGAGGAGGCCTTATCACGGATCGGCTCCTGGCTGATCGCCCAACCGAGTCCTCGGCCGAGTCGTGCGCTCTTGTCGTCGTGCTTCTCAACAACAACAACAACAACGACCGACCACAGCGCCACACGAGTCCACGACCTCCTCGCGCACGGCCATGAGAGTAGCGAGGCTGCCAATGGCCATCACGGCCACCTCCGTCGCCTCACCGCGACCGACCTCTTCTCAGCCTCGCACTCTCTCCGTTTTGGAAGCGCTACACGACCCCAAGAAACAACCTTGCTGTCTCTGCTCGCGACCACGCTCTGGTCATTCTGACGCTTGCCGTGAGTCTGCCGCCTCGATCGCCTGTGCCTCTTGTCCCATACCGCCTTCCGAGCCCCCCTGCTTCACAACGCAAGACTCCTTCGCTCCCATCTCGACCATCGTCTTCAAGCGCGCGCAAGTCGCCGCGCTGCTGATCTTGCCAAACCACCAAGCGCCGTGTCGAGTTGGCTCCGCTCCTCCACCCTCCGAGCTCCTCGACCTGTTCACCGCCACTCTTGATCTCAACCTCGCCTCCCAGACTGACCAACCGCACAACCACAAGTGCTCTGTTTGTTCAACCACCTACAGCAGCCACCTTCGCCGGATCTCTGAGCTCTCAAGGGTGTCGATGCTTGATCCACCTGTGCCACGTCCCAACAAGCCTTCCGATCCACTCCTCCCTCTCGCCACCGCTGGCTTGCCCATGCACTCTCGACAACTCCTCATCTCGCCCAACTCAGCCATTCGCTCGTCCGCAACGATGCCGCGCCACCGGCAAAGCCCATCAACAGCCGCTCCTACATCCATTCGCGGCGTTCAACTCGTCTCCAGGCCCGTGCAACCCTTTCCTCTGTGGCATAATCACCCTCGAACCTTCTCGCTCTGTGCTGCTCCTCGAACGCCGCACCACGACCCAAGGAGCGGCACTGGCGCTGGCTGCCAACTTCACCTGTGTCCCGAGCCCGCCGTGGCCCTGTGTCTCGTCTGCGCTGCTTCTCAGGCCATCTCGTCGTGCCTGCTTCCAACCATTCTTCTTCCGTGCTTGCTTGCCTGGCCGTGTGCTTCTTTGCAATCACGCCATAGTTCACGCCAATGCCGCTAGTGCAGCTCGCTGCCTTGGTCTGCGTCACCTCCATCCCTGTTGCCCATCTGTCGTGCTTGCTTGCCCTCCGTCCACTCGCTCCGGCTCTTCATCTCCCTTTGCCACTGTCACCATCTCCTTCCAACTTGCCGACGCGGCTGACACTGCCGAGCATGGCGACTCGACTCGGCTGCCGAGCCTCTCCATCCTCGTCCTGCGCCACCTCAATCTCGTCCCTGCCATCCACTGCCTCCGATTCTCCGCTAGACGCCCGACTCGACACCCAAGCAGTCAGATTGTTCTTGCAGCCGCCCAGACAACCAAGCCTGCGGCCAAGCACCACGATGACCCGCACTCTATCCATCGCGTCCCCGCCAGTCTGTCCATCGCACTCTTCTCTTCGCAGCCTGGCTTGCGCGTGCGTGCGTTCACCCTCTCCCTGGTCGCCCGCCTCTTCTCGTTCTTGACACTCCAAGACGCGAGATCCGATTAGCAAGACGCGTGGGCGGCGCCTCATCTCTTCCATCGCGCCGATCCTAGCTCCCAACACTCCTCGCCTGGCGCTACACCGCCTCCTCTTGCACAGATGGCCTCTGCTCCTTCTCAGCCGAAACAAGACCAAGCTTTCTTCTTGCTCCTGAGCACGCCCTGGTCCATTACGGCACTGATGAGCGAGATCGCGGCCTCTGTCTCCTCTCCGCCCCCCTGCGCCGCCTTCCTGGCCCTCCTTTGGCGTTTCTCTGCGCTCTACGGCGTCGCCTTGCCAACACCGAGACCCTTCCGTCGTCTCTGACGCTGCCAAATGCGCCCAGAACAGCAAGCGCATCGGCTGGCCTCGGAACCAGCATCTCCACCCCGTTCCGTGCTCCTCCGCCTGTTGACCACCACTTACTGCCTCGTGTTCGCCTCTCAGAACAACCAAGCCACACCCAAGATCTTCAACACTTTCACAACTTGCAACAACCACAGCCCCCCTACTCCAGGCCACAGTGATAAACTCGCCCAGCGCCATCGCCTCCTGGGCCAGGTCGCCATCGCATCCCTCCATGACCCTTCCACCCGTCGCTCTCCCTTGGCCGTGCCGCAAAAAGGTCTTCGCCAGCACCGCCACCACCACGCCGACTCCGCTGCTCTGGGACACGCGAGATCATCCATGAGAGACTGGAGTGTACCTCCCTGCTCTCGCCGATGGTGACCGCCCTGTTCCCCGCCCCGCTACGCCCCTGCCCTTCGCCACACCGCCTCCACTTCACCCCAACTTGCTCGGCTCGGACATCGTGCTCCAAGCGCACCACGCAACCACAGGATCCGCGGCACCGCTGGCGATCGTCTGCGCCTATGTCCTGAGCTCCCTAATGATCTGCCTGTGTGGCTCCCATCCGTCTGTGTGCCTTGCGCACGAGCCCTGCCGCCGACACGTTCATTCTCTGCCACTTGCTGTCCTCGAGTTCGCCATGACTCACGACGACGATGTCACCAATAGCCGCCTTGGCGGCCTCCCCGACCGTACATCCTGCTCATCATCGTGTTCTCGGCCTCTATCCTTGCGTCTGCACGCCCTGCGACCTTGCTGACAGCCATCCTCCTTTTTTTTCCCCAGCTCGTCAACGCCACGAACGGCGCCCAGCAACGCAACATGACGCACTTGGCCGTGCAGTATCCTCCAACGCCTTTGCCTCGACCTCCTCCCCCCTCCGTCTTGACCTCCTCCACCTCTTTGTCATCGCGTCTCCTGGATCACTCACGACCAAGCCCTGCCAACAACCACCTCTGCCCTTCCAAGCAACCGCGGCGGCACAAGAACCGCTCGAGAGCCGGACCGAATGCCGCCGAGCGCTACACAGCCTTCGTCTATCTGCGCCACGACGCGATCGAGTTCTCTTGCGCGCGCGCTCCGCCCTCACCTTTGCTTGCTTCTCTGCGTTGCTGGCAACATGTCTCTCCAAGCTCGTCGCGCCATGCTGCGACAACGCTGCAGCCCGCAAAGCGCTTCTCCCACGCGCCCTGCCGGGCCCTGCCGTGTTTCTGGCCGCGCCATCGGCCTCCTTGGTGGCTTTGCCCTCCATCGACGAGATCACCTGAATGTCCACGTTGGTCGTCTCGTTGCCTCCAGCCTTCACGACGACCAGTCACGCAGCGGCACTGCTTGCGCTCTTCTCCACCTGTGCCTCGAGCCATTCAAGCTCCCCAGACTGCTTGTGGGTCTGCTCTCTGCCTTACACGACGCATGCGCCTTGGACGTCGTCGTCGACTTCACTCTTGCTCTTCGTCCAGCTTGCCAAGCCATCAGATGGCTTGGCGTGCCGCTCTTGCCACGGTACGAGCCAAGCCTGGTTGCACTGCCCGTGCCTTGCACTGGCTGATGTCCGTCTATTCCTTTGCTTCTCCACCTATTCATCTTGGTCGTCGTGGAGCGTCTCGTGGGATTGCCCATTACGATGACTGCGGCGGCGAGGACGATCATGCACGCCTCCACCTCCCTCTCGTGGCCTGAACGCCCTCGACGTCTCGTATTCGCCCGCCTCGCACCGTGGTGCATCATCAAAGTGGCCGCAATCGTCCTCATCCGCGTTGTCCTCCTCATGCCATGTCCAACCGGCGCCACAGTGTTGCAGGGCGTCGCCGAACCGTTGCAACACTTCGGCGCGCTCCAGACCCTGGATCAGAGCCCAAGCACCCGGCCCCTTCGCCACTTCGTCTCACTTGGTCGCCGCTCCTTGGCCAAGCCCACCTCGGTATCGACAAAGGCGACAAGCACCGCCGCGGACTTGTTGCCGCCCAGCAACGAGTCGCCAAGCTGGCCAGTGACCGTCACCGCCTGCCGGCCAAGCCCCATGCCGTCTTCTGCCCCTGCCCCTGCCCCTCTTGGTCTCCTGCGAGCTGTCCACCACAAGTCCATCAAGCCTGAACGACGACGACGACCATGACGAGCCCGCTGGAGAGGATCGAGCCTCGAGGAGCGACGAGACCAGCTCATGAAACCGCTAGTCTACCACACGGACGCGAGTGTCGCCGCACTCTCTGCCGCGCTGCAGGCGCTCTTTACCAGCCCAGAGAGGTCGTCTTCGGGTAACTCTGCGTCTCAAGCCTGCTCGACAGGTCGCCACAAGTGAATCGCGGAGCTGCGAGCCCGGCGGCAGTGCTTTTCACCTGTGTGTCGAGAGCGCAGGGCGCTGCTCCGTCCTCTACCCTGCATCTTGGTGCCTCAGCGTGCGTTTCCAGTGTCCAAGGCCGCGAAATATCGATTTGGGTGCTCTCGCGCCTGTCACATCGCACCCAGAGCCCGGCAAACGCTCTAGCGCCTCTGCCCAGGCGAGGCCACACCCTTCGTTGCGCTACCTGCTCCCAGGTCTCGCTCCTTGTCGATGTTTCGCTTCCGCAGCGTCGCAGGCCTGCCAGCCTCGTTCAACGTGCTCAGAGTGAGCAAGCAGATGCAGCGCGCCACGAAGCCGTCACTGGGCCTCTCCACTCGTCGGAGAAAGCATACAAAGCTCCCTTCCACCCGGCCAGTCCATAGCCTGTCCTCCGCGTGAGCTCGTTTCCTCCGCACTGTGCACCCATCTGTTTGCTGCCCTCGCGCTAGCCACATCGCGCCTAGAGCCCGGCAAACGCGTTAGCGCCCTCCGCTCAGGCGAGGCCGCGCCTATCGTTGCGTTCCCTGCTCCCAGGCCCCCCTCCATGTTGCTGATTCGCTTCCGCACCGTCACGGGCTTGCTGGCCTCGGTCGACCTGCTCAGAATGCGCAAGCCGATACGGCGCGCCACGAAGCCGTCAGCAGCCCTCTCCGCTCGCCCGACAAAGCAACCAAGGCCCCCAACGGGCCTTTCCGTCCGTATTTTGGCGTCCGCGTGAGCTCGTTTCCGCTGTTCTGCGCAACCATCAATTTCCTGCCCTCGCGCAAGCCACATCGCGCCCAGAGCCGGCAAAGTGCCTGGCACCGTCGACCAGGGCGAGGCCGCACCCATCGTTGCGTCTGCTGCCCCCTGTGCTTGCTCCTTGTCGCTGATTCGCTTCCGCATCGTCACGGGCTTGCTGGCCTCGATCGACTTCCTCAGAGTGCGCAAGCCGATGCAACGAGCCGCGAGGCAGTCAGTGCCTCTCTTCACTCGTCGAAGAAAGCATGCAAAGCTCCCTTTCCCAGCCGGCCCATTGCCTGTGCTCGGCGTGAGCTCGTTTCCACTGTTCTGCGTCACCATCAATTTCTTGCTCTCGCGCCTGTCACATCGCACCCAGAGCCCGGCAAAGTGCCTGGCACCGTCGACCAGAGCGAGGCCGCACCCATTGTTGCGTCTGCTGCCCCTTGTACTCGCTCCTTGTCGTTGTGTCGCTTCCGCACCGCCACGGGCTTGCTGGCCTCGGTCGACCTGCTCAGAATGCACAAGCCGATACGGGCGCCACGAAGCTGTCGACAGGTCTCTGCTCGCCCGACAAAGCAACCAAGGCACCCAACGGGCCTCTCCGCCCGTATCTCGGCCTTAGCGTGAGCTCGTTTCCGCTGTTCTGTGTCACCATCAATTTGCTGCTTTCGCGCCAGACACATCGCACCCAGAGCCGGCAAATGCACTAGCGCCCTCCGCTCAGGCGAGGCCGCGCCCATCGTTGCGTTCCCTGCTCCCAGGCCCTCCTCCATGTTGCTGTGTCGCTTCCGCACCGTCACGGGCTTGCTGGCCTCGTTCAACTTGCTCAGAGTGCACAAGCCGATACGGCGCGCCGCGAGACAGTCAGTGGGCCTCTCCACTCGCCCAATAAAGCAACCAAGGCACCCAACGGGCCTCTCCGCCTGTATCCTGGCGTCCGCGTGAGCTCGTTTCCGCTGTTCTGCGCAACCATCAATTTCTTGCTCTCACGCAAGCCACATCGCGCCCAGAGCCCGGCAACCGCTCTAGCGCCCTCTACCCAGGCGAGGCCGCGCCCACCGTTGCGTTCCCTGCTCCCAGGCCCCCCTCCATGACGCTCTCTCGCTTCCGCACTGTGACGGGCTTGGCGGCCGTGTTCGACTTGCTCAGAGTGCGCAAGCCGATACGGCGCGCCGCGAGACAGTCAGTGGGCCTCTCCACTCGCCCAATAAAGCAACCAAGGCACCCAACGGGCCTCTCCGCCCGTATCCTGGCGTCCGCGTGAGCTCGTTTCCGCTGTTCTGCGCAACCATCAAATTCTTGCTCTCGCGCCAGACACATCGCACCCAGAGCCCGGCAATTGCACTAGCGTCCTCCACCCAGGTGAGGCCGCGCCCACTGTTGCGTCTGCTGCCCTTGTACTCGCTCCTTGCCGCTGATTCGCTTCCGCACCGTCACGGGCTTGCTGGCCTCGGTCGACCTGCTCAGAGTGCGCAAGCCGATACGGCGCGCCACAAAGCTGTCAACAGGCCTCTCCACTCGCCCGACAAGGCAACCAAGGCTCCCAACGGGCCTCTCCGCCCGTATCTCGGCCTCAGCGTGAGCTCGTTTCCGCTGTTCTGCGCAACCATCAATTTCTTGCTCTCGCGCAAGCCACATCGCGCCCAGAGCCCGGCAAAGTGCCTGGCACCGTCGACCAGGGCGAGGCCGCGCCCATCGCTGTGTCTGCTGCTCCCAGGCCCCCCTCCATGTCGCTGATTCGCTTCCGCACCGTCACGGGCTTGCTGGCCTCGGTCGACCTGCTCAGAGTGCGCAAGCCGATACGGCGCGCCACAAAGCTGTCAACAGGCCTCTTCACTCGCTCGACAAAGCAACCAAGGCACCCAACGGGCCTCTCCGCCCGTATCCTGGCGTCCACGTGAGCTCGTTTCCGCCGTTCTGCGCAACCATCAATTTCCTGCCCTCGCGCAAGCCACATCGCGCCCAGAGCCCCGCAAAGTGCCTGGCACCGTCGACCAGAGCGAGGCCGCGCCCATCGTTGCGTCTGCTGCCCCTTGTACTCGCTCCTTGTCGCTGATTCGCTTCCGCACCGTCACGGGCTTGCTGGCCTCGGTCGACCTGCTCAGAGTGCGCAAGCCGACACAGCGCGCCACGAAGCTGTCTACAGGCCTCTCCACTCGCCCGACAAGGCACCTAAGGTCTCCAACGGGCCTCTCCGCCCGTATCCTGGCCTCGTGAGCTCGTTTCCGCTGTTCTGCGTAACCACCAATTTCTTGCTCTCGCGCAAGCCACATCGCGCCAAGAGCCCGGCAAACGCACTAGCGCCCTCCGCTCAGACGAGGCCGCGCCCAACGTTGCGTCTGCTGCCCCTTGTACTCGCTCCTTGCCGCTGATTCGCTTCCGCACCGTCACGGGCTTGCTGGCCTTGTTCAACTCGCTCAGAGTGCGCAAGCCGATACAGCGCGCCACAAAGCTGTCAACAGGCTTCTTCACTCGCCCGACAAAGCAACTAAGGCCCCCAACGGGCCTCTCCGCCCGTATCTCGGCCTCAGCGTGAGCTCATTGCCGCTCCTCTGGGCCAGCATCAATTTGCTGCTCTCGCGCCTGTCACATCGCGCCCAGAGCCCGGCAAACGCTGTAGCGCCCTCCACCCGAGTGAGGACGCGCCCACCGTTGCGTCCCATGCCCCCAGTACTTGCTCCGTGTCGCTGATTCGCTTCCGCACCGTCGCGGGCTTGTTCTCCGTGTTCAACTTGCTCAGAGTAAACCAGCCCACACAGCGTGCCGTGAGGCCGTCAGCAGGCCCCTCCACTCGCCCGACAAAGCAACCAAGGTCCTCTTCCGGCCTCCGCGCCGATAGCTCGTCTCTGCATGAGCTCGTTTCCGCTGCTCTGGGCAACCATCTATTTGCTGCCCATGAGCTAGCCACATCGCGCCCAGAGCCCGACAAAGTGCCTAGTACCCTCGGCCAGAGTAAGGCCGCCCCATCGTTGCGTCATCTGGTCTCAGTACTCGCCGCTCGTCGATCGCTCGCCTCGACAATGAGGCCAACTCTTCGCTCTGTCTCGTGCTGTACAGAGCGCCCAAGCCGACAAGCGAGACAGTCAAGCCGTCAAAGGCCGCCACCGCCTCCCCGCCGAGACCATCGAGCCTCCTGACACCTTTCTCGTCTTCTACACGACCTTGCTCGGGCGTGTGCTGACCTTGTGTTCCGCCCAACCATCAACTTGCACTTCTCTCCTTGGACGCGCCACAATGCGCTACGGGCCTGGCAGACGGCCTCGCAGCGTCTGTCTTCTCGCAGTAGCTCCTAGCTTTGACCACCATCGCCGTTCTTGCTGCGGCCAGCGGCAAACAAAAAGGCACTTTTGATTGAGCAAGTCGCGTCGAGCCCAAAATGATCAAAATCAACGTCGACAAGATTATAGCTTTTCACTTGGCGGTCTAGCACCGATTGTCCCTCGGCCTATGCGGCACAGGCGGCGCCTCCGCTCACTTGCGACGCCGCGATCGCAAGCAGCTGCTCGGCGTCCCAGCTCGAGAGACACTGCAATCGTTAACAAGATCCAGATCCGTTGTGGAGTTGGCGTTCGTGTCGCTTCTTTGTCAAGTCCTAGTGTTTTCACTATATGTATCCAATAAGAGTTTCGAAATGAGTGGATGGGATAAATGAGCACGAGCAAGCGACATTGGATCACAAGCGATCACACCACGGGTATTTCAAGCATCGGATCTCATCTGAACTCCGTAATTAAGCCCGTAGGGCTCGTCTAGTACTACCGTGGGGGACCAGGTGGGAAGCGCGAGTGTTGCTTGTTTTTGCTCCGCCCGCAAAGCACTCATTTTGGCTCTCCTGGTCGCTGCGCTTGCTTTTTCCCATTTTGCTGCATGGTTCCACCAGGCTCCTTGACGATTCAGTCAAATTACCGGTACACAAGTGCGGTACCACTCGAGTACGCTCTTTCGCCTTGCTCGTCAGGCGCCGCCGCCACCGCCGCTGCTGCTGCCTCGCGTGGCGCCACTTGCATCAGAGCGCTCGACGATCACGGACAGGTCCGCTAGAGTCAACAAAGGTCATGTTTTTTTTACGGTCGGTCACAGGTCGGTGTAGAGATATACGGCGCCGGCGCTGCTGGCGCCAGTGTCCTCGGCATACGCTCCGACGGCTACCATGCCAGAGCCCGTGGCGACGGCTTGGCCAAAGCGGTCGTTTGCCACGGCGCCGAGCATCTTGTGCGTCTCGGTCCACGTGCCGCTGCTCGAGTCCAGCTCGAACACGTACGCCTTGCCCGCGCTCGTGCCGGCGTCATCCGCGCCGTACGCGCCCACCACGATCCGTGAGCCGTAGAGTGCAACGTCGTAGCCAAAGTAGTCGTTGCTGACGCCGTCCGAGGCCGCAAGCGTCGCCTCGAGCGCCCACTTGCCGTCCGAGCCACGCCGAAAGACGAGGGCAAAGCCCGGGTACGAGTCGTCCGACCACGGACGTGCTGTGCGTGCCCACAACTAGGCGCTCGCCCGACAGCGAGACGCTCTTGCCGATCAAATCGTAGCCAGACTCACACGCGTCGCAGGTCAGCGTGCTGGCCAGAGACCACGAGTCGTTAGCGTCCTTCTCATAGACAAAGATCTTGCCCGAGTCGCCGGCCCAGCTGCCCACGGCGGCATAGTCGCCATCAATGCTCACAGCATTGCCAAACTCGCTGGCGCTCTTGGACACTGTCTGCTGCAATTCGAACGTCCCGTCCGAGTTGACCTTGTAAAAGTAGGCGCTCTTGCCGGCCGAGGCGCCAACCAGAATCCAGTCGCCCGAGATGTCCACGGCATCGCCAAAGTACGCTTGCGCCTCGCGCGTGCGCTCTAGCGTCTGCAAGAGCTTCCACGAGCCGTCGCTCTGCTGCGTGTACACGAATGCCCCGCAGTCGTTGTAGTCCTCGTGGTCGCCAAAGAAAGCGCCCACCACGGCGGTCGGCCCGTCGATGGCCACCTCTTCGCCAAAGTACGACCAGTCCGAGGTGAGCGGGTTTTCCAGCTCGTGCATCGTGCCAGTGTCGTCCGTGGACACGACGTAGGCCGCGCCCACGCCACTGTTGGTGCGCCGCGCGCCCACGATGACCAAGTCGCCGCTCACGTCCACGGCGTCACCGAAATAGGCCGAGCTGCTGGTGCCGTAGAGCGAGGCGCTTGGCGTGATCGTCGTAGATTCGAGCGCACGGTTGCGCAGGGCATTCCGCAACCCGGCGGCATCGACGGAGGCCACGAGGGTGCCAACCACGGTCACGAGCTTGCCGACGATCATCTCCCTGTTCTCCCTGTTCTTGTTCCTGTTCTTGCTGTTGAAGTTTGGGTTTTGCCCGCAAGTGCCAATGCGCCTCTCGATCAGCCACTCTCCACGCAAAACGGTGCACGAGGTAGGACGCAGCAGTATGCTGTGCTTCCATCGCGTCACGCATGCTGTTGGCCTCGCGCACGCCGAGTCAGCTGCGCTCCTGCAGCGTCGGCAAGCTGTTCAGTGCCACCCCGTGCCACACAGTCCCGACTCTTTTCACTCCGACCAAAGCCGAACTTTTTCTTCCCTTTCCCCTCCTCCTCCGAGCGCGTGTCGCTTTGGGCGCTGCAGAGGGGTTTGCCGAGGCACACCTCTCGGATGACGCCAACTCGACATGACCGACCAATCGTCTCGTTTTCAAAGCGGCGGCTCGGCTCGGCTCGACTCGAAGAAGAAGATCGAACTGACGATCAATCCAGATGGGCAAGCCAAGCCTCCCGCCTTGGCCGCAGCCGCCGCCTCCGTGGCCCGCCTCGCAATGCAAGACGCTGTTGCAAGTCTCGTGCGGCTACTGGTCGTTCGACTGTGGCGCCCTTCCTCGCTTGCGCCTGCCAGCGACAGCTGCGTGGCTCCCAGGCAATGCGAGCGCTTGCGAACGACCTGTTGCACGAGGAGCTCTAGCGATGAGACGGATCCGGCGCGCCCGTGCTTTTCGATGTGCGAAACAAAACGCACCACCGCCAAAAGATGATCGATCGTCTTTGGCCATCAAGCGCCAGCAGAATGCTCGCGTCTGCGAGATTCGACCCGGCACGCGGGCGCACGACGCATTCCACAGCAGAGGCCCACACGACCCCAGCTGTTGCAGCTGCACTGCGCATCGTCGTTGAGCAAAGAGCAGCTGGATTTGTTAGGTTCGAATGCACGCGTGCCAGCGTTCGGTCGATGCATGGCCAGGGCCAGGAGCGGCGAGGTGGACCTGTGGCTTGCAAGCGAGAAAAAAAGTAGAGAAATGAAAAAGGAATTCCACGCTCTTGCGCAGCTTGATTGATTGATTGAGCGCGACGACGTGACAGGGCAGCGGCCCGATTTACGGCCACATGTTGCACAGCCAGCGAGGAAAGCCCTGCGGGCACGAAGACCTGGTTGTGGGCGCGGCAGTCGGTGCGGACGTCATGTCCTCGCAGTCGGGCGTGTCGGGGCAGGCGCCGCACTCGCCGCGCACGTATTCGCCGCAGCCGTCGCTAAAGCACGTGTCTGGGCAGGTCACCGCGCCACACTCGTACGAGCGGTAGTTGCATCGTACCTCCGCGATCGTGGGCGCCGGCGTGGGCGCCGGCGTGGTGGTGCAGTCGGGCGTGTCGGGGCAGGCGCCGCACTCGCCGCGCACGTACTCGCCGCAGCCGTCGCTAAAGCACGTGTCCGGGCAGGTCACCGCGCCACAGTCGTACGAGAGGTAGTCGCACGAGTCCTGGAGAGCACGCCTCTCACTGCCGATCCGCGCCGAGGCGCCAGGCGCGAGGCAGGCGAGGGCGCCGAGGATGAGGATCGTTTTGGTCATGCCGAGGTTGGTCATTCTACGGAGTGGCTTTTTTGCTTGCTTTCTTGGTGGTCTTGGCTGCTCTTGTTTGGGTTTTGCCTCTTGTCATTGCTGGTCGCACAAGGCAAGGCAAGGTGGCGTACTTGAATGCGCGTCCGTCGCGCAGCTGGTCAGCGCTGTTGGAGCTGCATTCCTCTTGAAGCGCCGGCCGCGCTCTCACTGCGTGGAAAGCATGATCGGGTTCAGCATCAGCCCACGTGGATAAAGTACCGGTACTTGGGGAGCGAGGATGCGTCTGGACTGGACAAAGTGAGGCCCCAGAAGTGACTCGTAGGCCGCTGCCCCATCTCCGTCTGACGCTGCTCTGGGGAGAGAGGCTGCGGGCCAGCATGGGCGTGGCTTGCCCATTCGAATTCAGAGCACAGTTGAAGAGCACGCGCAGCGGCAGGGCAGCAGGCTCTTTCAGCCCCGAGCCAGCGTGTCTCGTCGCCAAACGAGCGAGGAAAAATCTACTGGTTGCTGGACAGCTGGCTGTGCAAAGGCGTCGGGCTCAAACGTGCCAGCCAGCTCTCCTGCTGCGGGCGGGCGTGTCTCTCTCTGGCGGCTTGTGTGCCCCTGGTTCCAGGTCGGAGCTTGGGGAGCCCGTGTTGCCCGACTCGGACGCAAACTCCGATTGCGATTTGGGTTTCAGCGCAGAACAGCGGCGCTGAACCCACTTCTTCCTCGACCAAGCGAGCTCCCCAACGCCCGAGTTGAGGGTCGAGCCGCTGTGACGAGACCCCCCTCGCGCTGACTAGCTGTGCGACTGGGCTGCTCTGCTGCCTGGCCGCGAGGACCGTCGCTCCACTTGGCAAAACCAAAACGACAACGAGCAAAAAGCAGATCCAGAGCCCGGAAAGAATGACCAAGCCCAACGTCAGCAAGATGGCCCTCGCGGTGGTCGGCGCCTTGGCCTGCCTGGCGCCTGGCGCCTCCGCGCTTACCGGCAGCGAGATGCGCGCGCTGCAGGACTCGTGCTACCGCTCCTACGATTGCGGCGCGGTGACCTGCCCGGACACCTGCTTTAGCGACGGCTGTGGCGAGTACGTGCGCAGCGAGTGTGGCGCCTGCCCGACACGCCCGACTGCGAGAGACGACCGCACCGTCGCCATCACCGTCGACTGGAACCGCGACGACAACGGAGACCTGCGACTACTTGTCCTACGACTGCGGCGCGGTGACCTGCCCGGACACGTGCTTTAGCGACGGCTGCGGCGAGTACGTGCGCAGCGAGTGCGGCGCCTGCCCCACGACACCCGACTGCGAGGACAGCTCGCCTACGCCGCTGCCCACGCCGGGTCCGACGCCATCGCCGGTCCAGGAAACGTGCGACTACCTGTCCTATTCGCGGAGCCGTGACCTGCCCGACCTGCTTTAGCGACGGCTGTGGCGATTACGTGCGCGGCGAGTGCAGCGACTGCTCGGACACGCCCGACTGCGACGACGTGGTCGAGGAGGACGCCTGCACTGGGCTGGGCCGCCGTCGCTGCAAGCGCACCAACGGCTGCACGTGGGGCTTTGCCAGCGACTCTGACGACTCGCGCTCGTGCTTTACGGCGTGAAGTAGTGCTCAAGATAGAACGTAAAACGTAAACGCTGCCTGACCATGTTCCCACCTATACGGCTAGCGACCTTCGCGACCGTCGTTTCCATGGCCGCCTTGGCGCTGGCCGGACCGGGGATGCAAACTGCTGGCCTCCGGACTAGTAGCTCTAGAGCAGATCACCGTGGCCTACGTTGACAACTGTGAGGCAGGCCCTTCGGAAGGCAAGACTCTACTCCAAGATCCCTCCAATCCCAGCGCATCCAGGCAAGCCCCATTGGCGTTGGCGCGCTCGGGGCAGCCACGACACTTCACAGCTCGGCGAGGTCGTCGCGAGGCCAGAGGCGAGAGCCATTGGCAACGTCGTTCGTCGCGAGGTCCGCTTCCGAAGAGCTCCGGCGCAGACGGGTAGCGCCAACGTTCCCGACGACGGGAGGCAAGCCGGAGAAGCAAGGTGCCTGATTGTGGACGCGTTAGCCGCCCCTGACGTCGATGCTGGGCAAGGCCGCGGGATGCACAAGGTGCCGCCGGCGGAGGCCGAGGGCGTGCGCGTGTGCAGCAGTTGATGGGGAGACAAAACGTTCCTGGACTCTTCCATTCGTTTTTATTGATCCGGTCAGGCAACGACGCGCTTGAGGTCGCTGCGCAGCTGCTCGACGGACACCGGCGCGTTGTGCAGGTCCAGGCCCGTGCGCTCCCAGTGCCGCAGCAGGTCGCTCAAGCTCCACACGCTCTTGCCGTCATCGAGAGTCACCGGGTCGACCATCTTGTCGCCCACGACGCTCACTAGCTGGCTCAGACGCCGGCTCACGCGCTTGCGGAGGCTCTGCCGCCGCTTGATCTCGGCCAGCTTCTGCCACCTCAGCTCGGCGACCACTTGGTGCCGCTTGTGCCGCTGCCACTCGGGCCACTCGGCGAGCCACGCCTCGAACTGCGCGTCCGTGATGGCCAGCGCGTCGTCCTTGGCCGCCTCCAAATCATCATCCGTCACGTTGATGTAGCTCGGGTAGATCATGGCCGTCGCCGCCACGGGCAGGTCGAGCGCCTCACGCAGGTCGATCTCGAAGCGCAGGTACACGCAGACGTCGTCCACCCAGCGCAGCGAGTCGACCTTGCGCTTGGCGTGCTCGTGCACGACCATGAGCCGCATCACCCTGCCCGAGGTCCCGCAGCTGCTCGGCGCTCTCTCGGGCCTTGGCGATCTCCACGACCAGGTGCATCTGGTTGAGAGCCCAGACCGGCTTGTCGCCGCACGCGTCCAGCGAGTCGTCCATCCGCAGAAGCAGCTCCTCGCGCACGTGCTCATCGTCGCCAGAGAGCAGCTCGAGCACACTGACCACGCGCTTGGCGAGCGCCTCGCGCGTCTCGGCGATGCCAAACTCCTTGGCGTTGCGCAGCCGCGACAAGAATCGCACCAGCGTCGCGTCGTCGGCCCCCGCTGGCACAGCCGCGGCCTCCACTTGAGCCTCGCTGCTCCAGAACGCCGCGGCTTCTGCAGCGCTCGCGAAACAGGGCCTTGCTGCAGACTGGCCGCCCCGACGAAGGTCAACGTGGAATATGAGACCTGGCGCGTCTGCCTCGCGAAGCCACTCGAGCGTCTCCGTCGAAAGCCCCGAGCCGCCCAGGTAGATGTTGTGCGCAATGTTGTACTCGCCCATGGGCCACTCGAGAATGCTGGCTGGCAGACTCTCCAGCGACGTGCACTGCTCGAGCCAAAGTTCTCCACGGACGTACAGGTCCTCGGGCAGCTAGAGAAGTGCATTGCGTGGCGTCGAGGTCACCAGAGACCTGAAAACCGGCTGGTAAACTCTCCAGCGACGTGCACTCTCTCAGCTGAAGTCCTCCACCGACATGCAGGTCCTCCGGCAGGCTTGTGAGAGAAGTGCATTGCGTGGCGTCGAGGCGACCAGAGACCCGAAGACCGGCTGGTAGACTCTCCAGCGTGCATTGCTTCAGCCAAAGGCCCCTTCCGACGTGCAGGTCCTCCGGCAGGCTTGTGAGAGAAGTGCATTGCCTGGCGTCGAGGTCACCAGAGACCTGAAGACCGGCTGGTAGACTCTCCAGCGACGTGCACTCTTCCAGCTGGAGTCCTCCACCGACATGCAGGTCCTCCGGCAGGCTTGTGAGAGAAGTGCATCGCCTGGCGTCGAGGCCACCAGAGACCTGAAGACCGGCTGGTAGACTCTCCAGCGACGTGCACTCCTCCAGTTGAAGTCCTCCACCGACACGCAGGTCCTCCGGCAGGCTTGTGAGAGAAGTGCATTGCGTGGCGTCGAGGTCACCAGGACCTGAAGACCGGCTGGTAGACTCTCCAGCGACGTGCACTCTTCAAGCTGAAGGTGCCCACCGACATGCAGGTCCTCCGGCAGGCTTGCGAGAGAAGTGCATTGCCTGGCGTTGAGGTCACCAGACCCAAAGACCGGCTGGGAGACTCGTGAGCGCCGTGCAGCCCGCGAGGTTGAGCATGCCATCCACTCGAAGGCCGCCTGGCAGACGACGTAGCCCAGTGCACCCCTCCAGACCCAGACTGCCACGCACGTGCAGGCCCTCCGGAAGACGAGTGAGGGCGGTGCACCCAGACGAGTTCAGCTGGCCACCAATGTCGGCGTAGCAGTCAGGCAGCTCGCGGATGGTTGTCCAGCCGCGAAGCCGCAGACCACCACTTGGCCCAATGATCTCCCAACGCCACCAGAAAGGTCTCCATGTCCGCTTGATGCTGCGCCTCCAACGCCGTGCACCAGCCCAGGTCGAGCGTGCCGTTGACGCGAAGGCTCGTCGGCAAGCTCGTCAGAGCCGTGCAGCCGGCCAAGTTCAGGTCGCCATCCACATAGAGCCCCTCGGGCACGCTGGTGAGCTTCCGGCAATCATACAGCTTGAGTCTGCCTCTGACCTTGATCAGACTCGCGGCAGGCTGGTCAAGGCCGAACAGCCCTCGAGATCGAGGTCGCCGCCGACGCTGAGGCCGTTGCTCAAGCTGGTTAGGGCCGAACACTCGTTAAGATTGAGGTCACCGCCGACGCTGAGGCCGTCGCCCACGCTGGTCAGGGCCGAGCAGCAACTAAGATTGAGATCGCCGCCGACGCTAAAGCCGTCGCCCAGGCTGGTTATGGTCGAGTCGTAGCCGAGAATGAGGTTGCCGCCGACGCTGAGGCCGTTTGGCAGGTTGGTCAGGGCCCAGCAATGTTGAAGATCGAGGTCACCGCCGACGCTGAGACCATCGCCCAGGCTGGCCAGAGCCAAGCAGCTCCCGAAAATGAGGTCGCCACCGACGCAGAAGCCATCAGGCACTCGTTCAACAGCATCCCATCCCTTGAGAGAGAGCCCGGCCTTAGGCCCCAGCACCGCCGAAAGCTGCTCGAAGAAGGCGCCCATGTCGCCGCGGTGCCGCTCCTGCAGGGCCGAACAGCCCTTGAGATCGAGATGACCGCCGACGCTGAGGCTAAGTGGCAGACTGGTCAAAGCCGAGCAACCCGCCAGGCTCAGATTGCCGCCGACCACGAGTCCCTCTGGAAGCGCAGTCAGCGTCGAGCAGGATGCCTGATCAAGCCAAAGGCTCCTGCGCACTATCATCCCAGCGGGGGCCAGCCCGCGCTCAATAAGCTTCCGCGCCTCACGTTCGTCGTCGGCCTCCCACTCCTTGAAGGCCTGAATGATCCTGTCCCTCTGGCCGAAAAGGGGAACGCCGATACTCCGCAGATCAGCATGCTCAAGTCGCCTACAGCGGGAGAGCGTGCTGTACCTCGTCACGATCTCTTTGTAGTACTGACTCAACGCGACGCTTTCGAGCACCTCCTTGATCGTCGCTTTCTCATCCCCCTGGACCACGCCACCCGGCTCTGCGCCTAGCTCGCGCGCGCTCGCGCCAGCGCCCCTCGTCGAGCGCGTGCGACTGCCGCCCGCCATCGCTCAGCCCACTGACGCTCGCACTGCTCCACGCCCGCAACCCGCCCACCCCACGCCGGTACCGCCCCCGCCGCTCCTGTCCGTCGCTTCCTCTCTCCCCCCTCTCGTACCTCCCACGCTCGGCACGTGCTGCAGGTACCGGTACTGGTACCGGTACCGGTACCGGTACTTGTACCGTACAAGGTACGAGGCAAGCTTCTTTACTGCTGTCCACGAGCTGAATCCGGTAGATAAATGCGGTCAGCACATAGGAGCTATTAGGAGTCCACAGAATGCTTGCTGTGCTTTCCGTGTCACATGTCACATGTCAATACGGAACACGCGTGTGCCGTCTGCTTGGCTCCTATCTTTCTCGCGGCGATGGTGGAATGGTTTGGCGAGGCTTTGACGTGCGCACCCTGCTATCCCTCGATGAAATTGGTCCGTTACCCGAAACCCGGATCGCCTCGGAGTCGTGAAATTGACGCCAGTCATGACATGACCCTGCGGCCCCCCTTGTCACGTGGACCAACACGCACGCCGCGAGCCGACAAGTAGGCAGCGAGCATGAACGCGCAGGCCGCCGCGACATTGCGACGCGGCGCGCGGCCGACGACGCCGCGGCGCGCTGTGCCCAGCGGTCCGCGGCGGCTCATCGCAGGGCTGACCGGCGGCTCTGGCGAGGTGGATCACATGGGCTCGCTGCGCGCTGTGCGATTAGTCCTCCCCATTTCAGAGGCATGTGTCGCCCTAGAGCCCCCAGGCTCTACCACAACGCTGGCCTGGACGAGGCGATGCGTGCACTGGTTGGAGCCACTAGCTTGGCCACAGAGAGCGAGAGCGTCACGTGGCAGCGCGTTGCGAGAAAACTCGCCACGCAAAACGCATTTGCCAGACGTGTCCAACAAAGGCTTGGGTGCGCAGCTCATGCTCTCGGCTGCTGAGACCCCGCGACAACGCAGCAGCGGCGGCGGCGGCGGCGGCGGCAGCAGCAGTGCGATGTGGTGCGATTTGCGCCTGTTTGAAGAAGCGCCCGCACCATTCAGTCGCATGTGGTCGCCATGCTGCAGGCTCTCGCGAAGACGAGCACGGCTCTTTACAGCCTCGAGCTTGGCAATATTAACTCAGTCGCGGTGCGGCAGCGGCTGTCGCCACGCAGATCGTCGCTGTCAGCGCCACGCGGCACGCTCCACCTGATTGCTCGCTCGGCTCACTCGGCCTGACGCACTTCGGCGTTGGTCCTGCAACTTGCGCAGCCATCGACGCGGCCCGGTGCTACGGCTCGGCGCTGTGCTCGCTTTGGCTGGAAAATCACGCGGGCGTTGGTGACGCAGGCGGCGTTGCGCTGATTCGTGGCTGCTCGTTTCGCCGTCTCTCTCTCTCTCTAACGCGCGAGCAGCGCGATGCGTCCTTGGCGCCCGCTCTGCCCGCGCGCTGCGGGAGCTGGGCGACGCGGCCCACGACGGCCACCCTTTACGGCAACCAAGCGCTCTGCGCCGCAGAGTTGGGGTTAGCGCAACGGCATGCATTGCGAGCTCAACCTCATGGGTTGCGGTCCTAAGGGTCTGTCGCGACAAAGGTCCTCGGCGGCGCTGCGTTGCGGGCCAAGTCGGCGCTCGAGCGGCTCGACGTCTCCTGCGACAGCGACCTGCGCGGCTCGGGCGTGGCGCTGGACGCGGGCATGCGCGCCATGGCGTGCATGCAGGACACGCGCCCGCTCGCTCACCTGCGCGTTGACACGGGCGGCCGCCGCCGCGCCATGCCGACGATGATGGCCTCTTGAAGTGCTTCCGCGCAGCAGTCCTGGCGGCGCTTGGGCCCAATGCCGACTCCGAGGCCGACTCCGAGGCCGAGAAAGCTGTGCACGCGACGCTCTTACAGCAGCTCGATGCCGCGAATGCGCTGGGCATGGCGCAGGTCGGTGTGGGCGCTCGGGCAGCTAGCCGAGGTGAGCGAGGTGGCAGCCGCCGCCGCCGCCGCCTCCGATGCCGCGGCTCGTCCGGCGCGGGCGCTCTCGAGGTGCTGCGCGAGGCGCGTCTACTGGCCAAGCCGCGCGGAAGACGTATGACGTGTGCGTCTACCTGGGCACGGCGCTGGCCTTATGCGCGCCGCTGGACCTGCCGCTGCCCGAGGGCAGGCGCATGCGCCACGCCGCCTTCCGCGCCGCTCGACGCCGTGCGCGTGGCCGCAGCGGCGCACGAGGCGCTGGCGGTTACTCCGCACGGCTTTATTTAAGCTGTGGCTGGCCGACTAAGAGCCATGGCGGCGTCTGCAACGCAGTCGCAAAGCAGCTCGAGTCGACTAGATTGCCTTGCGCGCGAGCTTTCGCGCGACCTCTGCGGCAAGGCCTTCACACGCACGCAGCCCAGCGAGCCTGAAGCGCCACCTGATGAAAGCCTGGCTCGCACCCTCAAAACTTGCAGACGACGCTGGCGCTTCGGCGACCTCGGCCTCTGAGATATCTGTCGCCCACAAGCGTACGCGGGGCGCTCCCAGCGGCGGCGATCGTCAAGCAAAGCGGCGTCGTTGCACTCGCAAATGATGACCAACTCGCACTTCTTCCTCCTGGCTCATCATCGTAGAGAGGACGCGCCTGGAAGACTGCGGGCTTGCTGCTGGGGCTTGAGAGGCTCCGCGGTTGGCTCTGGTGCGGCGTGATTGCAGCAGGGCTGGACCAGATCAGCTGCAACCAATGATCTCGTGGTGCAGGTCGTTAGTCGACGTCACAGGGACTACCATGTCACGTCACTTGTTGACGAACATTGACCTCGACGGATCTTGAAGCCATCAGAACAGAAAAAAAGATCCGAAGGAGAGTCGCCGAGAGCAGGGAGAGCAGCAGGAGCAGGAGCAGCACCAGCAGCACCAGCAGCACCAGCAGCGACGCGACAGAGGATGGTGGGCATCAACCCTCTTCTCGACCGCAAGAGGAAGAACGAGTGCGAGGTTTGTGGCAAGACGCTCGCATCGGCACGAAGCCTAAAGCAGCATCTGAAGGCCGTGCACGAAGGGTTGCGCGAGCACTCGTGCGACCTCTGCGGCAAGGCCTTTACAGAGTTTGGCAACCTCTGCAAGCACATCAAGGCCGTGCACGAAGGGTTGCGCGAGCACTCGTGCGACCTCTGCGGCAAGACTTTTGCGGCAGCTGGCAGCCTCTGCAAGCACATCAAGACCGTGCACGAAGGGCTGCGCGAGCACTTGTGCGAGCTGTGCGGCAAGACCTTCACGATAGCTGGCAACCTTCGCAGGCACATCAAGGCCGTGCACGAGGGGCTGCGCGAGTACTCGTGCGACTTGTGCGGCAAGGCCTTCTCGCAAGCTGGAGATCTCCGCAAGCACATCAAGGCCGTGCACGAAGGTCTGCGCGAGCACTCGTGCGACCTGTGCGACAAGACCTTCACGAGAGCTGGCGATCTTCGGAGGCATATCACGGTCGTGCACGAAGGCATTCGCGAGCACTCGTGCGAGCTCTGTGGCAAGGCTTTTGCGCGCGCTGGCGATCTTCGAAGGCACACCAAGACCATGCATGGAGGCCTGCGCGAGCACTCGTGCGACCTCTGCGGCAAGGCATTTACGGCAGCTGACCACCTCCGCAAGCACATCAAGGCCGTGCACGAAGGGCTGCGCGAGCACTCGTGCGACCTATGCGGCAAAGCCTTTACGGAGGCTAACCATCTCCGCAGGCACATCAAGGCCGTGCACGAAGGGCTGCGCGAGCACTCGTGCGACCTGTGCGGCAAGGCCTTTTCGGAGGCTGGCCATCTCCGCAGGCACATCGAGGCCGTGCACGAAGGGCTGCGCGAGCACTCGTGCGACCTGTGCGACAAGACCTTCACGAGAGCTGGCGATCTTCGGAGGCATATCACGGTCGTGCACGAAGGGCTGCGTGAGCACTCGTGCGACCTCTGCGGCAAGGCCTTTACGCGCGCTGACTACATTTGCAAGCACATCAAAGCTGTGCACGAAGGACTGCGCGAGCACTCGTGCGAGCTCTGCGGCAAGGCCTTTGCAAACGCAGGCCACCCGGACGCACATCACGGTTGTGCACGAAGGACTGCGCGAGCACCCGTGCGAGCTCTGTGGCGAGACCTTCACGGAATCTGAACACCTCGAGCGCCACATAATGATCATCCACCCGACCATTACAAGTGACATGCCAGAGAGCTCCGCTAGCGCTTCGGCGCTCACGTCGTCTTTGACGTCCGCCGCCCGTGAGCGGACGCGAGGCGCTCTCAGCGGCGGTCCTCAAGCCAAGCGGCGTCGTTGCAGTCGCGAGTGAAAACGATCTCATGCTTTCTCTTTCCTCCTTGTCCATCGTGGTGGTCGAGTTGCGCTCAGGAGACAGCTGGCTCTGGTTGGGCTTCAAAGGGCTTTGCGGGGCTCTGGTGCCGCCTGATTGCGCCAGAGACAGAGACGACGCGCAGGATCAGCTCAGATCAGAATCACCTCGCGGTGGAGGTCATTGTTTGACGTCACTATGACGTCTATGTCACGTCAGTTGATGATGTAAATCTTACCTGGATATCGAGGAGCCTGGCACCATGGGGAAAAAAAGCAGAGCGCCCCAGTGAAGCAAGAGAAGTTGGACGGCAGCGACAGCAGCACGAGGAGCAGCACGAGGAGCAGAGCAGCGCCAGCAGCGACACAAGTAGCAAGCCAGCGAGGATGGTCGGCATCGACCCTCCCCGACCGCAAGAGGAAGAACGAGTGCGAGGTCTGCGGCAAGACGCTCGCATCGGCACAGAGCCTCACGCGGCATCTCAGGGTCGTGCATGAAGGACTGCGCGAGCACCCGTGCGAGCTCTGTGGCAAGACCTTTACGCAAGCTGGCAATCTCCGGACGCACATCAGGTCGTGCACGAAGGGCTGCGCGAGCACCCGTGCGACCTGTGCGGCAAGACATTTACGCAAGCTGGTGAAGACATAGCTCGCGACCAGTCTTAACTCGGCGTAAGTAATCTTCACCGCCTCACATAGCTCGCGAGATGCAATAAAAGATGCCGCGCGCGCGTGCGCAGGTGTCCGTTGAGGCTGGCCGAAACCCGCGCCGTAAGTAATCTTCACCACACGCCGAAACCCGCGCCGTGAGAGAGAAATTGAGAGAGAAATTGAAAGAAATTGAGAGAGAGAGGCCGAGTCGTGGGTTTGGGTTTCGCTAAGCCGTCTCCTGCGTTCTTGTGACATGACATGCTGAAGCCAAGGCAAGACTGGCCGCGAGGCGTAGCAACAAGCAAGCGTTTCGCTTCGATGCATGGAGTAAGAGAGGGAGGGAAGACGAGTTTGCTCTTTCAGTCAGCTGGCAGCCAAGCCGCTGAAGGACCTTGCAGTTGCTGAGACGGCGCTGATTGACGCCAGCACTTTGCCAGACTGAACAAGGGCGATGCAGCGAAAAATGGCGCTCATTCTGGAAGCGATTGGAGTCTTGGCGGCCAGATTGTGCGCGCTGGCAACTGGGTGAAGGACCTGCCTGGACACCTGTTTGGTGATCGCTCCAAGGGCTGCGGTATCAGACCAGTGTGACCCTGAAGCATGGCGCTGCGCTCTCCCGCGTCCGTTGGATCTGAACGTGCGCGCGAGGGAGGGAGGGAGGGAGGGAGGGAGGGAGGGAGGGAAGACGAGTTTGCTCTTTCAGTCAGCTGGCAGCCAGGCCGCCGAAGGGCCTTGCGGTTCCTGCGACGGCGCTGATTGACGCCAGCCCCTCGCCAGACTGAACGAGGGCGACGCAGCGAAAATGGCGCTCATTCTGGAAGCGATCGGAGTCTTTGCGGCCAGATTGTGCGCGCTGGCGGCTGGAAGTGGTGTGATGCAGAGTGTGCGGTTACGCCACTTGGCAACAGCTCCGCAAGCTGTCATCGTGGCAAGCAGTGAGTCCGTGCGAGGGACTTTGCCGCGACCGAATCGAGGAAAAGCCACTTGTACCAGTCCGAGAGAATCTCAGCATAGGACTTGAGGACGCACTGCCGTACTGGAAAGCGGCATCACTTGTTGTCCAGGATGGCTAGGTGCTGCAGCACGACGGGCAGAACCCGAATCGATCGACCCAGCAACAGCAACCGCAGCAACAACAGCAACAAGATGATGACACCGATGTGGATGCTGGTCCTCTTCTGCCTCGCCCAGCTCGCGCTGTCGGCCAAGCCCGATGGCACGCCGGGCAAGCCCAAGCACTGCCCCAAAAAGAAGACCCCCGAAAACGCCTGCACCGACGAGGGCCAGCGCCTTTGCACTGCGGAGGAGCTCATGGCCATCTTTGCGAACGGCGACGAGACGGGCTGCAACCTGGACAAAAAGTTCATCTTTGTGTCGGAAGAGTCCAGCGGCACTGCCGAGGCGGCCTGCGAGGACGGCCAGCAGGCACTTTCGTGGAAGCTCAAGCGCAACGGCAAGGAGAAGACCAAGTGCAAGCGCAAGGCGTGGGTAAAGTGCTGCGAGGAGACTCCGGCCACCGATGGCGACGAAACGGAGACCGCCGGCGACGACGAAACGGAGACCGCCGGCGACGACGAAACGGAGACCGCCGGCGACGACGAAACGGAGACCGCCGGCGACGACGAGACCGCCGGCGACGACGAGACCGACGCTGAGGAAGAGACCGACGCCGAGGAAGAGACCGACGCCGAGGAAGAGACCGAGGAAGAGGAAGAGGCCGGTGACGATGACGAGGCCGAGGAAGAGGCCGGTGATGATGATGAGGCCGACGCCGAGGAAGACGCCGAGGATGAGGCCGAGGATGAGGCCGAGGATGAGGCCGAGGATGAGACGGGGGACGACGGCGACGAGGGTCCGGTCGTGCCGTAAGACCCACTGCTGCGAACTGCAATAGCAACACGCAAGCAGCCGCTCAATCAATGCAGCAACCTCGGCCACAGCACCATCGAGCGATTGACAATTGTGAATGGATCTTTTCTCTGTTTCGTACGTACCGGTAGCAAGAGAACACTGCCGCTGAGCACGCTGCTGTCGCTCGTGACGATGAAGACCGCTCTTGCGAGGGATATTGGCGGCGACCTCATCCTCGAGGGCCGCGTGGCGGCGCGCTGCATGCCGCACGACCTGCTCGTCTGGCCGGCGCATATCAGCCGCGCCAAGGGCGCGCCGCGCGTGCTGCACTTGCGCGGCTCGGGCATGGCGATGGCCGCTGGCAAACGCCATGCTGTGCAGGTGGGCATGCGCTCGTCCGCTCACCTGCGCGTCGACACGGCCGTCCGTCGCCGCGCCACGCCGCCGCCGCCAACGGCGACAGCGACGACGATGGCCTCGTGAAGCGCTTCCGCGCGGCAGTTCCTGGTCGCAACTGGGCCCGAGGCCGACTCCGAGGCCGACTCCGAGACCGACTCCGAGGCCAACTCCGAGGCCGACTACGAGGCCGACGGTATTCGCACAACGGCTCTCTCAACGGCTCTCTCAACGGCTCTCTCGACGGCAGCAAAGGCTGTGTGCTAGGCGGCGCTGGTGGCGGCCAGTCCGAAGGCCGAGGCCGAGGCCGATGAGGGTGTGCGCGCGACGCTCTTGCAACAGCTCGATGCGGTGAGAATGCGCTGCGCATGGCGCACGGCGGCAAAGCGCGCGAGGCGGTGCTGCAGCGCCTGGACGAGGCGATGTGGGCGCTCGCTCGGGCAGCCAGCCGTGGCAGGCGCGGCAGCCGCCAATGCCGCCGCCAATGCTGCGGCTCGGCCGGCGCGGCATGCGCCCAGGCATCGTGCACGAGCACGCCGCGCAGGCGCTCTCGGGGCGCTGCGCGAGGCGCGACCTGGCCGGGCCGCGCGGACGACGTTTGCGTTACTCGCGCCTCTGGACCTGCCGCTACCCGAGGGCGCGCGCAAGCGTCACGCCGGCGTGGCCCCGCTCGGCGCCGGGTGCGCGGCCGCGGTGGCGCAGGAGGCACTGGCGGCTACTCCGCTCGGCTTTTGAGCTGCGGTCAGCCGACTGAGAGCCCTTTGGCTGCGTCTGCAGCGCAGTCGCGCGGATGAACTTGCGCAAGCTTTCGTGCGACCTCTGCAGCAAGGCCTTCCCGCACGCAGCCAGTCTGAAGCGCCCTCTGCTGAAGGCCTGGCTTGCTTGGAACCCCGTTTCGACTTGCCCAAGCGCCACCGTCGTCAGCGCCACCGTCGTCAGCGACCTGATACCAAAGTCGCGCTTCTTCCTCCTTGTCTCTTGTCGTGAAGCGGAATTCGGACGCGCCTGGCGCGTGGCTGGCTCGTGGCTGGCTCGGCAGGGGGCTCAGCGGTTGGCTCTGGTACTACTTGGTGTCAGCAGGCAGGGCAGGACCAGCCAGTTCAGCTGCAACCCTTCACACCTTGAGGTTGGTGAAGGTCATTGAGTGACGTCACGACGCCCATGTCACGTCAGTTGTCGTTCAACATTGACCTTGTCGGATCTGAATCGACCAGAAGAGAAGAAAAAAAAAGATCCAAAAGAAAGCGGAGAGCGGCAGCAGCAGCAGCAAGAGCAGCAGCAGCGGCGGCAGCAGCGGCGGTAGCAGCAGAGGATGGTGGACATCAACCCTCTCCCCGACCGCAGGAGGAAGAACGAGTGCGAGGTCTGCGGCAAGACCCTCTCATCGGCGAGCACACTCAAGCAGCATCTGAAGGCCGTGCACGAAGGACTGCGCGAGCACTCGTGCGAGCTGTGCGGTAAGACATTTACGCAAGCTAGCAGCCTTCGCACGCACATCAAGGCCGTGCACGAAGGACTGCGTGAACACTCGTGCGACCTGTGCGGCAAGGCCTTTGCGCAAGTTGGCAACCTCCGCACGCACGTCAAGGCCGTGCACGAAGGACTGCGCGTGAGCACGCGTGCGACCTGTGCGCCAAGACCTTTGCAGAGGCTGGCAGCCTTCGTAAGCACATCAAGACTGTGCACAAAGGGCTGCGCGAGCACTCGTGCGAGCTCTGTGGCAAGGCTTTTGCGCGCGCTGGCGATCTTCGCAAACACATCAAGACCGTGCACGAAGGCCTGCGCGAGCACTCGTGCGAGCTCTGTGGCAAGGCCTTTGCGCGCGCTGGCAACCTTCGGAAGCACATCAAGGCCGTGCACGAAGGTCTGCGCGAGCACCCGTGCGAGCTCTGTGGCAAGGCCTTTGCGCAAGCTGGCAATCTCCGCAAGCACATTGATGCCGTGCACGAAGGACTGCGCGAGCACTCGTGCGACCTCTGCGGCAAGACCTTTGCGGAGTCTGGCAGCCTTCGAAAGCACATTGAGACCGTGCACGAAGGCCTGCGCGAGCACTCGTGCGAGCTCTGCGGCCAGGCCTTTGCGCGCGCTGGCAGCCTCCGGATGCACATCAAGGCCGTGCACGAAGGGCTGCGTGAGCACTCGTGCGAGCTCTGTGGCAAGGCCTTTACGCAAACTGGCAGCCTCCGGACGCACATCAAGGCCGTGCATGAAGGGCTGCGTGAGCACTCGTGCGAGCTCTGCGGCAAGGCCTTTACGCGCGCTGGCGGTCTTCGAAGGCACACCAAGGCCGTGCACAAAGGGCTGCGTGAGCACTTGTGCGAGCTCTGCGGCAAAACTCTTGTCTCGGCGCAAAGCCTCACGCAGCACATCAAGGCCGTGCACGAAGGACTGCGCGAACACTCGTGCGAGCTCTGCGGCAAGGCCTTTGCGCGCGCTGGCAGCCTCCGGATGCACATCAAGGCCGTGCACGAAGGGCTGCGTGAGCACTCGTGCGAGCTCTGTGGCAAGACGTTTACGACTCCTGGTAGCCTTCGGACGCACATCAAGGCTGTGCACGAAGGGCTGCGCGAGCACTCGTGTGAGCTCTGTGGCAAGACGTTTACGACTCCTGGTAGCCTTCGGACGCACATCAAGGCTGTGCACGAAGGGCTGCGCGAGCACTCGTGTGAGCTCTGTGGCAAGGCCTTTGCGCGGGCTGGTAACCTCCGGAGGCATATCAAGGCCGTGCACAAGGGGCTGCGCGAGTGCTCGTGCGAGCTCTGTGGCAAGGCCTTTGCAAACGCAGGCCACGTCCGGACGCACATCATGTGCACGAAGGTCTGCGCGAGCACCCGTGCGAGCTCTGTGGCGAGACCTTCACGGAATCTGAACACCTCGAGCGCCACATGATGATCATCCACCCGACCACTACAAGTGGCACGTCAGACGGTTCCGCTGGCGTTTCGGCGGTCACGTCGTCTTTGACGTCCGCCGCCCGTGAGCGGACGCGAGGCGCTCTCAGCAGCGGTCCTCAAGCCAAGCGGCGTCGTTGCAGTCGCGAGTGAAATCGATCTCATGCTTTCTTTTCTCCTTGTCCATCGTGGTCGTCGAGTTGCGCTCAGGAGACAGCTGGCTCTGGTTGGGCTTCAAAGGGCTTTGCGGGGCTCTGGTGCCGCCTGGTCGCACCAGAGACGACGCGCAGGATCAGCTCAGATCAGAATCACCTCGCGGTGGAGGTCATTGTTTGACGTCACTATGACGTCTATGTCACGTCAGTTGATGATGTAAATCTTACCTGGATATCGAGGAGCCTGGCACAATGGGGAAAAAAAGCAGAGCGCCCCAGAGAAGCCAGAGAAGTCGGACGACAGCGACAGCAGCACGAGGAGCAGCACGAGGAGCAGAGCAGCGCCAGCAGCGACACGAGTAGCAAGCCAGCGAGGATGGTCGGCACCAACCCTCCCCCGAACCGCAGGAGGAAGAACGAGTGCGAGGTCTGCGGCAAGACGCTCGTATCGGCACAGAGCCTCACGCGGCATCTCAGGGTCGTGCATGAAGGACTGCGCGAGCACCTGTGCGATCACTGCGGCAAGACCTTTACCGAGGCAGGCTCTCTCCGCAGGCATATCAAGGCCGTGCACGAAGGCCGGCGCGAGCACTCGTGCGAACTCTGTGGCAAGGCCTTTGCGCGGGCTGCCCACCTCCGCACGCACATTGAGGCCGTGCACGAAGGCCTGCGCGAGCACTCGTGCGACCTTTGCGGCAAGACCTTTGCGCAGGCTGGCGATCTTTGCACGCACATCAAGGCCGTGCACGAAGGCCTGCGCGAGCACTCGTGCGAGCTCTGTGGCAAGGCCTTTGCGCGCGCTGGCAACCTTCGGAAGCACATCAAGGCCGTGCACGAAGGTCTGCGCGAGCACTCGTGCGAGCTCTGTGGCAAGGCCTTTGCGCAAGCTAGCGATCTTCGTACGCACGTCAAGGCCGTGCACGAAGGACTGCGTGAGCACTCGTGCGGGCTCTGTGGCAAGACTTTTACGCAGGCTGGCCACCTCCGCACGCACATCACGGCCGTGCACGAAGGCCGGCACGAGCACTTGTGCGAGCTCTGTGGAAAGGCCTTTGCGGAGTCTGGCAATCTCCGCAGGCACATCAAGGCCGTACACGAAGGGTTACGTGAGCACTCGTGCGAGCTCTGTGGCAAGGCCTTTGCGCGCGCTGGCGATCTTCGCACGCACGTCAAGGCCGTACACGAAGGGTTACGTGAGCACTCGTGCGAGCTCTGTGGCAAGGCCTTTACGCAAGCTGGCGATCTTCGCAAACACATCAAGGCTGTGCACGAAGGACTACGCGAGCACTCGTGCGGGCTCTGTGGCAAGACTCTTGTCTCGGCGCAGAGCCTCACGCAGCACATCAAGGCCGTGCACGAAGGCCTGCGCGAGCACTCGTGCGACCTATGCGGCAAGGCCTTTACGACAGCTGGCAGCCTTCGCACGCACATCAAAACCGTGCACGAGGGACTGCGCGAGCATTTGTGCGATCTTTGCGGCAAGACCTTTGCGGAGTCTGGCAGCCTTCGAAAGCACATTAAGGCCGTGCACGAAGGCCTGCGCGAGCACTCGTGCGAGCTCTGTGGCAAGGCCTTTACGCGGGCTGCCCACCTCCGCACGCAAGTCAAGGCTGTGCACGAAGGCTTGCGCGAGCATTCGTGCGAGCTCTGCGGCAAGGCCTTTGCGCGCGCTGGCGATCTTCGCACGCACGTCAAGGCCGTGCACGAAGGTCTGCGCGAGCACCCGTGCGAGCTCTGTGGCGAGACCTTCACGGAATCTGAACACCTCGAGCGCCACATGATGATCATCCACCCGACCACTACAAGTGGCATGCCAGAGAGCTCCGCTAGCGCTTCGGCGGTCACGTCGTCTTTGACGTCCGCCGCCCGTGAGCGGACGCGAGGCGCTCTCAGCAGCGGTCCTCAAGCCAAGCGGCGTCGTTGCAGTCGCGAGTGAAAACGATCTCATGCTTTCCTTTCTCCTTGTCCATCGTGGTCGTCGAGTTGCGCTCGGGAGACAGCTGGCTCTGGTTGGGCTTCAGAGGGCTTTGCGGGGCTCTGGTGCCGCCTGATTGCGCCAGAGACAGAGACGACGCGCAGGATCAGCTGGGATTGGAAATCACGTTTCGGGTGGAGGTCATTGTTTGACGTCACTATGACGTCCATGTCACGTCAGTTGATGATGTAAATCTTACCTGGATATCGAGGAGCCTGGAACAAAGGGGAAAAACAAGCAGAGCGCCCCAGTGAAGCAAGAGAAGTTGGACGGCAGCGACAGCAGCACGAGGAGCAGAGCAGCGCCAGCAGCGACACGAGTAGCACGCCAGCGAGGATGGTCGGCATCAACCCTCTCCCTGACCGCAGGAGGAAGAACGAGTGCGAGGTCTGCGGCAAGACGCTCGCATCGGCACAGAGCCTCACGCGGCATCTCAAGGCCGTGCACGAAGGACTGCGCGAGCACCTGTGCGATCACTGCGGCAAGACCTTTACGGAGGCTGGCAGCCTTCGTAAGCACATCAAGACTGTGCACGAAGGGCTGCGCGAGCACTCGTGCGAGCTCTGTGGCAAGGCCTTTACGGAGGCTGGCAGCCTTCGCACGCACATCAAGTCCGTACACGAAGGTCTGCGCGAGCACTCGTGCGAGCTCTGTGGCAGGGCCTTTGCGCAAGTTAGCAACCTCCGCACGCACATTAAGGCCGTACACGAAGGGGTGCGCGAGCACTCGTGCGAGCTCTGCGGCAAGGCCTTTGCACAAGCTGGCGATCTTCGAAAGCACATCCAGGCCGTGCACGAAGGCCTGCGCGAGCACTCGTGCGAGCTCTGTGGCAAGGCCTTTGCGCGGGCTGCCCACCTCCGCACGCACGTCAAGACTGTGCACGAAGGCCTGCGCGAGCACTCGTGCGAGCTCTGCGGCAAGGCCTTTACGGAGGCTGGCCATCTCCGCACGCACATTAAGGCCGTGCACGAAGGACTGCGCGAGCACCCGTGCGAGCTCTGCGGCAAGGCTTTTGCGCGGGCTGCCCACCTCCGCACGCACGTCAAGGCTGTGCACGAAGGCCTGCGCGAGCACTCGTGCGAGCTCTGCGGCAAGAGTCTTGTCTCGGCGCAAAGCCTCACGCAGCACATCAAGGCCGTGCACGAAGGACTGCGCGAGCACTCGTGTGAGCTCTGCGGCAAGGCCTTTACGGAGTCTGGCAGCCTTCGAAAGCACATCAAGGCCGTGCACGAAGGGCTGCGTGAGCACTCGTGCGAGCTCTGTGGCAAGGCCTTTGCGCGCGCTGGCGATCTTCGCAAACACATCAAGGCCGTGCACGAAGGACTGCGCGAGCACTCGTGCGACCTTTGCGGCAAGGCCTTTGCGGAGTCTGGCAGCCTTCGAAAGCACATTAAGGCCGTGCACGAAGGGCTGCGTGAGCACTCGTGCGAGCTCTGTGGCAAGGTCTTTGCACAAGCTGGCGATCTTCGCAAACACATCAAGGCCGTGCACGAAGGGCTGCGTGAGCACTCATGCGAGCTCTGTGGCAAGGCCTTTGCGCGCGCTGGCAACCTTCGGAAGCATATCAATGCTGTGCACGAAGGTCTGCGCGAGCACTCGTGCGAGCTGTGCGGCAAGACCATCACGGCGGCTGGCCATCTGCGACGATGTTTCTGCGCGTTGCACGCCAGCCCTCGTTGCCCTGCCGACCGTGAGGAAGCACGGTCGTCACCTTGCCACCAGCAGCCAACCTCGCCGCCGCGCAAGCGTGGGCGCAAGAGCCTCAGCAGCGTTCGCCGTGACAAATACTTGCGAAGGAGCGCCGGCTGGTCTTGAGGCACATGTCTCTGTCTGTCCGCATGGTAGCAGCCAGCCAAAGTTGAACAAGCCTTCCATCAATCTCGATCAATCAATACTTGCGTCACCAGATCGACCATCGCTCAAGCCCGTCGCACCCTCGAGCTGGATCAGGCGCCGGCTCACGTGCTTGTGGAGGCTCTGCAGCCACTTTGTCTTCGGCAGCTGGTGCCGCAGGTGCCCCTGCCACCCGGCAAGAGCTAGCCGCCCTCGAGCGAGGCCTCGGGATACAACAGGCTGCCACAGGTGGAGGCCGAGGGCGCGGTGCTGACGTTTCGTCTCGATGAGGAGGTGGCGGCAGCGTGACTCACGAGGCCTTGGGCAGCGCATCGCAGTAGAACGGCACAGAGCTTGCGCCCTTTACAGACGGTGCCACCAGCCGCGAAGAGGAGACCAGCGGCTCAACCTATCTAGGCACGACGCAAGGAAGGAGCGGCGACGTCGTGGGCGGCGCTCAGTGCCGACGGCCGACTGAGGCTATGAAGGGCAGGGTAGTAGAAGGCGATTGCTTTCGAGAAGAGTGAACGGACCGCGAGAAGGCAGCATGGCTGGCGGCGGGCGCTGTTCAACAAACTGCTCTGGTCAGGCGGCAACGCACTTCAGATGGGCCCGGCTTGGAGGCTGGCACGAGCCACGCCACATGACTGGCTAGCTTTTGCTTGCTTGCTTCGCTTGCTGGGTTACAAGTCGAAAATCCTGGGGTTGCTGGCCGCGACCTGCGCTTCAGGGTTGCCGTCAGCGCCGCTGACGACCTTACGACCTTGAGCGATTCGATGCCCTGGGTCGCGGTTCAGCAGCGCTTGCAGCGCTTGCAGATGACGGCGACGCTCGCCACCTCGACCACGGCTACCGCAGCCACCGTGGCGACGGCGATAGCAGCGAGAGAGAGTGAGAGTGAGAGTTCCAGGCGAGATGCCATCGGCTGCGTCATGAACGTCGTACGCGTCAAAGACGCCTTCGCCCTCGTCAAGCGAGTCGAAGAGCGCCTGGAAGACGAAGAACACCCCATGGTGCGCCGCAGCAGCATCGTGGTCGGTGGTGGTGTCCGTGCGAGACGGCGGCGAGGACGTGGCCGCGGCTGCGCGACCTGCCGCGCCCTCCAGGGCAGGCACGAGGATTGCCACCCCCTGGCCGACGTCAGGCACAGCGCACGCCACGAGCGCGCGCATCGTCTCGTCAAAGGTCACCACGGCTGACGACCTGGCGATGGTGACCTTGACGGCAGTCTCCTCCGGCTGCCCGAACCCGTGCGACGTCAGGATGGACCCCATGGCGGCCGCGATGGCCGCGTTGTTCAAAGACCGACGGCGCGCGGCCGGCTGGATGCCGCGCAGCTGCTCGATTGCTAGGCTCGCGGCGCCAATGGCGCTGCCCGTGAAGGCCTGGTGGCTCTGGAAGGTGCTCTTTGCGCGGACGACGCAGCCTGCGGCCATCTCCCCGCTCGCCAGGGTGGTGAGCTGCACTAGAGCGCAAAGGACCGCGGCCATCTCCTCGGCCTCGGCGCGGAGCGGCTACACGAGGCTCTCGCGCGAGTTTCCGACGAGCGTCTCGACGCCGTCGCCGACGGCGTTGAGAGCGCCTCTGGTGGCCGCCTGGATGATGCCTCGATCTCGCTCGCGACCTGCTCCTTGTCCAGGCCGGCCTGCGCGTAGAGCGCCCTGACGATCTCTTTGTTAGAGCCCTGCTGCACAAAGGCGGCCAACTTGTCTAGGTTGCCCTCCAGCACGGCGTCAAAGCCGTCCAGGCGCGCCTCGATACGCTCCAGGCAGCCGAGGATCTGCTGGTCCGCGACTCTTGGTGCCAGCTCCGTCCTGGCCTGGCGCATGTGGGCGGCCATGTCCTGCACCCTGACCTCGAAGATGGCCACGGGGTGCGACGGCACCACGCGCGACTCGTCGCTGGTCAGCGTCACGACCTGGGTCTGGTCCACGGCGCGGAGGTACTGCTTGGCGAGGTCCTCCACCGCCCTGAGGCGCGTGAGAACGGCGGAAGCGCCGTCCGCGTCTGCGCTCGCGACCGTCCTGACGATGTTGAGCAGCTCCAGCATCGCCCGGCGCGTCGCCAGGTCTGGCGCAGTCGCCGGGGTGATGACGACGTACATGGCCTCGAGGAGCAGCGCGTACTTGAGCACAACGAAAGGTGCGCGCAAGCGCCGCATCCTGCACGAGCGGCCGCACCGAGCATGCACAAGTCGGCAGCGCCACCTTGATCATCGCGACTTGCTCGTCGCCAAGCCCCGTCGGCAGCAGTGTACGCCGCTTAGCCTCTTCGTCGCGGGCTGCAGCTTCGCTCCGATACCTGCAGACTGGAGGTGCTGTCGAGCCACGCCGCCGCCCTTAGGAGGCGCTTGCTACGCGTCGCGCGGGGCATGACGCTACGGACCTGGCGTGGGACCGCAGGGCAATGAATCAGCAGCGGCCGCGCAGCATCCCAAGCAGGCAGAAGTCTCTTTGGTTTTTGTCATGCTGCTACTTCATTTCGGTCTGCTTCAAGCAACGACCCGCTTGAGGTCGCTGCGCAGCTGCTCGACGGACACCGGCGCGTTGTGTAGGTCCAGGCCCGTGCGCTCCCAGTGCTTTAGCAGGTCGCTCAAGCTCCACACGCTCTTGCCATTGTCAAGGGTCACCGGGTCGTCCACCTTGTCGCCCACGACGCTCACCAGCCGGCTCAGACGCCGGCTCACGCGCTTGCGGAGGCTCTGCCGCCGCTTGGTCTCGGCCAGCTCCTGCCACCTCAGCTCGGCGACCACTTGGTGCCGCTGCTGCCGCTGCCACTCGGGCCACTCGGCGAGCCACGCCTCGAACTGCGCGTCCGTGATGGCCAGCGCGTCGTCCTTGGCCGCCTCCAGCTCCTTATCCGTCACGTCGATGTAGCTCGGGAAGATCATGGCCGTGGCCGCCACGGGCAGGTCGAGCGCCTCGCGCAGGTCGATCTCGAAACGCAAGTACACGCAGACGTCGTCCACCCAGCGCAGCGAGTCCACCTTGCGCTTGGCGTGCTCGTGCACGACCATGAGCCGCATCACCCTGCGCCCGAGGTCCCGTAGCTGCTCGGCGTCGCCTCGGGCCTTGGCGATCTCCACGACCAGTTGCATCTGGTTGAGCGCCCAAACCGGCTTGTCGCCGCACGCGTCCAGCGAATCGCCCATCCGCAGGAGCAGCTCCTCGCGCACGTGCTCGTCGTCGCCAGAGAGCAGCTCGAGCACGTCGACGACGCGCTTGGCGAGCGCTTTGCGCGTCTCGGCGATACCAAACTCCTTGGCGTCGCGCAGCCGCGACAAGAACCGCACCAGCGTCGCATCGTCGGCCTCCGTTGGCACAGGCACGACCTCCATCTGAGCCTCGCTGCTCCAGAACGCCGCGGCTTCTGCAGCGCTCGCGAAACCAGGCCTCGCTTCAGACTGGCCGCCCCGACGAAGGTCGACGTGGAAACGGAGACCTGGCGCGTCTGCCTCGCGAAGCCACTCGAGCGTCTCTGTCGAGAGCCCCGAGCCGCCCAGGTAGATGTTGTGCGGAATGCCGCGCTCGTCAGTGGGCCACTCAAGAATGCTGGCTGGCAGAGTCTCTAGCGCTGTGCACTCTCTCAGCTGAAGTCCTCCACCGACATGCAGGTCCTCCGGCAGGCTTGCGAGAGAAGTGCATCGCCTGGCATAGAGGTCACCAGAGACCCGAAGACCGGCTGGAAGACTCGTGAGCGACGTGCAGTCCGTGATCTCAAGGGCGCCATCCACTCGAAGACCGGCTGGTAGACTCGTGAGCGACGTGCACCCATCAAGACACAGGCGGCCACGCACGTGCAGGCCCTCCGGAAGACGAGTGAGGGAGGTGCACCCGGACAGGTTCAGGTGGCCACCGATGTCGGCGTAGCAATCAGGCAGCTCGCGGATGGTTGTCCACTGGCAAAGCCGTAGACCGCCACTCGGCCCAATGATCTCCAGCAGCGCCACCAGAAAGGCCTCCATGTCCGCCTGGTGCTGCGCCTCCAACGCCGTGCAATCGTTCAGGCTGAGCGTGCCGTTGACGCGAAGGCTCGTCGGCAAGCTTGTCAGAGCCGTGCAGCCGGCCAAGTCCAGCATGCCGTCCACGTGGAGCCCCCGGGCACACTGGTGAGCTCCTCGCAACCCTTCAGGTCGAGCCTGCCGTCGACCTTGAGCAAACTCGCGGGCAGGCTGGTCAGGGCCGAGCAACCACGAAGATCGAGGTTGCCAGCGACGCTGAGGCCGTCTGGCAGGCTGGCCAGGGCCGAGCAGCTGCCGAGATTGAGATTGCCGCCGACGCTGAGGCCGTCCGGCAGGCTGGTCAGCGCCGAACAGTCGTTGAGGAAAAGATCGCCGCGGACGCTGAGGCCGTCTGGCAGGCTGGTCAGCGCCGAACAGCCGCTGAGGAAAAGATCGTTGCGGACGCTGAGGCCGTCTGGCAGGCTGGTCAGCGCCGAACAATCACGGAGATCGAGTTCGCCGAGAACATGCACCCCGTGGGCGCCGTACCGCGCAACAGCAGCTTGCGCGCCTTGTCGGGAAGCCGAGAGGTCTTTGTGCCCTGCCGACCTTCATGCCAGTGTTGCCGAGCGTCCCGCGCCGTGGCGTAGCAAGCGCCCATGTGCCCGGGCTCGTACCGCCACCCCTCCACAAACTCGGTAAGTCTTGAAGATACTTACGCCGAGTTAAGACTGGTCGCGAGGTTGACAGCAAGCTAGAGAGTTACCCAACGCCCACTTCGATGCCGAGTGGGCTGCAGGGAGCACAGGCTGCCACCGGTATAAACCGAGGTCTTCCACAAACTCTGACTTGGTAAAACTCCGAAAGTCGAGTTACAGTACGGGTACGTACGGTACCTGGTACCGTACCATGGTACCTGGTACCGGTACCGGTACGGTAAACTCCGAGCATGTGAACGGGAACGCGGCTGGAACCGTACCAGTACCGGTACGGTACCTGGTACCGGTACGTACCGTACCGTACCGGTACGGTACCACGGTACGGTACCGGTACCGGCACCAACAAACGAGGCCATCAAGGAGCCTGGTCAGGTTGTTCGGGGTGGGACACAGCACAAGGGGCGTTGTACGCCGCTGCAGCTGGGCGCCATGGCGCTGCCGCGGGCAGGGTGGTCCTTCTCGATGCAGCGGCTTGTCAGTCGCCTGCGCCGGCGCTTGTCTGGGTCCGCCGACGCTCGCGTGGATGAGCTCCTCTCGGATGCCATCCATCCTCATCTTCCAGCATGAGGCAAGGGAGGGAGCGTAGCCCTGGCAGCAGGGGCGCTGCTGGACGGGCGCACGGACGTGCTCTTCGAGCTGGTGCCGAGTTTGAGGTAGGCGACGATCACAGGAGGGCGACCAAGGCCAGCGTCAAGGCGATGAGGCCGAAGATGCCAACCTCGGGGACCCAGGGAAGAGCTGGCGGCCTCGAGGCTGGCCATGGCCGCCCGCACCAAGGCCGGCAAGGGGACGGGTGGCCTGGGGTGGCGCCAGCACCGGCGGCGCCGCGCCCGAGGCGCTGTGGCCGGCGACGGCGCGGGCCGCCGTGGCCGCGCTCATGGGCGACGGCAGCGTCCGCGCCTGGGGCAACCCGCGCTTCGGCGGCGGCGCCGAGGCCGCCGCGCTGGACGACAGCCTGCGCGTGGTCGACCTCGTGGACCTGGCCTTCGCGCGCGCGGCGCGAGGACGGCAGCGCGGTCAGCTGGGGCCAGAACACGACCGACGACGCGCTGCGCTCGCCGACCTCCGTGGCCGCGCTGCTGGCGGCCGACGTGGAGGCCATCGCCGCCGCGGGCATGGACCACGGCTTGGTCGCCCGCCGCCGCGATGGCCGCCTCGTCGTCTGGGGCCAGACCTACCAGGCCAGCCGCGACCTGCTGCCGCCGCTTGAGCACCGCCGCCTGCGCGACATCGTGGGCCTCGGCGGCGGCGTCTTCGTCGGCATCCGCGGCAAGGGCAGCGGCTGCGACTTTGCCCGCGAGGGCGCGGTCGCGCAGCTCGTGGCCGCGGACGAGGGCTTTGCCGCGCGCTGGCCGGACGGCGAGGTCGCCGCCTGCGGTGCGCTGGCCATCGCCGACCTCAGCAGCGTCGCCGTGGCGCTCGAGGCCGCCGCCAACGTGACCTTGCTCGTGTCTGGCGGCCACGGCGTGGCCGCCGTCGTCGACGCCGGCGGCGCCAAGGCCGTCGTCTGGGCGGACACCATGCGCGGCGGCGACAACGAGGCGCTGAAGGCGATGGTGCAGCTCGACGAGGCCGAGGTCGAGGCCGGGGCCGAGGCGCAGGGCGGCGTGGAGCTCGTCGTGGGCGCCGACTTCGCCATGGCCGCCGTGCGTAGGCCCGACGGCAAGCTGTTCGCCTGGGGCGCTAGCGAGGCCGGCGGCGACGCGGACGACGCCAACGCTGAGCTGCAGGCCGCGGGCGAGCAGGCCGTGGCCATCGTCTCGGCGCGCTACGCCTTCGCCGCGCTCACGGCCTCGGGCCGCGTCGTGGCCTGGGGCGACCCTCTGACCGCGGCGGCAACGCCACGGCCGCGGGCCGCGGCTGCAGAGCGGCGTGGCGCAGCTCGTGGCGCCTGGAGGACCTGGCCTTCGTGGCGTGGCGCGAACTCGGCGGCGTGGTGGTCTCGGGCGACGCGGACCTACACTCATGCAGGCCCGGCCGCTGGTTGAACACAAAGCTGCGCAGCGTCCACTCGCCGTCGACGACGGGGCGCCGCACCTCGTCCACCAGGATGGGCGGCTCGTGGTTGAGGAGGTCCCTCAGGCCGTCCACGTCGCGGTGCATCTGCTTGTACCGCTTGAGCTCCTCCTCGCCCACGCGCAGCGACAGCGGCCGGCCCAGCTTGTCAAGTTGCTGCAACAGCGTCCACTTGCCCATGCCATGTTCCACCAGCTGCTGCCGTAGGAGCGCACGCAGCCTGGCCTTTGAACCCACGTTCTCTTCGCTCTGCATGTGGCCTAGCCGCCGCTTGAGCGCGTCCACGCGGTCCACGCGGTCTACGAGCCAGGCCATGCGGTAGGGCCACTGCTCGATCGCGATGGTGAGCTTGAGCAGCTGGCGCAGCGTCCGCTGTAGGCGAGAGCTTTGGCGCGAGCAGCAGGCTGACCACGCGCTTGACGTCCGAGAACTGCCCGATCGCGGCGGCCTCGTCCAGCGAAAACATGGTCGCCGTCGCGTGCGCCTGCTCCTTGCGCGCCACTGTCACAGCTTTGGCAGCTCCTCCTCCTCCACCTCTTTCTCTTTGCCTCGCCGAGGCCTGTCGCGCTCGTCGCTCTTCGGCGCTTCTCTTCCGCTGGCGGCGGCACGTACGGCGGCGCGAGCTTGTCCAAGGCCTGCGTTGGGCATCACGTCGAGACGACCTCCTTGATGTGCCCTGGCGTCGCCCTCGATGATAGCGCGGGAGGAGGGCCTTGGCGTCGCGCAGCACGTCCGGTCGCCTCCTGAGCGCATGCACGAGCTTTTTGGCCAGCTTTATCAGCGGGGGCCCTCCTTCTCGCCCTCGTAGTGCTGCGCTGCGCCTTGGCGATCTTGGCGTCGTCCCAGTCGATCGCTCTGGCCACGCTCTCCATGTGCGCCAAGGCGTGCGAGGGCGTCGACGTGCGGCACACGAGGTTTGTACACAACGGGCCGCTCCTTGTCCTCGTGCAGGTCTGGAAGGCAGAACGGGATCTGGACGCCGGCCGTGCGCGTCCTCGATGCTCGCGCAGACCATGCGCGCGTCGATGGCCACAAAGCAGGTGGGGCGCGTCGACGAGAAGCAGGATGACGGCCTCCAGCACCGTCACGATAGTCTTCTTGTCGCAGCGGTCGATGCCGTCCACAACGACCACCAGCCGCAATTGACGCAAAGCCTGCTGGCCTCCGAGTTGCCCTCGGCGTCGTACAGCGGCTCGGTGCGCAGAAAAGTCGAAGGGAAGGTCCAGCTCGCTCTTGATGCGGTTCATAAAGCCCAGGCGGTCCTTGATCTCGGCCGTCTTTTGCGCCTCCGCGAACAGCACGTCGCCCTGCGAGCGCCACAGAAAGAAAGCGCCGCGTAAACCTCAGGTTGGACCGCAGCACCACGACGCTCTCCACGGCGAGCGTGGTGACGAGCGCCGCCACGACCGACCCGACGGCGCGTCGCGGAAGAGCGGCTCAGCGCACGCCACGCCCGTCGCCAACGAGTACACGGCCGAGCAAGAGCACAGGTCGCCCAGAGCACCGTCAAGCTCGACGTCAAAGATGGTGCACGTCACGAGCGTGCCGAGCCAGGAGAGCATTAAGTAGCCCACCACGACGCAGACCGCCATGCTGACCCAGCGACCTTGAAGCGCTCGTGCTCTCGGACGCGCGAGGCGCCGTACACGGCCTCCTCCGCGTCGTCGTCGATGCCGTTGTACACCCAGGCGTTGAACTCCGCGAACACGGCATGGTGACCTCCACGTCGTTGCCGACCTGAACGAAAGGCATCTGTTGGAGACACGGCGAGGCGCCGCCGCCGCCATCGCCGCTGCTTGGATCGCGCACGGCCACGACGACGGCCACGCGGGTGCTCAAACCCGAGGAGGTGCCTCCAAGCGCGTCCACGACGCAGCCGTCCTCCGAGAGCACGCTTGGCGCCGAGCCCGAGAACCTCCGCGATCGCAGCGCGACACACGGCTCGCGGTCGCGCTTCGAGCAGGCCGACGGTATGCGCCACCAGAGAGAGCCACATCTAGCCGCGCTCGAGCACGCTAAACGTGCTCGAGCGCGTCGCGAACGCCCAGTCCGTCGGCGGCCAGAGCGACTCCATCGGCCTGCTTTCGCGCCGGGGGGGCGGCGGCAAGTCCTCTCTCACCGAGCCTGACGAGCTCGAGCTCGAGCTTGGCCGCACCGGCAACGAATCTCTGCCGCGGAGGCTCGCTGCGCGCAGGCGAGGATTACTCCATGGCGCGGAGCCCGCCTGGCGCGGGGCCGTTCGAGTGCGCTGGGCGTGCACCAGTCTGTCAGAGACCTTAATCGCAGTGCGGCGCGGTGCTGGCACCGGGGCTATTGCTATTGCAAGTACGTACGGTGCGGCATCTGCCGCGCGCGGAGAGTCGTTGTGCGCGGAAGCCTCGGAAGCCTTGAAGCGCGCGGAGAGTCGTTGCGCGGAGGGGCCTAGTGAGATGGTACACCAGCTTTTTGTGCAGCGCGAGGACGAGGGCCTGGCGGCGCGGGGCATTGTTCCTTAAGCTTGCACGCCGCGGACCAAGGATCAGCTTGATCCAGCAGTGCCCGAACGCGGGAGAAAGCAGCAAGAACAAGAAGCGAGACCGAACGAGCATCGTCAGAAACATGACGCCTCCGCGGCGCTGGTGCTGCTGGCCGCTGCCAAATGCAGCGCCGAAGGCACGTGGGCCATCCGGGGCAGCCGTCATCTGGACGGGGCAGGCGGCTGCGTGGCGAACCCTATCACGGAAAGCAACGACTTCACCGCTACTGATTTCGACCTCCAAGTGCGGTTTCGACTCTGGTGCTGGTGCTGCTGATGCTTTTGTCGCGGGCGACACGCACTTCTTCCTCCAGGTCCAGCAGAACCAACTCAAATGGGCTGTGCTGACCCCGACCCCGACGGCCTCCGGCCAGCTCAGTTGTGCCGACTTTCACTGCCGCGCGACTGCTGGTGGCGCCTCGCAGGTGTTTCCGATGTATCCCTTCGGCACGGGTAAACCATCCGCCTGCATCTGCGACTTCTACGGCTTTGACAACGACCTCGACACCGGTGCCTTCACGATTGACTTTCTGCTCCCGAGCATGTACTCAAGCGCCAAGTTCAGCGTCGAAAGTGATTCGGTCATCACCAAGCAACGTCTGGAGCAGCGCCTCTTTAACTTGCACATCGACCAACAGCTGATTACCGGTACCGGTACTGAGGTGCGGATCTCGAGCCAGTTCCAGAGGTCCCAAGACAACCCGGACTGCGCCGTGAAAGAGTTTGAGATGACCATTGACTGCGCGAAGACGGACGATATCGTCAAGGACGTAAAGGTTGGGAGTGGGGACTCAGTATTCACGACGAACATCGACTTGAACGACATCGAGGAATGCCTTGAATCGATCGCGTCGAGCTCCGGACACACCGTTTATGACGTGCAGGTGACGGTGCACAGCGTTACAACCAAGGACAACACGAAATGCGACCGAGACAGCAACAAGAAGGACATTGGCAGCAAAAACGAGAAAAGCGGAGACTCGGTGCAGGGCATCTTCAAGCCCGCCCTCGTCGACGCAGCCACAAACGACGCCGACGACGTCGCCACGCACAGCTTCCAGATCACGATCGACCAGTCAGGCAAGGCCTCTATTCAAGTCGCCCAGGTGGCACCGAGCCTTGGAGCCGTCGTGCCCGCTAAGGGCGGCTGTGGTGAGAACTTCGAGCCGATGGCCAAGCTTGTCGTCCCGTCATCGTGTCTTTATCCAGCTCTCAGCTTGGCGAGAAGACGACCCTGGGCCAGATGAAGTTCATCGGCATGAAAATGGGTGATAGGGGCCTCGTCTACGAGTCCGGCTGCCAAGCATATCTCAGCGCCGATTCCTGGTGCCAGCCGAATGCCTGTGATGACGAGGGCTGCACCATCAGGTTTACCCTTACAGATTGCCAGGCGCAGCAAGTGGTGACTGAGGACGTGAACGGCAAACCTGACACGTGCACGTTTGAGGACGTCGCAAAGGTGCAAGGCTCGGTCGTGTACAAGTTTCCCAACAGCCAGGGCGGCGTGGTGGAGGAGACGGCGCTGATCGAGGAGTGGAACCCGAGCCAGGAGCCTGACGCTTGTGGGGCGGTGGCCGAAACGGTTGACGTGACCGGCAACTTTGACGTGACCACCACCGTGACAGAAAACAGCCTGAGTGCCGAGACTGCGATCGAGGTCGTTTTGGATCACTTTGCAAGCTCGGCGTCGCAGGTCACCTTTGTGATCGACAAGGTCGTGATCACCGCCACGCACCCAGCCCCCCCGGGGGGCAATGCACAGCTGACGCTCACGAACGGCGCCAAGGTCGACCATGTTGTGACCGCGCTTACCGTCGGGGCCCACAACGAGTATGCCGGCAACCTCAACTCCATGTACAGCACCGTGACGTGGTGCCGCAAGCAGAATGGCAAGAAGGATGATGGTGTGCAGGACAACGCCTGCACCTATCCAGCTGGAGAGAATAAATGCCCCACCAGATTGGACGAGGACAAGCTGTTCCTCACCCTAAGCGAGCTCTACAGTTTCGGGAAGATTGGGATACGCAAGTGGAGGTCAAGTTCGACCTCACGCTGCGCCTCACCAACTGCCCAGGAGCCGCCAACCCGGGTCGCCGCCTCGAGACTGACAACGTGCCGCAGCTCATCCACACCACCAAGACCGTGGTCATGGAGGCGGGCACCTGCGAGCTGCACAAGAACCGCGCCAGTTGCAACAGCGACGCGCTGACCTCGGCGGCTGCATGTGGACCAAGCTGGCGGGCTCCAAGAGGAAGTGTTACCCGCGCCGGCCATCTTCAACGTGGTGGAGACCGCCTGTGACGCCATCAAGGACACCAAAATATGCCTTGCCCGCCAGGACTGCTTCCAGCCGAGCAAAGGAAACTGCGCCCGCGTCGACAAGTGCGAGCAGTACGAGACCAAGGGCCTGTGCAAGCAGGACCTCGCCAACGTTGGACGCTGTAAGCCCAAGATGAAGGCCGGCAAGTTCGTCAAGTGCCGTACGCGCGGCAAGTGAGCGAATACCAGAGCGAGGCCCCGTCGACGCCGGAGAGCCACAACGCACAGGTTGCCGACAGGGCGGCGAGCCTTCCTCCTGGACCAGAGCCCCGGCAGGCAGGGCCAAGGCCCAGGTGGCATGGACCTGCAAGAGAGTGCCGACGAGGTCGGCTCACGGGGGGTTGTCGAGGTAGATGGGGCAGCCGCCTCCCCGCGCGTTCGCCACGGCGCGCCGCCGGGCGACCCGACGGGCGTAGTCCGCGGTGGACGCGGGCCACACTCGCGCTCGGAGCACGGGGCTCTTGGGCAGCGGCGGCAGGTGCCTGGCCAGGGCGGCGGCTGGCAGGTTGTGAGCCTCGCTTGCCAGGCGAGAAGGGTGCCCGACGGCCAGGAGCGCAGCGCGGCCGGCTTACGCTGGGTGCCCGGCGCGGAAATCCGGCCATTGACGAGCAGCAGCACAGACTCCTCGGCACGTGCGCGGTGTCCGCGGCGCAGCCGACGATGTTCTGGCTGGTCTGGAAAGGGTAGCCAGCCGCGAAGGCAAAATCGGCGAAGTCAACGCATAGCGAGTGCGGTGATCTCCTTTGCTCCCCCTGCCTTGGTCCCATCGCGAGCGGCTCAGGTGCGCGCGGCCTTGTCGCCCAGGCGGCGGTGGTGGCGTCCATGGACAACGCCCGGCATCAGAGCAGTGGAGGGTTGCCTCTGTCACTGCAGCGTGGCGCTCTGCCACGTCCGCTGCGCGGATGCAGCGGGCTGGCCTGGTCGACCAACGTCCGACGACGCGCTCAGATGGATGGATTGTCGTCGGGCAGCTCGCCGAGCAGCGCAAGCGAACAGCCGCGCACCGGTGGTGAGCACCCGCCAACCTAATGGGTCAGTGCCGCCCGCCGTCGAGATCACCACCGTGACTAGCTCAAGCGCGGCTGCAGCTAGTGACGTCCAGCGCAAGGCCCTGGGTGCCGCCGCGCCGCCGCCAGGGGTCGTGCTACGCCGACGGCGCGGTTGACGGCTGTCTCGGGGCCCCGGCTGGGCTGCGAGAGGACCGGCTGCGATGGCACAGCGGGCGGCGGCGACGGGGGTTCTCCGCCTGGCCGAACGGGCGAGGTGCTGCTTGAAGGCGTGCTTGAGCGTCGTGCGGGCAGCGGTGAGGATCCTGCTCTCGTGCTTCCGTGCACTCGACGAGATGGAACTGCTGCTTCGCCGCTGGCGCACGGAGGTTGACGGCTCCACAGGCGCAGGTGTCACGCGCAAGCTCGCGTTGGAGCCGACGATGCGCGGGCCTGGCAGGCGCAGCGGGTTGCGTTGGGAGCGTCAGGTGCAGTCCTCGAGGCGCTGCGGCCCGGCCGACGCCAGCGGCTGCGGCGACGGCTTTCACGGCAGTCGAGAGGGCCCTTGCATTTACATGTCGATCCACTACAAAGCGCTGCACGTTGTGCGCGCTTGACTTGCCGCAGATTGCCGTTCAGAACGCGCGAGGGCTGCTCGATCGCGCGGCGGCCTCGTCCAGCGAGAGCCTGGTCGCCGTCGCGTGCACTTGCTCCTTGTGCGCCACCGTCACAGATTTGGCAGCGCGCTCCTCCTCCTGCTCCCCTCCACCTTGCCTCGCCGAGACGCTCGCCGTTCCTCGGCCGCTTTGGCGACGTGGTGTCCTCGGCCTCGCGGCGGCTCTTCGACTGGCGGCGGCACGAGCTTGTTCAGGGCCTGCGGCGGGCATCACCTCGAGCCGATCTCCTCGACGTGGGCCTCGGTCCTGGCGTGCGTCGCCCTCGACGATAGCGCGGTCCAGGAGGGCCTCCCTGAGCGCTTGCACGAGCCTAACCAGCTTGATCAGCGGCGGCTGCCCACGCTCTCCATGCGATCTGCGCCAAGGCGTGCGAGAGCGTCGACGCGCGGCACGCGAGCTTGTTCACGAAGGGCCATCCTTGTCCTCGCGCAGGTCTGGCAGGGTCGATCTTGTCCGGGTACCTGGTGCTCTTGCCATCAGACGCCGGCGCGGAGAAAGGTCTCGCCGCGCGCGTCCTCGGGCGCGTCAACGAGCTGCAGGATGACGAGCTCCAGCAGCCCGCCATGATGGTCTTCTTGACGCGGCGATCGTGTCGTCCACAGAGTCCACCGACCTCAGCTTGATCTGCCGTTGTTCGCCCACGCGTTGCGCTCCACGAACACGGGCATCGTGACCTCCATAGGCTCGCCGGCTCCCTCTCATGAGCGGCCGCCATGAGCCGCTGCCTCGATCGCACACCGCCACGCGGTTGTCGAGGTCGCGCTCAAACTTGAGGAGCGCCTCTCCGTCGCTGCTGCGTGCTTCAAAGGCGGCACAAGGTGCACGAGGCGACGGCAAATGCGCTGCGCGGTCTGCTCGGCTGCCGCCAGACAGATGCCCGCCGCCGCCGCGGCCGCCGCCGCCGCGGCCGCCGCGCACTTGGTTTGGTGCGGCGCTTGCAGGACTCGGGCATTGGGAGTCTTGGCGGCGCCCTGCGCGACGTTGTGCGCGGCCTAGCGTGGCAATGGTGGCGCATCCCAGCATCTCTCAGCCGCAGAGCGGACGTCCAGGCCTGTCGCGCTCGGCGTCCTCCAGCGCTGCTTCTCGTCCTGGTCCAGAACGGCTCGAGACAGCGCGGCCAGGAGGCAGCGCGGCGCCGCACGGACACGAGTCATGCAGCCTCGACGTGGCCGCCATGGGTCTCTCCAGCGCCGGCAACTCCCGCGCCAGCGTTTGAGGAGGACACCACCGCTTGCGTTGCCAGCTGGGTCTTGTCGACGGGGCGTTGATGCTGCGCTCGCGCAAGGTGGCCATCTCGGAGCAGAACGGCGGCAACGACGACGGCGAGGAGGACGGCGCCAGCAAGGGCAACGACAAGCTCAAGCCGGGGCAATCCCTGCCCGTGTTCGTGGGCACCTTTTCGCGCCACGCGGGCGAGCAAGGCGGCAGCAGCGACGACGTGCTCTGTGCGAGGTCGGTCAAGGACCAAGGTGGAGGCCCCTCTTCGGCTCCAGGCTTGGATCGCGCTATACGCGGCCAAGCACAGAGCGCCCACGCCCGAGCGCGGGGGTCAAGGATCCGGCAATAAGCTGTGCAAGGTGCACAGCCCCTCGCGGTCCGTCGTTTCTGCACCGAGCACGGTGTTCCGCGGCCCCAGGTCCACCCTTGGCCAGCTCCGGTCGCATAATAGCGGCAACCGTGACCTTGATCAAAGATCGGCCTCTCCCTGATCGCCCGCCAACGAATCTCTGCCATGGAGCGTTAGGCGCAAACAAGGGCTGCTAGCGTAAGCGGTATCCAGGCGTAGCGCGTTTTCATTGGGCCGCGCGGTCCCTCGACGCGGGCCTTTCGAGTGGGCTACGCGGGCCATTGCGATAAATGGATTCGTTCACAAGCCATCGTTCACACGTCAAAGCCCTTAATCGCGTACCTTTCGCCAGCATCGCCCAACGGATTCCTGCCGCGCACGGAGAGTCGTTGTGTGCAGAGGCTTAGTGGAAAGGTACACCACGACTAGCGCGCTTCGCGCGGCGAGAGCGCCGCTCCGCGCGGGCCCCGCCCCTTAAACTTGCTCGTGATCGAGTGTGCCGGGCGGGGCATTGCGATAAATGGATTCGTTCACAAGCCATCGTTCACACGCTAAAGCCCTTAATCGCGGCAGCTTGCGCCACTATCGCCCAACGGATTCCTGCCGCGCACGGAGAGTCGTTGTGCGCAGAGGCTCAGTGGAAAGGTATACCGGGCCTAGCGAGGCTTCATTGGGCGGGGGCTCGCCCGGCGCGGAGCCTCCTCCTTAAGCCTGCTCGTGGTCGAGCGTGCTGGGCTGGGCGGTGCGTCGTGAAAGTGGATCGTTCACATGCGAGAGACCTTAAACGCGGTACCCAAGGCTCGGTGCTGCGCGCAGATTCGTTGCGCGGAAGGACCTAGCGAGAGCGTAGACCCGGACTAGCGATGTGCAGCGCGAGGATCTCCGCGCCGCGCGTTCGTCCTTAAACTTGCAAACCCCTCGGACGAGCGATCAGCAAACCTCAGCAGACCCCGAACGAGAGCGCAGAGAGAGAAAGGAAGCAACAAGAGCAAGAACGCAACACCGAACGAGCATCAACATCCAACATGATCACCTCCACCGCGGCGCTCGTGCTGCTGGCCGCTGCCAAGTGCAGCGCCGAAGGCGCCGGGGCCATCCGAGGCGGCCGTCATCTGGAGGGTGACCCGAGCCCTGCGAGGCGATCGCGCTGGGTGACGACGGCACCTTCAAGATCTTGGAGATGCCACGTGCACTGGTACGTGGGTCGCCTCTACTGGCGGTGACGGCACGCACTACCTGCCCAGCCAAGAAGCAACGCCTCGAATGGGTTACGCTGGACACCCCGGGCGACGCCCTCTCCAGCTGTGAAGCGTTTCACTGCCGCGTGACCTCTGCCACGACCCCTGAAATCAGTGGCGAGGGGGCGACGTGGGGGCGACACCACGACGTTCGCCCCCGCAGACGTTTCCGATGCATTTCTACGGAGGCGCCTGCGTCTGCGACTTTTACGGCTTCGACACTGGGCCGTGGATGCCCCCGTCAACCTCGACGATGACATCTTCACGATCGAGTTTCTGCTCCCGGTAGCCTATGATGAGCGCCGCGTTCGGCGTCGTGGACGACAAGACGGTCATCACCAAGCAACATCTGGAGCAGCGCCTCTTTTCGGTCAAGGAGTTCAACGTCGAGGCTGCGCTGGGTGAATCCTCTATTAAGAATCAGGACGAGCCGGTGCTGGTGATCAAGAGCAACTTCCAGAACTCCCAGTACAACTCGGTGGACTGCGCCGTGGAGTCTTTTACGATGAGCATTGCCTGCGGAAACACCTTTGTCAGCTCCGGTCTCGCCGGTGACGGCGGCGCCAACGAACACAGAATTGTGGGCCCTGATCTTGTCAGTGACTGGAAGACCGAAATCCCGATGGAGATCATCGACACGTGCGCCACCACGGTCCTGTCGAAAACTGAAGAGATCGTTTTCAACGTGGAGCTGAGGATGCACAGCGTGGTGACCACTGGGGCCGGCTGCGACCGAGATGACATTAAGCTGGACGTGGGCAGCGTGAACGATGCCGGCTCTACCTCGGTGCAGAGCATCTTCAAGCCCGCTTTTGTCGACGGAGCCGATGGCGACACGGTCGACGGCAAAGACGTGGTGACGCGCAGCTTCCAGATCAAGATCCACAAATGGGGTAGCAGCGAGGTCAACGAGGGCACGGTCACGGTCACCCAGGTGGTGCCCCGCCTTGGACTCGTCGAGCCCGCTGATGAGAGCGACGTCGAAATTTGTGGCTCTAACTTTGAGCCGATGGCCAAGCCGATCATTCCGCTCATCGTCTCTCTCGATGATATGGACGAAGAGACTGATGATTCCAGTACCGGTACCGGTACCACTACTTACTCGGCACGGGGACCTTCCAGTTCATCAACATGAAGCTGGGCGATATGGACCTCAAGTACGAGAGCGGATGCGAGGACGGCTTTGATCCGGCGGAGAGTTCAGGTTGCGCGCCGAAGGATTGTGATGCAACCAGCTGCACCATCGGTTCACCATCGCTGATTGTCAGGCGCAGAAGGTGGAGACCGAGGACGCAAACAACAATCCCACAACGTGCACCTTCGAGGACATCGCGCAGGTGCAGGGCTCGGTCGAGTACACCAAGAACGAGGTAACTGAGACGGCGCTGATCAAGGACCGGACGCCGGAACAGAGAGTGGCGAGTGTGGTCGGTGGCCGCGACGCAAGACGTGAGCGGCGAGTACGAGGTGACCACCACCGTGACACCCACCAACATGAATGTCGAGACTCCGATCCTCGTGACCCTGCTCGACTTTGCCAGCCCTTCAACTGATTCACACGTCACCTTCGTGATCGAGAAGGTCGTGATCACTGCCAAGCACCCGAACACTGGCGAAGAATTGACGCTCGCAAACGGTGGCGCGGCTGATTCCGTAACAACCGTGCTCAACATCGACGGCCACAACAAATATGGTGCGGACAGCAACCACCCGTACAGCTCCGTGACGTGGTGCCGGAAGCAAAAGGGCAAGTCGCTTGATCAGGACAACGCCTGTACCCTTCCGCCTGGAGACAAATGCACCGCTCAAAGGCACGCAGACCAACTGTTCGTCACCCTGAACGAGTTTGACCAATTCGGGGACATTGTGGATACCAACGTGGAGGTGACGTTCGACCTCACCCTGCGCCCTCACCAACTGCCCGGGGCCGAGGACCGCCGCCGGCTCGAGACTGGCAACGTGCCGCAGCTCATCTACACCTCGAAGACTGTGGCCATGGCGGCGGGATCCTGCGACGTGCACACAACCGCGCTGCTTGCAACCAGGACAAACTTGTCCTCGGCGGCTGCATGTGGACCAAGCTGAAGGACTCCAAGAAGAAGTGCTACCCGCGGCCGACTATCTTCAACGAGGTCGATACGCCCTGCAACACAATCAAGGACAGCAAGGTGTGCCTCGAGCGCCAGGAGTGCTTCCGGAAGGGCGACAGCAAGGGCTGCCGCGCCGTCACGAAGTGCGAGCAGTACGAGACGAAGGGCCAGTGCAAGCAGGACCTTGCCAACTTGGGAGGCTGCAAGCCCAAGGTGAAGGACGGCGAGTTCATCAAGTGCCGCACTAAGAGCACGTAAGCGAACGCTCTGCACAATCCCGTCCAGGAGGCCTGAGTGAGCCCCTCGGCGCTGGAGAAACCAACAAGCGAGCCACAAGAGATATAATATAAATTTGTTCGCCACCACCTCTCGCTGCTCTTGCACGCCAGCGGCGGCCCCTCCTCCGCCACGGGTTCGCGCGGCGCCTCCAGTCAAAGTCGATCGCGGAGAGTTACGGCAACCCGAAGCTCATGCTGCTGGCAGAGCTGCTGCCCCCCCTTTCGGGACCTTGCATGCCTCCTGCGGGCAGGCAGCCGGCGCTCTCGTGGCGATCAACGAGGAGGAACACTCTTCGCGTCGGCCCCTGGTCATGATGCAGCTGCCCGCCTGCGTGCGTCTGCGGGTTCGTCTCCAGCATGGAGCCCACTCTCGCCAGTGCGCCCCTTTCCCCCGGCAGCCAGGCGGAACGCGGGCACTGCTCCCCACTCCCTGGGGCTCAGAACTATTCTCGTGCTGGGTGAGCCCGCAGCCCACGCCGAGACTCGACATAAGCCGGCCTCTGCTGCTGCAGCAAGGCCATGCGCTGGCTCACGAGGATCTTGACGAGGTCGCCGACCGGCCCGAGGAGGACCAGCCGTGGCCAAAGGCCTAGGCGATGGCGGCAACGCCCATGTTGCGAGGTTGGTGCATGAGTCACTGCAGAAGGGGCTTGTCGTTCTGGAGGAGTAGTACTGTCGCCGTGTTCTCGTTGACAACGCCTGGTCGCACTCGGCCATGGCGACCGTTCGCCGAGGCGCCCCCTGCCGCAAGCACCATCACGAGCGGGGTGTCTGCGCTTGTGGCCGCAACTGACTCAACCTGCGAGTCGCTCTGTGCGCGACGGCCTTGGAGGTCTCGATGCCCGCCATGCGCGCTGTGCACAGCATGCAGACCTCAACCAAGCACAGGCATGGCTGGACTGGGCTAGCTCTCTTGAGCTCCAGCAGTAGCAGCAGCCAGGCAAGCACAAGGAGGCTATGGAGAGCTGCTGCAACGTCGAGCGGCCGCAAGCATTTCGGGCTGCCACCGGTGCAGACCGAGGTCTTGCGGGTGGGACAAGCGGCCCCTAGGTCGCGAGGACCGAGCGAAGGGTACCGTTGGTGCTGTGAAATCGTCTCGACGATGGGCGGCGGCGACGGCTGGCAGCTTGACCGTTTGGACCGCCACAAGCAAGCACCAGCAGAGTGTAACTGTCAGGAAGAGGACGTTGACTGGGTGAGCGTTCGAGGCGGCCGACGGCGGCGGCGGCAGCACCGGCCGACGGTGGCGGCGGCGGCGGCGGCGGCGGCGATAGAGGCAGCGCAAGGAGCATGGTGTGCGGGCGCCCTCTCGGCAGCGTTAGACGCAAGCACGAGTGCGATGCGTGCGGCAAGCTGCTTGCTTCTGCGGCAAGCCTCAGGCAGCATCTCAAGACGGTGCACGAAGGCCTGCGCGAGCACGAATGCGGCGCGTGCGGCAAGACCTTCACGGAGGCGAGCAGCCTCCGCAAGCACGTCAAAGCCGTGCACGAGGGCCTGCGAGAACACCAGTGCGACCTCTGCGGCAAGGCCTTTGCGAAGGCCGGCAACCTCCGCACGCACGTGCGCTCGGTGCACGAGGGCCTGCGCGAGCACGGGTGCGAGCTCTGCGGCAAGCCGCTCGCGTCGGCGCAAAGCCTCAGGCTGCACATCAAGGCCGTGCACGAGGGCCTGCGCGAGCACCAGTGCGATGCGTGCGGCAAGCTGCTCGCGTCTGCGGCGAGCCTCAAGCACACCTCAAGACGGTGCACGAAGGCCTGCGCGAGCACCAGTGCGAGCTCTGCGGCAAGGCCTTCACGGCGGCGACGAGCCTACGGGCGCACATCAAGGCCGTGCACGAGGGCCTGCGCGAGCACGAATGCGAGCTCTGCGGCTGGGCCTTCGCCGAGGCAAGCGCGCTTCGCAAGCACATCAAGGCCGTGCACGAAGGCCTGCGCGAGCACCAGTGCGACCTCTGCGGCAAGGCCTTCACGGCGGCGAGCAGCCTCCGAAAGCACGCCGACAGGTTCCACGCCGCGCACGGGAGCGCCGCCGCGCGAAGACCGCGCAAGCGGCTGCGCGCGTAGCGGCCTCGGCGCATAGCGGCCTCCGCGCAGCTGCTGTTGCTTGATCGAGCAATGCAATGATCTGTCCGCGTTGTCTCTCGACCGGTGTCCCTTGCGCGGCGCTCTGGCCTGGCCTTGCGATGGTGTCCTCGTGCTAGGCGACGTGTGCTTGCCCGTCTGCAGGTGGTCGAGCAGCAGCGCGAGGTTGCCGCGCTGCCCTTGGCCCCGTCGGCAAGCAGCACCTTGGCCAGATGGAGTTAGTTCCGTCCACCGGGAGCCAGGGCTGGGGCAGCAGCTCACTGCGTCAACTTGACCGAGGACGCAGCAGCGCTCGAGCCCGCCTTCGCAGGCGCCACCACGGCGCCGTGTGCCTGCGAAGCGTCCTCCTCGCCGCGCAGAGAGTTGGTGAGCGCCCCGAGGCGAGCCCACCGTTGGGCACCCACACGTTGCTCATGACGAGCATGCACGCCGTGTTCACCACGAGGTCGACCGCGTACAGCGTGTAGCGCAAGAAGCGCCAGTGCGTGAGCTCCGGCGCGTTCGTGTCGCTGAGCGCGACCTGGGTCACGATGCCGAGCACCTGCACGCTGAGCGTGGTGGCCACCTGCACGACCGACAAGCGCAGCGTGCGCAGCGCCGCGCGATGCAGGCGCTCCGCCTCGTCGCGCAGGGCGTGCGCATCGCCCGACTTTAGCTGCGCGACGTGCTTGCGCACGGGGATATAGAGAAGCAGCAGCAGCAGAACGCTCAGGCTGAGGTCCGCCGTGACAAAGGCGGCCGCGGCGGCCGCGTGCAGCTCCTGCGTGCACGCCCCGAACAGGACGCGGCCTTGCTGCGCGGCCAGCGCCAGCCACCCAGGCACGGCGCGCCCAACATGAGCGCGTACTTGCACAACGCGAACACCGCCATGTGCGCTCGGTTGTGCTCGTCCAGCGTGGCCTCGGCCCGCACGACCAGGAACCAGTACAGCGCGGCGCTCGTGAACGTGTATACGCGGCGCTGCCCTTCTGGCCGAAGCTGCAGCGCGACGCGCTGGCGCCGGCGCTGGCCGAGTGGAGCCAGAGGTTGTACGCCATCTGCGCCGCGTTGGTGCTGGCGTTCACCAGCACCCAGAAGACCAGCCGCCGCGACTTGGAGCGCGCAGGGACGCGGCTGGCGACCTGCTGCCGGTACCGCGTGAGCACGGCCGCGAGAAGCGGCGCGTAGAAGGAGGCCGAGGCTCACGGCGGTAACGAGGCGGCGTGCGCCGCGGTGAAGGAGCTGGGCGCTGTTTGCGAGCTGAACAGTTGCCAGCCCGGGTCTTCGCCGCCGCTCGCGCTCATGACGGCCAAGCTTGGGGCCGAGCTGCCAGCGCGCGAGAGGACGCCTACGCCTTTAGCATCTGCTTGGTGATGCGCGGTGGCGCTGGCACATGCTGCCAGCACACGCCAGCGCACGTCAGAGCCGTGAAGATCACCGGATCCTTTTCTGCCAGCTCGAGCTCGAGCTCGAGCACGTACCGGTACACAAGGGTTTTCGAGTACGTACGTATGGTACTGCCTCACAAGTCCGCCGCACAAGAGTGAGCGAGCGAGCCAAGGAGCAAGCATCGAGGTCGGCCATTGCATCTTGTTGCCAAGTGTCAGGGCTGTCCTCGGCCTGGCACAAGTAGTCACAAGGTCGCACGCAGACTATAAAGCGTTCAAGCTCGCTCCACGGGCGATATGGCAAGCCAAGAGCGCCCTCTACCCGCCTGCCTGCCTGCCTGCCTCATGCGCGGGCGAGCAAGGTAGCCGGCAAGCTGGCGCGGACCTGTCAATCCGGGTCGAGTGGGGTGGGAAGGTGAGCAGGCCAGACAGTCGGCGACAAGGCGGACCAGGAATCTTCACGCGACGCGTTTTGGGCGCGGCACCGTCGTCGCTGCCGGCTTCTGTCCCTCCGCGCCGCGCAGCTGAACCGAAACGCGGTCAGATGTCGGTTACTCCCCTGGTTTCGGTATCGTCCGCACAAACGTAGTTCGCATGGCACTTCGCAGCGGATATGGGTGCCGCTGGCCGCAAGCGTCGTCGGAGGCCGCGCCGCCGACCTCGGGCAGAGGCGGGAGCGCTGCGCTGCTCTGGGATAGCGGGCGGCCTGCCGGTCGTGCCAGATGCAGACCAGACACCCAACGCAGCAGAGCTCGCAACAGCAAACCAGCAGCGACAAGACCAGCACAACCGCACAGCCGACAGAGGAAAGCGCGGCCAGCGCACCTTTGGGCGCGTTGCTGGGCGCCCACGTGGCGGGCGGCCGGGTCTCTCTGCCAGCTCATCGAAAGCTGGAGGTTGAGAGCTCGGTGCGCTGGCCATGTGGGCGCCCGTGGTGAGGCGTTCGCCGTGGCGAGACGCCGCCGAGAGAGCAGTAGCGTAGCGCGCATACTAGGCGCAGAGACAGCAGCGTAGCGCGCATACTAGGCGCAGAGACAGCAGCGTAGCGCGCACCAGGCGCAAGGACAGCAGTAGCATAGCGCGCACTAGGCGCAAAGAGAGCAGCAGCGTAGCGCGCACCAGGCGCAAAGAAAGCAGCAGCGTAGCGCGCACCAGGCGCAAAGACAGCAGTAGAAGCACAGGGCGCACTAGGCGCAGAGACAGCAGCATAGCGCGCACTAGGCGCAGAGACAGCAGCAGTAGCATAGCGCACCAGGCGCGCGATTTTAGGAACAGCACGACGCGCACCAGGCGCAGAGACAGCAGCACAGCGCGCAATAGGCGCAGAGACGGCAGCAGTAGCGTAGTGCACACGAGGCGCAGAGATAGCAGCATAGCGCGCACTAGGCGCAGAGACAGTAGCATAGCGCGCACCAGGCGCGCGATTTTAGCAACAGCACGACGCACACCAGGCGCAGAGCCAGCAGTAACATAGCGCGCACGAGACGCAAGGACAGATGTAGCATAGCGCGTTCCAAGCGCAGCAAGCAAGCAAGCCACGAAGAGGCTCCACCAGTAGATCCAGAGGGTTGGTAGTCCCAGCTGACAAGACCCAACCATATCTTCCATCCAAGCTCTTCTAGGCGTCCGCCCGCGCGAGCCGTCCTTGCCGGCGTCTTGCGCAGCGCGCCACCCTCCATTGCGGGCGGGCGTGCCCCATTCGCGGCGGCCCAGCTGTCCACGATGCCTGCTCGTGTCCACATTTTATGTCCGGGTTGGCGTGGATCAATCCGAGACTAGCTGGAGCTGGAGCTCAAGCTGGAGCTCAAGCTGGAGCTGGAGCTCTAGCTCTAGCTGGTAGAGCCGGTGGAGCTGGTGGAGCGAGCTGAGCTCAAGGCCCTGGCCATGTCCGGTCGAGCGCAGAAGATAGCGCATAGCGCCACCCAACGGACTTGTTGCTCGCCAGCAGCAGCAGCAGCAGCAGCAGCGGCGGCGGCGGCGGCAAGAGCAGCAAGAGCAGCAGCAGCTGGCCGAGGCCGCGGTGGCGCGCTGATGGCGATGGTGTCCGAGTACGTGGCGCTTAGCGTGTTCACGAGCTTTTGCGGCGTGGCCGTAGCCGTCAACGCGCTCGAGGTGTTTCGCGTGGAGCGCGAGCTGTACCGACGGCCCGTGTGGCGCAGCGCCGGCGTGTACCTGTTCTCGGTCAACATCGGCGTCGTCTCCGTGTGGCTCATGCACTTTGTCGGCATGGCCGCCGTGACCAAGCCGGCGGCCACGTGGTACGACCCCAAGACGACCGGCGTGTCCGCCGTGCTGGGCGTTATCGGCTTCGTGCTGGGCGCTCTGGTGCCAGCACAGACCCATTCTTCGGCAAGCACCGCGTCGAGGCCATGAACGTCGTCGCCTCGCGCACGCGGGGCCGCGCGAACCACGCCGGCCTCATGACGAGCAAGCGCGCTCAAGGTGCTGCTCACCGTGGAGGGCACGCAGCGCATCTTCGCCGGCGCGTTCATCTCGGCGGGCGGCATCACGTCGATGCACTTTGTCGGGCTGTCCTCGGCGCGCAACGTGGTGTTCGCGACCGACACGGCGCGCGTCGTGAGCATGTTCTGCCTGGCCGCAGCGGTCTGCGCCGTCGGGTTCTGGGTCGCGTTCCGGCTGCTGCAGTGGATGCCGCGGAACGAGACGCTGCGCACGGCGAGCTACGTGCCGCTGACGCTTGCCATCTGCGCCGCGCACTACTCGGCGTGCACGGTGGTCGAGCCGCCTCACGCGCTGCCGGCAGAGGTGACCGAGACGCTCGCGTCGGGGGCGGATATCATTCTGCTGGGCTATGTCTGGGGCGTGGCGCAGCTCCTCTTCTCGTGCGTGCTCATGATGGCGTTGATACGTGCGCAAAGCTTCACGCGGCTCGAGCGGGTCAGCGCGTCGCACCAGCAGCACATCAACGACGGCGGCGGCGGGACGACCGTCACCCCGTCGAGCGCAATGCCGCCACCGGCGACAGACTACCTGCCGACGTACGCCGGCGGGAGCCGTGCGGTGCCGCACCAGACGTCAGTAGCCAAGTAAGGAGAGCTATTTTCATTTTTGCTCGAGCTGGTCGCCACTACCTCCAGGCCTCCAGGCCTCAAGACCGCAAGCCTGGCTGGGCTGGCTGGCTGGCTGGCTGGCTGGCTGGCTGGCTGGCTGGCTGGCTGGCGGCTGGCTGGCTGGCTGGCTGGCTGGCTGGCTGGCTGGCTGGCTGGCTGGCTGGCTGGCTGGCTGGCTGGCTGGCTGGCTGGCTGGCTGGCTGGCTGGCTGGCTGGCTGGCTGGCTGGCTGGCTGGCTGGCTGGCTGGCTGGCTGGCTGCTGGCTGGCTGGCTGGCTGGCTGGCTGGCTGGCTGGCTGGCCGGCTGGCCGGCTGGCCGGCTGGCCGGCTGGCTGGCTGGCCGGCCGGTGCATGATCACGAGGCCGCCGAATTGGGGCCCGGGCGGAACGGTACCACGGAGGCTTGCGTCGTGCTCGTCTGCAGCCCGCCGGCGGTGGAATGCAGCACGGCCTTGCTGGCCTTGGCCGCGTCGCTGATGAGCGCATCGTAGGTCGGGTTGGTCCTGTCGATGAGCAGCTTGGGCACGAAGATGAGGAGGAGCACGGACAGGTCGTTGAGGAAGACGACGCGGACTGGATGAAGACGGACGATATCGGGTTGTCCGCGACGATCACCAGCACCGGCGTGGCGATGCACATGACCTGCAGGTTGCTGAGCATGGCGACGGTCACGTACTTGCCCTCCGAGATGCTCGACTGGATGTTGCGCGCCCCGCCACACAAGAGCGCCCCGGCGAGGAGCACGCTGAGGTGGTAGAGGACCAGCACGGCCAGGAAGACGGAGCCCAGCTCGCTGCGGCAGCTGAGCGCGCTCTGCGTGACCTGGCCGAGCTCGTCGACCGCGATCGGGTCGCGGTACATGCGCAGCGGGGCCATGACGTGCAGGCAGGCCACGATGGCCCACTCGACGCCGAGCAGCGAGCCGGCGATGAAGAACAGGTGCCTGTTGGAGATGGCGACCCTCGTGAGGGCCCTGTTGTTGATGATGCGCGACACCCTCCACATCTTGAGGAACAGGAAGGCGAAGCTGGTCATCCACCCTGACGTGAACAGCCACAGCGCCGACATGCAGGCCGTGTTGCCCGGGCCGTAGCTCCCCGTCCGCGCCAGGCCTTCCACGTCGTCCGCGTCGTCCATGGTCAGCGGCAGGATGGCGGCCGACGAGATGGCGCCGCCCATGGCGACCATGAAGAGGAACTTGGCCTGCGAGGCGCGCACCACGGCGCGGTCCCTCTTGGCCACGGTCCAGGCGCCGAAGCCGAGCCCCAGGAGATGTTGATGCCCGCCAGCGAGCGGCTGACGGCCTGCACGGCGCCAGAGCGCTGCAGGTCCTCCGCGACGACGTTCTCGTTCGGGTGGTACAGCTGCATGTGCAGCAGCAGCGCGTCGCCGCCCGACGCGTCCTGGCCGCCCAAGACCAGCAGCTTGCTCGTGGCCGCTTGCGCGCCGTCGCCGCCGGCGCCGCCCAGCGCCACCGCGACGTGGCCGCTGCGCGGGCGCAGGGCCTCGACCGCGCCGGCCAGGCGCTGCTCGCCGGCCTCGACCACGTCGCGCTCGCAGGCGCACTGGCCGGCGTCGGGGACATGGCTGTGCGCCGTGCGCCACGACCCGCTCGCCGGCGCGAAGTAGTCCACCGCGCGCCGCGCCTGCGGCCCTGCGCTGGGCGCGAGCTTGCCGCCCACGAGCGCCAGCACCTCCTGCGGCGCCTCGCCGCCGCGACGACCACGCGGCGCCGGCCGCGGCGTGGCCGCCTCGAGCCTGCGGCATGTCGGCCAGCCGCGACCACGCCGCGCCGTCCGCGCCGACCTCCAGCCGCCACAGGTCGCGCAGCGGCTGCCCGCTAGCGTCCAGCCCCGCCGGACAGGTACAGCGCGCCGCCGAGGTCCACGAGCGCGGCGCCGCGCCGCGCTGCGGCCGGGCAGGGGTCGCAGAGCCTGGTCCAGCGCGCCGTGGCGCCCAGCTCGGGCTGGCCGGGGTCCAGCGGCTCCACGACGCCGAGCCAGAGGTCGCTGCGCAGCCGGCCCTCCGCGTCGCTGCCGCCGAACACCAGCAGCCCGCCGGCCAGCGCTGCGTGGCCGGCCGCAGAGTGCCCGACGCGCGCGTCTGGCCACGCGCCGTCGCCGTCGCCGTCGCCGTCACCGTCACCGTCGCCGGCCTCGACGTCGGCGTTGGCGGCCTCGACGTCGAGGTCGACCTTGACGTCGAGGTCGACCTTGCCGTCGAGGTCGACGTCGACGTCGAGGTCGACGTCGGCGGCGGCGGCGGTGGCGGCGGCGGTGGTGGCGGTGGCGGCGGTGACCTGGAGGAAGGTCTCGTGCGGGCGCACGTACCATTGCGACGGCACGAAGAGCCACAGGTCGTCGAGGCGGCCGTCGAGGCCAAGGCCGCCGAAGAGGGCCAGGCCGAGGCCGCCCGGCAGCGGCGTCAGCGTGGCGTCCACGCGCGGCGGCGGCTTGGCGCCGTGCAGCAGGTTGCGCGGCGTGTGGCGGCGCCAGGACATCATGACGAGGTCCAGGGAGAAGAGGTGGTCCGTGCCGGCGAGCGAGCCGGGCGACGAGCCGCCGAAGAGGAAGACGGCGTCCTCGCCGAGCAGCGCCGAGCGAGCGGCCGCCGCGCCGCTGAGCGGCGGCGGCGCGGCGCCAGTGTGCGGCATGGAGCTCCACGCGTTGGGCGGCGGGTCGGCCGGGTGGAAGGTGCTCAGCTCCGACGGGCCCCCGGTGCCGATGAGGCCGGCGGCGAGCTTGGCCGCGGCGTCGTCGACCTGGCGCGACGCGGACGGCGACACGTAGCCGCAGGCCGCGTGGCACGGCGCCAAGGCCACGCCCGCGTTGGACAGGTCCATCTGGAGCGCGCTGGCCGGGCGAACTTGCCGGCCAGGTCCAGCACGGTCTTGCGCACGGCGCTGTCGATGCGCTTCATCATGCTGGACACCACGCGCCCGCCGTGCGGGTGCTGCGCCGCGCCTGTCGTTTCATGCCGCCGAACGCGCCGAGGAACTGGTCCGTGTCCACGCCGATGGCCAGCGCATCGCTGCTGGCGGCCAGCGCGCCCTCCATGGCGCCGACGCCGGTGGGGCCAGCGGCGCCGAACAGCACGTCCACGTCGAGGTCCTCGACCATGTAGGTCGCCACCTCGGCGCCGAGGTCGGGCCTGAAGAAGTCCACCACGTACTGGCTGTGCACCTGGCACGTCGCACGCGTACTGCGCGCCGCGCACGAAGCCCGTGGCCAGGCCGCGCAGCGACGGGAAGGGCGGCCCGGCGACGGTGCCGACCGACCCGGTGCGCGTCAGGCTGCCGGCCAGCACGCCTGCGAGGAAGGCGCCGACGTCCTCGGCGAAGGTGATGGCCTGCACGTTGCTGCTGGCGGCCAGGTTGTCCGGGATGCTGTCGATCGCGGTGAACCTGACGTCGGGCACCAGGGCGAGCGGGCTCACCTCGGCGACGGGTGAAGCCCAGGAGGATCACGTGGTGCACGCCGCGCTCGGGCAGCGCGAGCACCTTGGCCTCGTCGAAGCACTGGTCGAACTCGAAGGTGAAGTCCAGCTCGGGGTCGGCCCTCCATGGCCGTCAGCGCGTGGAAGGCCATCTCGGCGAACCCGAGGTCCATAACCTCGGACCCGCACAGGTTGACCACGAGGAACCGCTGCGTCGCCTCGGCCGCTTGCGCCGAGGCGCAACGCGGCGCAACAGCCGACGTCCACGCGACAGCGGCGAGGACCGCCGCTTTGGTGCCGAGTCGCACCATCGCCGCGCGCTGCCGTCTCTGTCGGACCCTCGAGCAGCGAGCTGCGAGCTGCGAGCTCTCGGTATGCCTGCCATGGCCGTTGGGTACGGCACTGCGTACCACCTAGAGACTAGAGTAGACGGTTAGCCGTACTTGCCGACTATGGCAGACATCACAGGCAACGGACAGCCATCTAGTAGTGCTTGCCTTGACTTGCTTGCCTTGGCTTCCTTGCTTTTGCTTGCGTGCTCAGCCTCTTTCACCTCTTCAACTCTTGCTAGCTGACAGCCTGGCTGCCTGGCTGCCTGGCTGCCTGCCTCGCTAGGTCGAGCAGCTTGGCATGGCCATGGTGCTCGAGCACGCCTTGGCTGGCTTGGCCTGGCTTGCCTTGGCTTGCTTGCTTTTGCTTGCTTGCTCAACCTCTTTTACCTCTTCTACTCTTGCTAGCTGACAGCTTGGCTGGCTGGCTGACTGGCTGGCTGGCTGGCTGGAGGTCGAGCAGCTTGGTATGGCCATGTCGCTCGAGCAGCCTGGCACAGCTGCGACGCAGGCAAGTGGCTTCTTGCGGCGGCGAGACTTGTTTAGTTGAATGGACATATGGCATCGATGCTGCTGCTGCTGCTGCTGCTGCTGCTGCTGCTGCTGCTGCTGCTGCTGCTGCTGCTGCTGCTGCTGCTGCTGTCAAGTCTCCGGGGATCGCGGCGCTATGGCCGCCGGCGACACTGAAGCCGACAATCGTGGCGAGCCGGTCGGCCTGGTGCTCTTCATGCTCTGCAGTGCCCCCATTCGCGCCTCGGTGACCTGGCTGCAGACGGTCATGTCCTGCCTCCCGAAGGCCTCCCGCGTGGAGCTCACCGTCCCGGTCTTGAGCATGAGGCCCGCGAAGGACGGTTGGTCCGGTCCACGAGGATCTTGGGCACGAAAGATGAGGCACATGACGCTCAGGTCGTTGAGGAAGATGACGCCCGCCTGGATGAACATGGACGAGATCGGGTTGTCCGCCACGATGACCAGCACCGGCGTGGCGATGCACAGCACCTGCAGGTTGGAGAGCAGCGCCACGCTCACGTAGCTGCTCTCCGCAAAGGTGGACTGGATGTTGCGCGCCTTGTAGCACAGGTAGGCGCCGTAGACCAGCACGCCGAGGTGGTAGCTCACCAGGATCGCCAGAAAGGTCGAGCCCATGTCCGAGCGGCAGCTCAGCCGCTGCGCGTCACGCGGCCGAGCTCGTCCACAGCGATCGCGTCCCGGTGCATGCGCAGCGGGCTGAGCACCTGCATGCAGAGCAACACGGCCCACTCCACGCCGAGCAGCGAGCCGCCGATGATGAACAGCTGCAGGTTGGAGATCCTGGCGATGCCGGTCGTCGCGGACTCGAACATGGTCGTGACGCGCCACATCTTGGCAAACAAGAAGGCAAAGCTGGTCATCCAGCCGGTCGCGAACAGCCACAGCGCGGACATGCAGGCCCTGTTGCCCGGCGCGTAGTACCCGGTGCGCGCGAGGCCGTCGGCGTCGCCCGAGTCGTCCACGGTGAGCGGGATGATGGCCGAGGACGAGATGGCGCCGCCCACGGCGATCATGAACAGGAAGCGCACCTGCGACGCGCGCACGACGGCCCGCTTGCGCTTCACGATGGTCCAGACGCCCAGGCCGGTCGCCAGCGCGACGTTGATCGAGCCCAGCAGCAGGCTCAGGCCCTGCACCACGTGCGAGCGCTGCATGTCCTCGACCACGGCCGCTCGCTCGGGTGGAACAGCTCCATGTCCAGCACGAGGTCGCCGTCGGCGTTCTGCCCGCCAAACACCAGCAGCTTGCTGCTGCTCGTACCGCCGCCGCTGCTGTCGCCGCCGCCGCCCACGACGATGGCCTCCGCCACGTGCGCCTCGCGCTCAGTGAACAGCACGATCTCGCCGTCGAGCTCGTCGTCTGCGCCATCTTCCTGCAAGAACCGCCGCCGCTGCCGCCGCTGCTGCTGGCGCCGCCGCAGCTGCAGCTGCCGCTGCCGCTGCCAAGCTTGTCCTCGCCGTGGCGCCGCTCGACCGTCAAGCGCCGCGCTGCCGAGCTCGCGGCCCAGCGGCAAGGCAGTGCCGGCGGCGCACACGCCGCCGGCCGCCGTGGGGTCGTGGCTCGCCACCGCCCGCCACTCGGCCGAGTCGAAGAGGTAGAGGTCCACCGAGCTGCGGTCCTGCGCGGTCGAGGCCTCGTCCATCTTGCCGCCGACGTGCGCCAGCGCCGGCACCAAGGCGGTCGTGTTGACGCCGGCGACGCCGCCGGCGGCCACGACGATCCGCATGACCGCGGCCGCGTGGTCGGCGAGCGTGCGGCGCGTCCGGCAGCCTGGTGAAACGCGGCGGGCTGGCCCGGCTCGAGGTCGAGCCGCCACAGGTCGCAGCGGCTCGCCCTTCAGGCCGTAGCCGCCCGACAGGTACAGGTGCTCGCCGTGCGGCGTCAGCCGCTCCACGCCGTGCGCTGGGCGGGCAGGCCGAGCACAGCCGCGTCCAGCGCGCCGTCGCCGTGCCCGAGGCCGAGCTCGAGCTGCCCACCGGGCTCGACGGCGGCTCGGCCAGCGTCACCACGGCGAGCCACAGGTCGTTGCGCAGCAACCCGTCCGCGTCGCTGCCGCCGAAGACCACCAGCGAGCCCGCGGCCGTGCCGCTCGCGGCCGTGCCGCTCGCGGCCGCGTGGCCCACGCGAGGCTCTGGCCACGCTGCCGGCGCTGCGGCTTCGTCGCCGGTGGCGGCGGCGGCGCCAGCGGCAGTGGCGGCGGCGGCGGCGGCGGTGACCTCGAGGAAGGTTTCGTACGGCCGAACGAACGGCGCCGCGGGGACGTACAGCCACAGGTCGCCAAGGCGACTGCCCTGCGCGCTGAGGCCGCCAAAGAGCGCCAGCCCAGGGCCCTCCGCGAGCGGCGTCAGCGTCGCGCCCGACCGCGGCGGCGGCGCGGCCCCCGTGAGCAGGTTGCGCGGCGTGTGGCGGCGCCAGGCCAGCGCGTTGAGGTTGAAGGTGTACAGGTCGCCGCTGCCGCGCAGGTCGGCGCCCTCCGAGTTGCCGCCGAAGACGTACACGCAGTCGTCGCCGCCGCAGTCGCCGCGCGCCGTGGCGGCCGCGCGCAGCGGCGGCGGCGCCGACCCGGTGTGCGCCAGCCGCGACCAGCTGTTGCCCGCGCGTCCGCCGGGAAGAAGCTGCGCAGCCGCGTGACGCCAGAGCCCGGCTCCAGGTTGGCGCTGGCGAGGCCGGCCGCGACCTTGTCCGCGGCGGCCGCCACGGTGCGGTTGGCCTCGGCGGTGAGCCACTTGCAGGCCAGGTGGCACGGCGCCAAGGCCACCAAGGCCACGCCCTGGTTGCTCAGGTCCATCACGCGAAGCGAGGTGGTCGAGCACGACGCGTAGCGCGTTGTCCAGGCGCTTCATGACGCTCGACACCAGCCTGTCGGCGTTCGGGTTGGTGCTGGCAGGGTCCGCGCCGCTGAGCGTGCTGAAGAACTGGTCCGTGTCTACGCCGATGGCGAGCACCCCGGGGTGCTCGAGCGCACGCAAGAGCGCCCCGGCGCCGGACAAGCCTGCCGCTGGGAACAGCACGTCCACGTCGAGGTCCTCGACCATGTAGGTGGCCACCTCCGCGCCCAGGCCAGGGCTGTCGAAGTCCATCAGGTACTGGTGGTGGACCTTGCAGTCCGCGCAGGCGAACTTGACGCCGCGGATGAACCCGTTGCTCAGGCGGCGCAGCACGGGGAACGGCGGGCCGGCGATGACGCCAACGTTGCCTGAGCGGCTCACGCTGGCGGCCAGAACGCCGGCCACGAAGGCGCCGTCGTCCTCCGCAAAGGTGACGGCCTGGACGTTGGGGAGCGACGCCAGCTCGGCCGGCACGCCGTCCACGGCGGTGAACTTGGTCTCGGGGAAGCTCGCCGCGAGCGGGCTGATCTCCCCGACGGCGGAGAAGCCGATCAGCAAGAAGTGCGTCACACCCTTGCTCGGTCACCGCTCTGCGCAGCCTGGCCTCGTTGAAGCAGTGGTCGAACTCGAAGCTGGCGCCGACGTCCTCTGCCTCCAGCGCGCGCATGGCCTCCCACACCATCTGGTTGAACCCAGTGTCCATGAGCTCAGAGCCGCACTGCCGCGCCACCATGAAGCGCTGCGGCGCGACGCTTTCCTGCGCGGCCGCTGGCACTGCCAGCTCGGCAGCGCCTAGCGCCGCCAGCGCAGCACACAAACCCACGACCGCCTTCGCTTCCTGCGGCCGGCCATAGCGGCTGGGGCCATAGCGCGGCCCTGTGCACTTCCTGCAGCAGCTTATGCTGCTGCTGCTAATGCTGCTGCTGCTAATGCTAAAGCTGTGCCGAGCGCGCTCACTGTCCGTTGGCGTCGAGCGCCGCTGCCGTAGTTTGTCGTACCAAACTACCGTACTTATTTTCGACGGTTGACGTGGTCATCATCACCAACGTGGAGGTCGAAGCCGTTGGTTTAATGCCCGCCGCCGCCGCCGCCGCCGCTGCCCCCGCCGCCGCCGCTGGTACTGCTGCTGCTGCTGCTGCTGCTGCTGCGCTCGATGGTCGGCGAATGCCGACTAGGTCTGTTAGCTCCGTCAGCTAATGCAGTCCGCGCTCTAGCAGCGCTAGCTCAGCTAGCTCTTGAGCTGGTGCTCTGGCTTGCTCTAGGCTGGCTGGCTGGCTTGCTCGCCAAGGGTGGGTCAGACCTGAAGCACGACGTAAATTACCGCACGAACCACTGTGCGTTGACTTGGTCCTCTAGCTCAAGCTAGAGTCATTCATGGTCGAGTCCGTTGATTTGCCGCCGACACCGCCGACGCCGCCGCTCGATGGTCAGCAAGTCGGGTCTGTTAATCTCCGTCAGCATCTGCAGTCCGCGCTAGCTCTTGCTACTACTAGCTAGCCTCTAGGCTAGCTCTCCAACTCCTCTAGCTCGAGCTCGAACTGGTGCTGGTGCTTGCTGGCTTGCCAAGAGCGGGCCAGACGAGAGGCCGAAGGCCGACGCAAAGACAGGCACAGGCAAGACGATTCTGTGGCATGAAGGCAAGCTCCATGGTTTCGGAATGGGCGTCAAGGAGGACTCGAGAGATATCCTGCGAGGTAATGAGCGCGCGGAGGCCGAGTTCGTTCGTTCGATGGCCGCCGCCGCCGCCGTTGCCACCCACCAGATGGCCTGCACTTGCAGTCCGCGCTCTCTAGAGAGCTAGAGCTGGTGCTCGGGCTTGCCACGAGCGAGCGGGTCAGGCGAGGGGCCGAAGGCCGACGCAAAGACAGGAGGAGCACAACACGATTCTTTGGCATGAAGGCAAGCTCTACAAGCTCTAGCCGCTAGTGCGATAGCTGGTCCATGATTCGGAGTGGGTCAAGGAGGACTCGCGATTGGGTGAGCTGGTGCGACGGGCCGAGTGGACAGCCCCGTCGCTGGGCAGCGAATGCAACTTTCCGCTGCCCAGGTTCACCACGGAGCGGGTGCGCGCCTTCTGCACGAGCTCGGTCCAGGCGATGTTCTTGCGGTCGGCCAGGATCTTGGGCACGAAGATGAGCAGGAGCACCGAGAGGTCGTTGAGGAAGATGATGCCCGACTGAATGAACGTGGCCGAGATCGGGTTGTCCGCCACGATCAAGAGCACCGGTGGCGATGCACATGACCTGCAGGTTGGAGACGAGCGCCACCGTGACGTACTTGCTCTCCGCAAAGGTGGACTGGATGTTGCGCGCCCTGTAGCACAGGTAGGCGCCGTAGAACAGCACGCCGAGGTGGTAGCTCACCAGGATCGCCAGAAAGGTGGACCCCAAGTCGGAGCGGCAGCTCAGCGCGCTCAGCGTGACCTGGCCGAGCTCGTCGAACGCCACCGCCCTGCGGTGCAGCTCGAGCGGCGCGAGCACCTCCATGGCTAGCAGCACGGCCCACTCCACGCCGAGCAGCGAGCCCGCGACGAGGAACAGCTGCAGGTTGGAGATCCTGGCGATGCCGGTCATCGCAGAGTCGAACATGGTCGTGACGCGCCACATCTTGGCGAACAAGAAGGCAAAGCTGGTCATCCAGCCGGTCCCGAACAGCCACAGCGCGGACATGCAGGCCCTGTTGCCCGGCGCGTAGTCCCCGGTGCGCGCGAGGCCGTCGGCGTCGCCCGAGTCGTCCACGGTGAGCGGGATGATGGCCGAGGACGAGACGGCGCCGCCCACGGCGATCATGAACAGGAAAGCGCACCTGCGACGCGCGCACGACAGCCCGGTTGCGATTGAGGATCGTCCAGGTCCCGAACGCGGTCGCAAGCGCCATGTTAACCGCTGCCAGCATGCGGCTGAGGGCCTGCACCGGCGCCGACAGCTGCAGGTCCTCCTTGACGAGGTTCTCGTTCGGGTGGAACAGCTCCACCTCCAGCAGCAGCTCGCCGCCTGCGCCCTGCCCGCCGAACACGAGCAGCTTGCTGCTGCTGCCGCTGCCGCCGCCGTCATGCGCTCCCGCAGACCTTGGCTCCACGCTCGTGGCGACATGTGCGCGGCGGTCCAGGTACGCCTTGACTCTGGCGCCAACGCGGTGCTCTCCGCCGCCCTGGCCGTCGCCGCCGCTGCTGCTGCCGCCAGCTGCAGCAGGTCGTCGCCAGCCTCCTCGGGCGCGAAGCTGGCCACGCTGAGCCACTTGCCCGAGCGCGGGATAGTAGTCCACGCCGGACCTGGCCTTGACCGTGGACGTCGCCGGCACGTGGCCGCCCACGAGCGCGACGACGGGCGCGCTGCCCGCTGCCCGTCAGCACGGTCATCAGCGCCCCGGCGTGTTGCTTCGCCCAGCGGCATGGGCTCCATGGCGACCCAGTCCACGGCCGCGGCGCCCGACCCGGCCACGGCGTGGACCTTGGCGCCACAGGTCGCCCAGCGGCGCGCCCGTCGTGCCCCTGCCGCCCGACAGGTACAGGTGCTCGCCGTGCGCGACGAGCACGGCATCACGCCGTGCGCTGGGCGGGCAGGCCGAGCACAGCCGCGTCCAGCGCGCCGTCGCCGTGCCCGAGGCCGAGTTCGAGCTGCCGACCGGGCTCGACGGCGGCTCGACCAGCGTCACCACGGCGAGCCACAGGTCGTTGCGCAGCACGCTGTCCGCGTCGCTGCCGCCGAAGACCACCAGCGAGCCCGCGGCCGTGCCGCTCGCGGCCGCGTGGGCCCACGCGAGGCTCTGGCCACGCTGCCGACGCTGCGGCTTCGTCGCCGGTGGCGGCGGCGGCGCCAGCGGCAGTGGCAGTGGCGGCGGCGGCGGTGACCTCGAGGAAGGTCTCGTACGGCCGAACGAACGGCGCCGCGGGGACGTACAGCCACAGGTCGCCAAGGCGACTGCCCTGCGCGCTGAGGCCGCCAAAGAGCGCCAGCCCAGGGCCCTCCGCGAGCGGCGTCAGCGTCGCGCCCGACCGCGGCGGCGGCGCGGCCCCCGTGAGCAGGTTGCGCGGCGTGTGGCGGCGCCAGGCCAGCGCGTTGAGGTTGAAGGTGTACAGGTCGCCGCTGCCGCGCAGGTCGGCGCCCTCCGAGTTGCCGCCGAAGACGTACACGCAGTCGTCGCCGAGGCAGTCGCCGCGCGCCGTGGCGGCCGCGCGCAGCGGCGGCGGCGGCAGCCCGGTGTGCGCCAGCCGCGACCAGCTGTTGCCCGGCGCGTCCGGCGGGTAAAAGTCGCGCAGCCGCGTGCTGCCCGAGGCTCCAGGTTGGCGCTCACGAGCCCGGCCGCGACCTTGTCCGCGGCCACCGCCACGGTGCGGTTGACCTCGGCGGTGAGCCACTTGCAGGCCAGGTGGCACGGCGCCAAGGCCAGGCCATTGTTGTTGAAGTCGAGCTGCACCACCGTGCGCGGGTTGAAGTGGCCGTCCAGGTGCTCGAGCACGATCTTGCGCACCGCCGTGTCGATGCCCTTCATCACGCTTGACACCAGGCGGTCCGAGCCTGCGCTGGCGCCGCCGTCGAACGTGTCCAGGAACTCGTCCGTGTCCACGCCGATGACCAGGACGTCCGGGTGCGTCAGCGCCTGCTGCAGCGCGCCCAGACCCGTGTCACCCGCCGCACCGAAGAGCACGTCCACGCCGAGCTCGGTCACCATGTACTCGGCCACGGGCGCGCCGACCTCGGGCATGGTGAACACGGACGTGTACTGGCTGTGCACGTGGCAGTCCGCGCAGGCGAACTTGACGCCGCGGAGAAAGCCCATGGTGAAGCGGCGCAACGCCGGGAAGGGCGGCCCCCGCGACGCCCACGTGCCCCGAGCGGCTCACGCCGGCCGCGAGGACGCCCGCGAGGAACGCCCCCTCGTCCTCGGCGAACGTCACGGCCTGCACGTTCTCGTACTCGTCCAGGTTCTCCGGCACGTCGTCCACGCCGGAGAACTTGACGTGCGGCAGCAGGTACGCCAAGGGCGACACCTCCATGATCGGGCCCCAGCCGAGGAGGATCACGTGGTCGACGCCGTCGCGGCCCCACTGCACCACGTCCTCCTCGGTCGTGCACTTGGTCCTCGCGACGCTGATGCCGAGCTCCTCCTGCTCGAGCTCTTGCAGGGCCGTCCAGGCCATACGCACGAACCCGCTTTCGTCGAACGCGGACACGCCCGTCGCACTGCGTCACGAGCAAGAACTTGGCGCTGCTGGCCTCTGTGGTCGGCGTCGGCGTCGCACCTGCCAAAGTTATGGAGGCGAACACGGCCAGCGCCAGCGCGGCGTTGACCTGCCGCGGCATAGACGTCCGCATAGCGAGCGTCGCTGGCCTGCTCGGTTCGCTGCTCGACGAGCCGCTCGTGCTGCTTGCTCGAGGCCGACGGCCTTATCCCAAGTCTCGAGCAGATGCCGGCGATGCCAGAAGCCAAGTGGCCTCGAGGCCGGCCTCGAACGGCTTCGAGGTGCGCTGCAAGCACCACCTCTTGCCCGTTGGCACGTAGTCGCACGTCATTTGTAAACGTGACATTGACCCGTCTTGTTACGTAAGCATGGGAAAAGGTCGTGTCGGGCTGGTCATTGCCCCAGGCGTTCCAGACGATCCGACAGCTCGAGCTGGCGGACCTGGGCAGTCGAGTGCGGACTCGGAGCTCGATTCGGAGCTCGGGATGGTCTTCCTCCGAAGCTCGCAATGCAGGAATTAACGTACGAAAGCAGCTCTCAGCCGTGACAGCACAAGACCATTCGCTGTGGCAAGCACAAGCAGTTCTCGCTGACTGACCGCCGGAAGCGCACTGTGCTTTGCTCCTCGGCGCTCGCTGTCTTCGATGTTCGCTCGATCGGAATTTAGCTGGCTACGGCACAACGTACCTCTCGTACTTTTTTACGCTGCGCAAGACTACGTACTGGTAACCGAAAGGCTCACTTCCGCCGATGCGGACCCCAATCTGCCGTCGATGGCCGCCGTCGAGGGTCGTTGACGTGCCCTGGCCAAGCCCAAGCCCAAGCCTGAGGCCAAGGCAAAGAAAAAGGTCTTGGTGTTAGCTGGAATGGGAGCTGGGGCTGCCGGCGCTGCTGCCGGCGCTGCTCGGGCTTGGAGAGCTGCTTTGGGTCTCGGATTCCCACGACCACCAGCACGGTGAGGCGTCGGCGAGGCTGATTGCGGCTTCCCAGCGGTCCGCCACGGCCTTGCTCCTGAAGCCGAGGTACAGCGAAGTGTGGCGGAGGCTGCCGGCGTACAGGAGCCGCGCGAGCACGGCGGCGCTGTCGCGGCCCAGGTTGCAGCCTTTCAAGTTGAGTTTCACCAAGGCGCCGTTGTTCCGCTCCAGACCGGACACCAGCACGCCAGTGGTCTCGTCCAGGCGTGCGTTCTTGCTCAGATCCAGCTTGCCGAGGGCAGAGTGCCGGAAGGCCAAGGCCTCTGCGAACGCCACCGCGGACGCAAAGGCCAAGTCGCACGCCTGGATGCACACGTCGCGAACCACGCAGTTGCAGGCGAGCCCGCGCGCGACGGCGGCGGCGCCTTGGTCGCCAAGGCCCGGGTTGCCGCAGAGGCACAGCTTGCGCAGTGCCGAGCGCTCGAGGCCGAGCGCCAGGCCGATAGCCCCGCCGGTCGCAGGGCCGATCGCGCACTTTGCGAGGCGGAGCTCCTTTAGCGCGGTGTTGCGCACGAGGCCGCCAACAAGCGTGGCGCCCGCCAGGTCGTTCAGCGTCTCGTTGCGGTTGAGTCGGAGGGTGCGCAGCGACTTGCTCTTGCGCAGAACGTCGCAGAGGTACACCGCGGACTCGGGGCCAATGTCGCAGTTCTCCAGGGTGAGCTCCTGCATCGTATCGTTGTCCAGGAGGCCCCGGCAGACCACCTGCGCATGGTGGTCGCGAAAGTATCCAGTCACGTCCTTGAGGCGCAGCTTGCGCAGTGCTATGCAGGTGTGGCCCAACGCGGAACCAAGATCCGTCGCAAAGTGGCTGTCGACGTGAGCGCCGGTCATGCTGAGCTCGCGCAGCGCACGGCCGCCGCCCGCGCTGTCTCGGTGCGCGACGAGGGCGCGCACGATCGTCGTGGCAGCCTCCGTGCCAAGGCTATTGCTCACGTCCACCGCTGTCCAGGAGCTGGAAGCGGCTGACAAGCCTAGAGCCACGGCCGTCAGGAGGCTGACGCCCGCCCCTAAGCGCAAGCCGGTCATAGCCGCGCTGGGTGGCGATGGCCTCCACCAGCCGAGCCGCATTATCTCTCTCGACGTTCTCCACCTTCCAGCACTGCGACACGGGTCTGTCGAGGGCTTCGAGGAGGCTGACGAAAGGCGCTTCCGGGTCGACTGCCACGCGCAGCACCGTACGCGCCGCGGGAAGCACGCGTCGGAGCTCTTCGGCGCCGCCCACGTGCTCCACGTCTTGCTCGCCGATCATCCCGGCGACGATGTCGCGAGGCCCGTCAGGGATGTCGCGCCACGCCGCCGGCTTGTCCAGCTCCGCGACTCGCAAGGCCGGCGGCGGCCGTGGCGGCTCAGCCGCGGGGACCGAGAACCGGCGCATCGTCGTCCTGCCTGCCTGCCTGCCTGCCTGCCTGCCTGGCTGGCTGGCCGCCTGGCTGTCTGCCTCAGGACGCGCCTTCTTGTCGCCGTGGATCTGTGCCAGCACGGCGACTATCGCAAGCTCCGTCGCCTTGGTCTCTTTTGGTCTTTGGGCGGCAAGGATTAAACAAGCAAGTCGTGGTCCACTTGATCGGATTCTTGTGACTCGTGGGGTCATTAGGCTCGAGCTGCAGGTACACGCGTACAGTACCATGGTACGGAGGTGGTGCGACTTATTTCGACGGCCCTGAAGCTGCCGCGCGCACCATATCGCGGTACCGGTACTTGCGGGTGGGACTACTTTGGCATGGACGCGTGCGGTGCCGGGCTGACCGCCGTGGTGCGGGTGAGGTTATCGCTGGTGGAGGGCGCGCCGCTACTTGTGGCGGTGTACGCGCCCCTACTGCTTGCACATGCGAGCTCGGTGGGCACGGCGTGGTTGGTGACCGTGCCGCCGCTTCGCAGACCTGCGCCGCTCCTCTTGCTCGTCATGTTGAGGAGCTCGGTCCAGTCGAGGTTCTGGCGGTCGGCCAGGACCTTTGGCACGAAGATGAGGAGCAGCACGGAAAGGTCGTTGAGGAAGATCACACCCGACTGGATGAACATGGACGAGATCGGGTTGTCCGCCACGATGACCAGCACGGGCGTGGCGATACACATCACCTGCAGGGTCGAGACCAGCGCCACGCTGACGTACTTGCTCTCCGAAAAGGTCGACTCGATGTGGCGGGCCCTGAAGCACAGGTAGGCGCCGTAGAAGAGCACGCAGAGGTGGTAGCAGACCAGCACGATAAGAAAGGTGGACCCCAGATCGGAGCGGCAGCTCAGCGCGCTGCGCGTCACCTGGCCGAGCTCGTCCACGGCGACAGGGTCGCGGAACATGCGCAGCGGGCTGAGGAAAAAGTAGGCGGCGACGATGGCCCACTCCACCCCGAGCAGTGAGCCCGCGATGATGAAGAGCTGCATGTTGGTGATGGTGACCCGCGTCATGGACTTGTTGGAGATGATGCGCGACACCCTCCACATCTTGACGAAGAGGAACGAGAAGGAGGTCATCCAGCCGGTGGTGAACAGAACGAGGGCGCTGCGGCAGGCGACGTTGCCCGGCACGTATTCCCCGGTGCGCGCAAGGCCCAGCTCGTCGCCCGAGTCGTCCATGGAGAGCGGCAAGATGGCTGACGAGGAGATCACGCCGCCCAAGGCGATCATGAACAGAAAATTGGCCTGCGATGCGCGCACGACGGCCCTCTTGCGCTTCAGCAAGGTCCATACGCAGAACGCGAGCCCGAGGACGATGTTGCAGCACGCGAGGCTCCGGCTGATGCTCTGCCGCGAACGAGCGCTGCATGTCCTCCACCACGACCGTCTCGCTCGGGTGAAACAGCTCCGTGCGCTGCAAGAAGGAGCCTTCCTCCGTGTCCTGCCCCCAAGCACCAGCAGCTTGGACGCGTCCGCGCCGATGGCGAACAGCGCATGGCCGCTGCGCGGGAGGTACGGCACGATGCCGCCGCCGTTGACCAGCCTGACCGCGTCGTCATCAGCCTCGCAGGAGCACGAGCAGGTCCCGGCCTCGGGCTCGTGCGAGTACACCGTGAGCCAGGTCGCGCTTTCGAGCACAAAGTAGTCACGGAGCGCCTCGCACGGGCGCCGGTGCCGGTCGGGAGCTTGCCGCCCACCACAGCGATGACGTCCTCGCGCTCTGCGCCGCCCGCCAGGACGCTGGCGACGGCGGCAGCGTGCGACCCGCGAGCGAGCGGCATGTCCGGCTGCGCGGTCCACGTCGCCACGTCGCCGGCGACGTCGATGCGCCACAGGTCGCTCAGCGGACTCCCAGCGTTGCTCAGGCCGCCTGAGAGGTACAGGACGTCGCCGTGGCTCGTCAGCTGCGCACCACGCCGCGCAGGGGCGGCGCAGGGGTCGCAGAGCTTGGTCCAGGTGGCCGTGGCCGTCGGCGGGGAGCTGGTGAGGTCAAGGACGACCTCGGCAAGCCACAGGTCGCTGCGCAAGGTGTTGCCCGAGTCGCTGCCGCCAAAGACGACCATCTTGGTGCTCTCCGCGATCGTGGACGTCGCGTGGCCGACTCGTGCAGTGGGCCAGTCGCCGCCGGGCGCCGCGACGACCTCGAGGAAGGTCTCCCGCGGCCGCACGAAGGCCGTCGTGGGCACGAATAGCCACAGGTCGCCCAGACGGCCGCCGCTCGCGCCTTGCCCGCCAAAGAGCGCCAGCGAGTCGGCCAGCGCGGCGAGCGTCGCCCCGGTGCGCGCTGGCGGCCGCTCGCCGTCGAGCAGAGGCCCGTGGCGGCGCCAGGACAAGGCGTCCATGCTGAGCGAGTAGAGCTCCGAGCTGCCCTTGAGGTTTTCGCCGGCGGAAGCGCCGCCGAAGGCGTAGATCGTTTCGTCCCACGTCAGCCACGACCGCGCGACGGCGGCGCCGCTGAGCGGCGGCGGCACCTCTCCCGCGGGCGCCAAGCCCGTCCAGCTGTTCGGGGGCACGTCTCGCGGGTAGAGGCTGGCCAGGACCAGCGAGCCCGAGACGGGGTCCAGGTTGGCCGAGGCGAGGCCGGCGCGACGGCGTCCGTGGCCGCCGCCACGGCGCGGGAGGCGGCCGCGGGAATGCGGTCACATGCGGCATGGCAGGGCGCCAGGGCCACGCCGTCGTTGGAGAGGTCCAGCAGGATGACGCCGCTGGGGTTGAAGTTGCCCGCGAGATGGTCGAGCGCGATCTTGCGCACGGCGTTGTCCAGGCGCTTCATCATGCTCGACACCACGCGGTCGCCGGCGGGGTGCACTGGCTTGCCCGTGGTCGCGTTCATGCCACCGAAGAGCTGGATGAACTGGTCCGTGTCCACGCCGATTACGAGAGCGTCCGGGTGCGTCAGTGCCTGCTGGATGGCGCCGTTGCCCGTGACGCCGGCGGCGCCAAAGATGACGTCGGCGCCCATCTCGCCCACCATGTACTCGGCCACCTCGGCGCCCAAGTCGGGGCTCGTAAAGTCCATCACGTACTGGCTCAGCACCTGGCAGGTCGGGCAGGCGTGCAGTGCGCCGCGCACGAAGCCCGTCGAGAGGCGCGCCGCGCCGGGAAGGGCACGCCTGCGACCACGCCGACCGTGCCGCTCGTCGTGAGCTCGGCGGCCAGCACGCCGGCGGTGAAGGCGCCCTCGTCCTCGAGGAAGGTCGCGGCCTGCAGGTTGGGGTTCTCTGCCAGGTTCACCGGGATGTCGTTGATGGCGGTGAACTTGACGTTCGGCACCTTGTGCGCGAAGGGCGTCACCTCAGCCACCGGCGTGTACCCATGAGGAACACGTGGTCGGCACCCGCTTCGGCCACGGCCAGCACCTTCTCTTCGTCCATGCAGTCCACGAACTCGAAGGTCATGTCCTCGCCCTCTGCCACCAGCGTGGTCAGCGCGTCAAACACCATCTCGTTGAACCCGCCATCCAGGAGCTTGGACCCGCACAGTCGCACCACCACAAGTGCTCCGTGCCGGCTGCGCTTGGCACGAGCGCGGCCCCGGCCAGCGCGGCCCACGCCGCCTTCGCACGCATATACGCCCCGCTCGCGCTCGCCCCCGCTTTCGCTCCAGCTCGCCGCGCGCAGCGCCGTGCCCGTCTCTGAGCCGCTCTACGCGCTCTTGGCCGCCTTCTGCACGCGAGCAGCACCTCTGGAGCCTCAAGCAGGTCGGCCACCGGATCTTGGCCGGCCTCGGCGCCTCGATCGACGACCTGATCAGCAAGCTTGAGCTGGCGCATCGACGGCGCTCGGAGCTTACCTAAGGCCGAGGCATGAAGGAGTATGCGTTGACAAGCCGACGAGGTATGCGTTGACGCGCAGGCTTTGCATGCATTCATGCGCAGGCTGCGTATGGATGCGTTGAGGCGCGAGGAGCTCGGCTATGGCTGCAGGGCTATGGCGAGGGCCAGAGGGCGGTTGAGATCAACGGCTTCAGCTGCCTGCACGGCGCGACCAACAACGAATAGAGGCGGTGGTCGGCCCCACTCGGCGCCGACGGGCTCGCTATGAAACGCGGCGGAGAGAATGGTGCGGTTGGCCGCATGGTTCGGCTTGGACGCACGCGACTACGTCGGCGCTGGAAGCATGGACGGGCAATGCTGCTTGCGAAGCTCATGGGCCGGCGCAAGTAGCGCCTGGGCGAGGACTGGCGCGGCAGCCGACCTGGCTCTGGATGCGCTCGATCTGGGCCTCGAGCTCGATCCCGGTCTCGATCTCCAGACCGATATCGGTCTCAGTCTCGGTCTCGACTATCTCGATATCGGCCTCACATGTCAGTCTCGATCTTCATCTTCATCTTCATCTCGACCTCGATCTCGATGTTGATATCGACCTCGATCTCGACCTCGATCTCCGTCTTGATCTCGATCTCGATCTCGATCTCGATCTCTTGCAAGAACTTTATCATGTCGATCGTGTAAGCTAACGGCTTGTACCGTCTACGGTACCAACGGATCTATCTCATGTACCGTGCACGTCACAAATGCTACGTGAGCGCGAACCGGGAAAGCCAGCGCGCACACAGTACACAGTGGTGAGGGTAAGATCACACAGTTTCCGGTAGATAGCTCTACTGCGGCGGAGTCGTGTAGCGCCTAGTTTGCGGTACCGCCTTTCAGTCCGCGATGTTGTGCGCTATCAGCCGCACCATGAGACCACTTCTGCGGATCGATAGGAGCATAGACGCGAGAGCACAAGTAAGGCAACCGGCACGTGCAGCCCGCGTTCTTCGAACCAGCTCGGAGCTTGAGCAAGACACGCGATGAGCACGAGGCAGCGAAGGCCGCCATCGCCGCCGCGGCCGCCGCCGCCGCCGCCGCTGCTGCTGCTGCTGCTGCTGCTGCTGCTCGCCTCGGCAGCCACGCTGCACGCTCAGCCGCTCCCGCTCGGCCCTCACCCTCGGCCCCCTCGCGCCCATCCACTTGGAATGCACATCGCCAACGCCGCCACGCCGCCGCGCTGCGCCATCGCGTCGCACGACAGCGTGCGCTGCCGGCCGGCCGCGGCCGCTAGCGCCAGCGACCGCGGCACGCACGTGCAGCTCGCCGGCACTGTGCTAAACCTGCGCGAATCGGCGGAGATGGCCTGCGCGGTAGTGGCCCACGCGAGAGAAGGCCACCGCGGGCTGGCCTGCTGGTCGCTGCTAGACGCGGGCGGCGGTGAGCTGGCGCGAGCGACCTGGGTCCTCTTCGGGCCTGGCGCTGACCATGGCGCGGTCCTGCTGGGCGAGGTCGACATCGAGGGGGTCGACGTCTGCGCGAGGGCCGCGCAGCACGAGCAGGGCCGCGGCTGGCCTGGCGCGTGCAGAGCGGTCGCCAGCGACGGCGTGGCGGCCTGCTGCGCCCGCTTCGACCCGGCAGAGGCGCCGCGACAGCTCGGCCAGGCGGTGGCGGGCGGCAACCACTCCGAGGCTGGGGCCGAGGCCGACACCAGAGCCAACGCCACGGCCGAGGGGCTGGAGGAGGGCGAGCAGAGCGTGGTTGAGCTGCACGAGGGCGAGATCGCGCGCGTCTGGGCTGACGGGGACGCTATGCGTCGTCGCGGCGGTGTTCAGGAAGGTGAATACGTACGCGAAGAAGCACGCGATGCTCCAGCAGAGGTCGATGGTGCCGCGACGGCGTGCAAGACGATACCTAGCAAGCACGTGACGCGAGTGCTGGAGCTGTAGCTACTGTAGAGTAATGAAGGTGAGTCTATGGCAGCGTTCAAGGCTGGCCAGCTGGCCGGCCTGCCGACTGGCCGGCCTGCCGACTGGCTGGCCGGCTGGCCGGCTGGTGCTAATTGCGCTGCAAGCTTTACTAGCTAGCTAGTCCTCGAGCATGTCGGTCTGCACCTCCGTGCGGCCGTGTGCGCGCGTGGCCATGCTGCTCGGCACGACCGTGGTTTTGAGGCCCTTCATGTCCTCGGTGCGGTGGCTGACCATGGTGTCGCTGCCGCGCGCGTAAAAGTAGTTGACCTGCGCCAGCATGTTGAAGACCTTGCCGCCGTAGATGAGGGCCACGTCCACGTCGTACCAGAGCGGCGTGGGGAGATCGTAGACCGGGAAGCTGTACACGAACACGGCCAGCAGCGAGACCAGGCTGCCAGCCGTCGCGACGCGGATCCAGAAGGCCATGCGGCGCACCGTGGAGGGGTCGGCGTTGCTGGTGGAGAGCGTCTTGAGCACGGTGCGCACGTTGTGGTTGAGCAGGTAGAGCGCCGTGAACTGGAAGAAGGCCAGCACGGTCGCGACCAGGGGGTACGCGATGGCCCGCGGCGGCACTTCGTACAAGGTGACGAGGACGGTGAGCGGGTCGCCGCCGGCCACGTTGAACGCGAGCATGCCGAGGAGCTGCTCGCGTCGCCTGCTTGGCGCCGACTTGGCGCCCATCGCGCGCGCGGAGAAGCGCTGCCACATGATGACCAGCATGAAGTCGCAGGCCGTGATCGTGCCGGTCAAGCCGTGGCTCATGAGCATGTTCTGCCACAGCCACGACATTGAGGCGCGCCGCCAGCCAAAGTCGCCCAGCATCATGACGGCCAGGAGGATCGAAGACCACACGTTGGTCCAGAGGACAAAGTTGGGGATCGAGGGGGTCAGGACCTTCTTGCGACTGCGCAGCACGACGATGCTCATGCCCAGCACGCCCACAAAGCCGACGCCGATCGTCCCGTAGATGCCGCGCACCAGCGGGCGCGTCCAGGTCTCGTACCACTTGTTGGGGTCCACGGAGATGCTCACGACGGGCTCTGCGCCCGCCTCGAGCAGCTGCAGCGCCGCGTAGGCGCCGCTCGCGTCGTCCGTGCCCAGCCACTGCACGTCGGGCGGCAGGCGGGCGAGCAGGCCCGCGTACAGCTCGCCGTCGTGCATCATGGACGTGCTGGCCGGGCTGCGCGAGTCCGAGTAGAAGAGCAAGCTGGCGTTGAGCACGGAGAACAGCGCCTCGTAGGGCCGCTCGCGGCTGATCCAGTGCCGCAAGTCGCAGCCATAGTCGTCCGCTGTGGGGTACAACTCGATCAGCACCACCTTGCCCTGGAAGCGCGCTGCAAAGGTGCTGTTCACCGCCTCGGTGCCCTCGTTCATCCAGGCGCGCATGAGCTCGCAGAACGCGTCGTGCTCCGCCCCGGGCAGCACGGTGGTCAGCGCGACGGCGTCCATCGGCGCCGCGCGCTCCATCCAGGCCATGTGCCCGGAGTAGGTGTCCGCCAGGCGCACACCCGGCCCGGTCAGCGCGGCCTCTGCCGGCGTCGCGCCGCCAGCGACCAGGGCGGCGGCCAGCAGCGCCGCCAGGCTGCCGCTGCCGCAACACCGACGCCGGCGTCGACTCAACGCCCTGCTCCGACTCGACGTCATGACTGTCTCACCCCGCGGCGGTCCGTCTCACCTGCCACCTAGCTAGCGGCGTGCTCGCTTGCTCGGCTCGAGCAAGAGCCGGTGGCTGCTGCTGCTTCTGCTTCTGCTGCTGCTGCTGCTTCCGCTTCCGCGTGTCGATCAACCCCGAATGCCGAGCAAGTATCCGTTCGTCGACCTCTCCAGCGGCGAAATCTGCCGTAGTCTCCAGACCGTCATCAGTAGTACCGACTACGTGAAAAAAGGACGGAATTAGGTAAGTACGACCACCGACTGACGTGGAAGTACGACCAGCGGAACTGGACGTGAAAGCCGTAGCCGCGCTCGTGTGCTTGTACGCGTGGGTTCCGGCCGCTGCCGTAGAACGGATCTGGGCCGAGGATCGATCAATAGATCGATCGAGCGAGCGATTGACGGCTGCCCGCGACGGTGCTGCACGCTCAGCGATGGGCGGACGCCGTGGTGAGCCGCTTTCCAGTCGAGGCCTGAGCTCGGCTACTCCTGCTGCCCTGTCGTCTTGTGCCAGCGATAGCTCTGCCCTGGAGCTTGCCCGGAGAGCAGGCGCGACAGGTGGAGCTGCTCTCAGTGGCACTGCGAATAGTGCTGGCGATGCTGGCGATGCTGGCGGCGGCGAGGCCGAGGTGTGCCGCGTGCCGCTGCCCGTGCAAGAGCTGGAGCGCGCGATGCGTCGCATCTTCAACGCCCGCGTGCTGATCATCCTGGAGGTGGCCATCCGCGCGGCGGAGTTCGCCGCCTTCGCGCAGGTCAGCTCTCGGGCCGGCGAACAGGTGAGCTGGCGCACGCTGGTGCTACTCTCGATGGCCTCCATGGTCTCGCTGGCCTACATGGCCTTCCTGGTGGTCCGCCTGCGGCTGGAGCGCGACCGAGCCTTGCATGGGCTTGTGGTGCATCGCAAGCGCGCAGCGGCCTTCGCGGCGTCCCCGAACGGCCGACCAAGCGCCGGCGTGCTCGAGTTCCGCATACAAGTGCTGCACGAGCGGCTGGCGCTCAACCTGGCCACGGCCCTAACAGGCGCGCTGGGCAACCTGCCAGTCTTCTGCAACCTGGCCTGGCTGCTGTTCTTCACGCCGGCCCTCTTTGACGCGACCTTCGCTCGCTGCATCAAGCTCGGCGGGGCGCCCGTGGGGTGCTTGGACAGCACCTGGTTCGTCTTCTTCGCCAAAGTCTTGACCTTCATGGTCAGCGTGGCCAAGGTGTCCGCCTTCCGCGACCGCCGCTTGGTGGGCAAGACCATGGCAGACCTGCGGCGGCAGCACGCAGCCGCTGCGCTGGCCGAGCGTTCGCTGCTCAGCCGTCTGCGCGGCGTCAGGCCCGGCGAGGTGCAAGCTGCGCTGGACTTGGTCGCTCGCTGGAAGGCGCTCTTCCCCTTTGAGGACGCCGTGCAGCAGACGCACCTGCGCGCGCTGTGGCTGCTGCGTCGGGGCGGGGACAACCCGCTGGCGCATATCACCCTTGCCGGTGCGCTGAGCGCCTACCGAGGGCAGGCAGGCTTCGCGATGCGCAAGTGCATCCTGCTGGGCAACTGCTCGCTCACAACGCTGCCAGGCGCCGAGCCGTGGGCGAGAGCGCTAGGGCTGTGGCTGCGCAAGCAGATTATCTTGCCAGACGCCCGCGAACTCGTGCTGGTCGTCGCGCCGGACGTGTCAGCGTGCCGCGACGCGCTCGACGGCCCCCAAGGCGCTGCCGATCTCGCCCGCTTCGCCGCGGCGGTGCTCGAGTGGCTGCTGCTCGTGCTCGAGCACCGCACGCCCGCGAGGGGGAAGGTGCTCTCCGTCAAGGTGCTCGTGGATGCCGCGCAGCTTGACCAAGGCCTGCTGGACCAGGTGCTGCGCCGCGTGGACTTGCCCGCAGCGGACGCCTTCCCTTTCGCCGTAGACGTCGTGCTGTGCGCGCCCCCGCCGCAGTTCGAGGCCGCCAACGCGGCAGCGCTACGCTGCTTCAACCGCGTGCAGGCCGTGCACTCCAAGCAGGAGCTCGACGCCGTGGTGCCGCCAGGCGCCGCGCCGCAGTGGCTCCTGGCCCCCGCAAGGACCGCCACGGGCCACGGCCACGGCCACGGCCACGGCAGCAGGTACGACGACGGCAAAGGCCAGCGGGCCCGAGCGCACCATGTGGGACCTGCTGCACTTCGAGTTCGCGTCCGAGCTGACCTTCTTCCACGGCGTCTCCAGCGAGGAGCACTCGGTGGTGCACCGCACGATGCGCCGGCTGGACGAGGCCAACGTCCGGCTGCGCAAGCGCCTCGCCGCTGGCGAGGACGCCAGCAGCGTCGTGCACCGTCTCGGGCAGCGGCGCTTCGACGCCACGCTCGCCGCGGGCGACTTTGGCGGCCGCGACGGCGACACGGAGCGCAAGATCCTCGCGCTCGACCTGGAGATCGCCGTGGCGCGACTCGCCGAGAAGGGCTTCTCCCTGGAGGCCGAGCCGCCCTGGGTCGTCGGCCCCGTCGCTATCCTGCGCCTCGTGCGCAAGGCCGGCACCCTCGACCCGCGCCGGGCAGCGCTGGCCGTGCTCGACTTGGCCCTCGCTCGGCACGACCGTCCGCAGCTCGACGAGCTCACTCAGCGCCTGTGCAGCGATACGAGCACTGCCCTGGCGGACCTGCCGGCCTTCAAGTCGCTCGCCCAGCTATGCCACCTCGAGATCGCCTCGATAGACTACGAGCGATGCGTCGTCGCGCTGCTCGTCACCTCCGTGGACGTCGATGGGCGTGCTGGCCTGGCACGGGCCGCGCAACAGGCTCGTGAGGAGTGGGTGGCCGCGGCCATGGACGAGGTCAGCGAGTTTCTTGCATGCCTGATCTCGCGCTTGTCCTTGGAGCACCACCGCGTGTTCAGCCTGGGCGTATTCCACCGCGCGAACAGCGCCTTTGACCTGCCTGTGCGTCGTGCGCAGCTGCGCGTGCAGCGCGTGTGGTGCAAGTCGTGGGCGCTGCACCCTGGTCTTGTGCTCTCCACGCCGGTGGTCTTCGTGGACGAGTCGCAGCACTTCTTGGAGACGCTGAGCGCCGTGTATCGCGCTCCACGCACGCTCTTGGGCCGCAGCGGAAGCACGACCAGCGCCGCCAGCGCCGCAAGCGCCACAAGCTTGGCTGTGGGCGCTGCCGGCGCTGCTGGTTACGCCAACAAAGTTGGTGCTGCTGGTGCTGCTGGTGCTGGCAGCCGCAGCGGCCGGAGCAGCCCCGGCGGCAACAACAGCAGCAGGAAGGGCCAGGAGGAGGAGGAGGACTTGGTGACAGGCCCTGGGCACGTCAAGTTCGCGCCACCAGTGCTGCGACCGGCTCGGCTAGTGTCGTTCACGGACCCGCACGGCGAGAGGGTGCTACGCACCATCTTCTCCGTGGCGCAGCCGCCCAAGGCCTGGGCGGAGAACAAGCTCAACGAGAAGCCGATCTCAGGCCTGCTGCGCTGGGCGCACGACTATGTGCCCAAGAAGCTCGGCGAGCAGTCCAAGAGGCGCACGGCGCGGGACTTGGTCAGCCGCAACGTGATCTTCCGCGGGACGACCGGCAAGCTCATGTAGAAGCGCCAAGCCAGTTGGATACTTGCTGCCTACCTCTTGCAAGCGCGCACGAACAGGATAGGGCTGCCACCAACGACGGCGGCTTCTTGGTCACGACGAAGCAAGAAACGCGTGCCGGCAGCGCACATCTTGCCGTCCGTGGCTCGTCCCTGGCTGCTGCGTCCGCCGCCCGGAAGTCAGCTTGCGACTCGAAGCCGTGGCAGCAGCAGCAGCAGCACTCAGCAGCGACGACCCGTCCGCAGCGAGACACACTCTCTTCACCCAGAGGCACGAAGATGATTACCACCGCCGCCGCCGCTCAAGGCCGCGGCTCTCTCCGGCCGCCAGCAAGAAGCAACGACGAGGTCCACCGTCCGCGTTAGCTTCTCGAGGCCGCTCGCCTACCGGCCAAGCCTAGCTCTAGCATGCCAAGCTCAGCCTCGGTAGTGGTGACCTCAAGCGACCAGGTCGCCAATCCTATATCCTTGCAGCAGCGCCGACCCACGTGGGCCGCCAGGCCACGGCGGGTCGGCAGCAAACGCACCAGCCTCAAGCCTTGCTGACCATTACCGACTCTCTTTGACGGAGCTGCCAACCGAACTTGCCCACGGACGGCTGGAGCTCGGCACCTGGAGCTCGACACCTGCTCTCGAGGACAGGTCATGCTGCCATTGACGCCAAGCTCGCCTCGATGATGCCTTGATGACCGAGCAGTATCCGTTCAACGCATACATCTCGGTCGTGCACCCCGACGAGCGCTATAGGCATAGCGACGATATCGTTGACGACATCAATCGACGCAGAGACAGACGGCCCGCCAGCGAGTCGTTCCGTGCTGACGCAGGTCACTGAGGTCATCCGAGAGGTCAACGGATGTACTTCCGCTGCTGCTGCTACTGCTGCTGCTGACACTCGAGGCCGCCGAGAGCGCAGGCAGGCAGACGGGCAGGTCGGCGAGCTGGCCATGGAGCAGCCGTCAGGATTTGGCGGCGCGTCGTCCTTCGCTGCGGCGCCGTCGTCCTTCGCTGCGGCGTCTGCAGCCTTCGGCGACGAGAAGACCCCCGGCGGCGGCGGTGCTGGCGACAACGTGCTGCAGGGCGCTGACGGCAGCACGTACCGCGTGATCCTGCCCGTGGCGGACGGCACCGCGCGCGGCGAAAGGTGTGGCAGCAGGCGATGTTTGTCGTCTTCGAGCTGCTCTACCGCGCGGCCGGACTGGGCGGCTTGACGCGCATGTTCGTGCGTGCCACGACGGCGAGGCTGGACGCGCTCACCGCCGTGAGCATCTTCGCCGCGGCGACGAGCTCGCTCGCGCTGGCTGTGTTCTTGGTGCGCAGCATCCGCACCAACTGGTCGCGCGTGCAGCACGGGCTCAAGGTGGACAAGGAGAACGTGGCCGCCTTCCGCAGGCGGCGGGACGGCCGCACACCCGTGGGCATGCTCGAGCACCGCATGCAGGTCCTGCGCGAGCGCATGGCCATGAATCGCGCCGTGGCCGCCTCCGGCGCCCTCGGCGACCTGCCCATGCTGGCGGCCATCCTGCGCTGGCTGCTCTACTCGGACGCCTACTTGGACCACGCCTTCGCGCGCTGCGTGGTGGACGGCGGGCAGCCCGTGAACTGCGTGGACGACAGCGTGGCGCTCTTCACGTACGTCGCGCTGGTCATGCTCCTCTCCATGTTCAAGCTCGGCACGCTGCGCGACAACACGACCACCAAGGTCTCGCTGCACGACCTGGAGCACAAGTACACGGCCAGCGCACGCTTCGACCGCAGCTTCCTGGCCACGCTCAAGAAGGGCGTGGAGACCAACGAGGTGGAGGCCGCCCTGGACCTGGTGGCGCGCTGGCCGGACTTCTTCGCCTTCGAAGACCCGCAGCAGATCGCGGACGTCCGCGCCCTCTGGGCGGTGCGCCGCGCAGGCGACGTCCCCTTGGCCCAGCTCGTCTGGGCCAAAGAGCTGCACCTCTCGCGGCACTCGGCCTTCCGCCGCCGCGCGGCCATCATCGCCGGCAACTGCTCCGTCCTGGACCTGCCCGGCGCCGACCCGTGGGCCGCCGCGCTGGGCGTGCGCAGGCCCAGCGCGCGGACCTGGCGGCCGTCCGCGCACAGCAAGCAGTCTCGCGGCGCGCTCGTCGTGCCGCTGGTGCCCTGCAAGGCCAAGTGCAGCGCGGCGCTGGCGTCGTCTGCAGGCCCCGACAAGCTGGCCGAGTTCTGCACGGCGCTGGCCGAGTGGGTGCTGCTTGTGCTGGAGGTGCACGTACGCAAGGCGCTCAAGATGATCGAGGTGGCGCTCGTGGTGGACGCTCGAGGGCTGCCGCAGGGCGACCAGCTGCGCAGGCTGCTCGAGACGTGCGGGCCGTGCTTGCCGGCCGCGACGGCGTACCCCTTCCCGGTCAAGCTGGTGCTCGTGAACGCGCCGCAGGACACGCCGGTGGCAGCAGAGTTTAGCCGCACGGCGCCCATCGTCAGCGAGGTGCACGTGGCCAGGTCGCGGGACGAGATGGCGCTGCTCGTGCCGCTCAAGACCGTCCCGGACGGGTTCTTCTCCGTGGCGAGCGAGGAGGCTGCGGCCGCCATGGTCGCCGATGCGGGCAAGCGGCGGCTCTGGGACATGCTCAAGATCAAGGAGGCGTCCGCGCTCACCTTCTTCCGCGGCGTGACAAGGGACGAGCACGAGAGCGCGCACGAAGCGCTGCGCTTGCTGGCCCAGGCGCAAGACGAGCTGCGGCGGGAGCTGGACCGCGGCATCCAGCTCGAGGAAATCATCAAGCGGCTCAGTATCGTGGCCATGTCCATGACCATGGCGCTTGACGCGGAGGAGGACATGCATCCGGTCGCGCTGAAGACCGCGTCGGGCAAGAACAGCTCGGTAAGCGCGGAGCTCAAGCTGGCGCTGGCCGAGCTCGTCAGGGACGGTCGCTGGCCGCAGGAGGAGCCCGATTGGGTCGCCGGCCGCCTCGCCATGCTCATGGTCTTGCGCAAGGCCAGCCAGAACCCCACGCAGGCCGCGATGGCAATGATCAACCTCCTAGCGCGGCGCTTGACCATCGTTGAGGACCCGGCGGGCATGCAGGAGCTGTGCGCGCGCCTCAGCGAGGGCAAGCTCGCGTTGTCAGATCTGCCGCACTTTGACGCGCTCAGCAGCCTTTGGCACGTCAACATCGGCACCATCGACTACCGGCGCGGCATTATCGCGCTCATCCTCACAGACGCGGACGAGACCACGGACCTGGAGCGCGCCTCGGCACCGGCGGCTTTGCAAGAGCCGCGCGTGGTCACGGCGCTGGCCGAGGTCACCGAGTACCTGACCTGCCTGGCGGACAAGCTGTCCTTCAAACACCGCCGCATCTTCAACGTGCGCGTCTGCCACCGCGCCAAGAGCGTCTTCAACGGCCGCGCGCGCCGCGCGCGGTTGCGCATCCAGCGCGCCTGGTGCCGCACGCTCAGTCTGCACCCCGGCCTGGTCTTCGCCATGCCCGTGCTCTTCGTGGACGAGTCGCACGTCTTCCTCGAGACGTACCGCGCGCTGTACCGCCTGCCGGGCACGCTGCTAGGTCGCAAGGCTGCCCAACAAGCCGCGCAGGCGGCGGAGAGCGCCGTCGTGGCCGATACTCACCTCCTGCAAGGCGGCAGGCCTGTGACAGTGCCTCTCTTGGCGCCAAGACCTGTGTCCTTCACGGACAGGCACATGATGAGCGGTCTGGGCGCGCTCATAAGCCCGTTCCCGCCGCCAGCGTCGTGGCAGCACATGCGCTTGCTCGCGATGCCCATGTACAAGCTGCTGGACCAGCTTTCGCTCGAGACTGCCGTGCACGTAGCGGCCTCGAGGCCAACCTGTGCCAAGAAGAAGGTCCCCACGCTGCGCCGTATATCGACCAGCACAAGTCTGCACGACGCCGCCGCAAAGCGCGCGAGCTACGCCAAGCCGCTCATGCTGGACTGACATCTGACCAACACGATCAACCCTGTTCCTTTTCCTTGCAATGCTGCGTCTTGGTTGACGAGCGGCGAGAGCTTTGCATTGGGCGCAGAGAGGCAGGCAGGCAGGCAGGCAAGCAAGCAGGCAAGGCGGTGCTGATGCGCATCAGCTGCTCTTGCTGCTGCAGGCAGACTTGCCGCAGAAGGCCAGCAAAACTCTGACCACCCGGTACCAGTACATGAACTCCAAAGTACCGTAGACTGTGCAAGCTTCTGAAGGCCACAACGAGTCGCTCGCAGCCGCCGCGTGGCCTCTCATGACCTTACTCCAAGCCGGCTGACATCTGCCCGAGCCATCGTCTTGACCGCGTCGGGTCTTCAGAATCGACAGGATCCGTTGAACGGATACCTATATAGCTAAGGTCGGCGCGCGGTGACCACCGCCGCGCGGCGTAGAGCGCATTACCGCGAGTCTTCCTGCATTCTCTAGCTTCTCCGGCCGAGCCTGACCAAGTTAGCGCGTAGTAAGAGGACTGAAGCAGGCTCTGAAGGTCCGACAGCACATGCCGAACGGATAGCGGGACTTGTGTTCTGCCCGATCGCCGTGCCTTGGTGCCTTTCTCGCTGCTGCGGCAGAGACTTCACGGCCGCGCAAGGCAAGGCAGCGCGCGTGGTGAAGGATGGTCGCGCGCCGGACGAGCACTGTGCAAGCGTCGTCCTTCAGAGGCGGGTCTGTCGCGACAGAGTACGCTGGAGCGAGCAAGGGCACTGGTGTGCTGCACACCAAGGACGGCGAGCAGTTCCGCGCCTTCCTGCCGAGGCAGGATAGCCTCCGCGCGAGGAGAAGAGCCTGGCGCAATACGCTGCTGGCTGCGTGGGAGATGTTGTTTCGCGGGGACGCTGGCGGGGCTCAAAAGTATGATCGACCGCGCATCGGAGGACATTGACGTGACGACGATGCTCGCAATGGCCACGGCGACGCTTACCACGCTGATGCTCGTCGTGTTTCTGCTGCGTGACGTGCGACGCGACCTGTCGCGCGTCAAGCATGGCCTCAAAGTTGACAAGAGCCGCCTCGACGCTTTCCGAAAGCAAAGCAATGGCCGCGAGCAGGCCGGGGTGCTCGAGTATCGCATCCAGGAGCTCCACGAGCGTCTACGCTTCAACAATGCTCTTGCGCTGAGCGGCATCTTTGCCGACCTGCCGCTCATGATGTCTGACTTCTCGTGGCTGTTCTACTCGGACGCCTTCCTGGATGCTTCCTTCGCACGATGCGTGGTCACGCAACACAAGCTGCCGGTCGAGTGCGTGCAGAACAGCTTTGAGCTCTTCTTCTTCTTCGCGTTGGGCACGCTGCTCATGATGATCAAGATGAGCACCTTGCGCGACTACAACACCACCACCGGCGCCATCGCCGACTTGAGACGCACGCTGGTGATGAGCACGCGCATCGATCGCAGCTTTCTGGCCAATCTGAAGCGCGATGTGCAGCTGGAAGACGCCGAGGCGGCCTTGGAGCTCGTGGACCGCTGGGGCAGATTCTTTGCCTTCGAGGATACCATGCAGCTCACCGACTTGCGTGCGTTGTGGCTCGTACAGCGCGCCGCGGGTGATGCCATCGACCATCTCGTGCTGGCCAAGACCTTTCATGACTCCCGCCACGCGGGCTTCCGGCGCCGCGCGGAGATCATCTCCAGCAACTGCGCTCTCGGCGAACTGCCTGGCGCGGATCCTTGGCTTGGCGCATTGGGCATGCGCCGCGCAAGCGCGCGTGTGTGGCGGCCCGAGGCGACCGCGGCGACGCGTGGGACTCTTGTCATACCCTTCCTGCCCGACGCGGCCAAGTGCGTCGCGGCACTGTCGGCACAAGATGGAGTGGACAAGCTCGAGGCGTTCGCCGACGCGATGAGCGAGTGGATACTGCTGCTGCTGGAGGTGAACACAGCCAAATGCAAGCGCCTCATCGAGGTCGTCATGGTTGTCGACGCGCGCTGCGCCCCCTCGGTATCGTCCGAGGACCAAAGCGACAGCCAAAGCAACCAAAGCGGCGGCGGCGGCGGCGCGTGGAGCGTGTTGTTGTTGGACATCTGCAGCGCCTGCATGCCCAAGCCGTCGTCGTGTCCCTTCCCTGTCCGGCTCGTGCTGGCCAACCCGCCACACGGAGTGCCGCTGGAGTCCATCCGCGCGGCAGTGCCGCTGTTGACGGACGTGCAGGTTGTGCGGTCGCAAGAGGAGATGGGCAAGTGGGTGCCGCTCAAGTCGCTGCCAGACGGGCTCTTCTCTGAGCTATCGGCAGAGCAGACGCTGGCGGCGGTGACCCAGACGGGAAAGCGCCAGCTGTGGAGGCTGCTCAAGATAACCTACTCATCCGAGCTGACCTTCTTCTGCGACGTGAGCAGGGAGGACCGCGACAAGGCGCACGGCGCGATACAATTGCTGAAGGCCGCCGAGACAAAGCTCAGGGAGCATCTCGCTAGCGGCAAATCGCTGGAGACAATCCTCAGACAGCACCAGGCTGAGCAGCTGACGGAGTCTATGCAGATGCTCGACCGCGAAATGGGCTCAGCTGAAGAAGAAGCCGATGAGGCCATCGCTGCACGCGTTCACATGATGCTGGTGGAGCTGGTCAAGCTCGGCTGCTGGCCCAGCGAGATGCCGCACTGGATAGCTGGCCCGCTGACCATGCTACGCGTGGCGCGGCAGTCGGAAGATGCGGCGACCACCGTGTTTGCCTTCCTCGTGCTCCTCGAGAGTCGCTTTATCGAGCAGCGGCGGCGGCGGCAACAGCACGAGCGCCAGGACAAGCACCAGGACAAGCACCAGGACAAGCACCAAGACAAGCACCAGGACAAGCACCAGGACAAGCTGGACGCACTGATCTGGCAGCTGGACGCGGGCAAGCTCTCCCTGCAGGAGCTTCCATCCTTCGCGTGCATCAGCGCGCTCTGGCACGTCAATATTGGCAGTGTGGACTACGTCCGAGGCAACATCGCGCTGGTCCTCACAAACGTGGACGAGACGCCCGACTTTGACGAAGCGACGGCAAGTGCCGCGACACGCGACGCTCGCGTTGCCGTCGCGTTGACTGAGGTCACCGAGTATCTGGCGTGCTTGGCCGCCAAGCTGTCGTACAGGCACCGACGCGTGTTCTCTGTCCGCGTCTTCCACCGCGCCAGCAGCATCTTCAACACGCGCGCTCGTCGCGCGCGACTGCGCATCCAGCGCATCTTCTGCCGCACGCTGGCTGCCTATCCAGGCCTCGTGTTCGCTGCGCCGGTGGTGTTCGTGGACGAGTCGCAGGTCTTCCTGGAGACGTACCGCGCGCTCTACCGTCTGCCGGCCATTCTGCTGGGGCTCACAGGTGCCAACCGGGAGCTGCAGAGCAGGACGGCTGTCATCGCGGACGCCGACTGGCTTGCGAGAGCAAGCCTGTGCCGAGCCTCGCCATGTCAGCCGAGCTTCGTCGCGTACTCGGACAGACACGGCAAGCACGCGCTGAGCACCGTCTTCGACCCGGAGCCGCCGCCGTCCACGTGGCAGGCCAAGCATCTGGCGAGCGTGTCCATGCGCCGCCTCGTGCGTGGAGATGGGCTGGCAGAGCCAACGCCGTCCAACGCTCGAAGGTCGTCTGAATCGCGAAGGCCATCTCAAGCGCGACGGCCGACGTTGTTGCGCGGCGCGTCGTTCGCGGGCGGCCAAGCATTCGCCACGGACCCGAGGAGGAGCTACGCCAAGCCGCTCATGCTCGACTGAAGGCCAAACAGGCTAGCCGCATACAGTCGTCATGACAGCGACGGGGACGAGGCCAGCGCCGAGTGGCCGCAACTATTGTGTACAGCATGCCAAGCAATGACCTTTGATTGGTTTCGAGAGCAGTACCGTACCAGGCACATTGGGCTGCGCGGCGCCCGGGTGCGGGTACTGCGTCGCGCGGTACCCTTGTCGTGACCTCCGCGCCAGATGGATGGGCCTAGTCCATGACCATCGGGCTTGTCCACCAGCCAAAGCTGCCAGAGGGGCTGCCAGGTCCGGAGCCCAGTCACTGCCGCAGCACGTCACCGCACGCGAGGCTGCCGGCGCCGCGACCGGCGAAGGCCACTCGGTGGTCGTGCAGGTCGCCTTGTCCTCGTCGAGCAACACCGCGGCGGACGTCCAGCCGCAGCCGCAACTCGCGAGTCCTCCTCTCTGACCAGTCACGATAGATAGCTAGCCTAGTTCAACTCTTGGCCAACCTGCTTGCGTCCGGGCAGCTCATGCGCGAGCTCGCCGCTTACCAGTGCTGCAGCACCTCGCTCATGCGGCGGCGCTGCCTGTCGCGCGAGGACGCGCCGCTGGAGGTCTTGGAGCTGTGCTGCTTTGTGGAGCTGCTCTTGCTGCGCCAGCTCGCCAGCAGATCCGAGGTCCCAAGCAAGCTCTCCGGGTCCTCCCAGGCCATCGAGGGCGTGGAAAGATCCGCGGCCCCCTCGTCAACGCCAGCGCTGTCGCGCGAGACGCTGCTGAGCGAGTCCTCCGCCGTCGTCCCCGCCCAGCAGCTGCCCGCCAAGCGCTCCGTCGTGGTCTCCACGGCGCGGCGCCGGTTCGTGATGGCCCGCTGCAGCTGCAGCTCGCCCAGCGACGCGAGCGACAGCGACGCCGAGACGAAGACGAGGCAGCCTGGCCAGCGCAGCCGCGTGTAAGCCACGCGGGAGTGGAAGAACGCCACGAGCGTGGCCAGCTTGAGCACGGCGACCTCGTACAGGTTCCAGACAACATGCACGCCGCCCTGGTGCAGCAGCTGCACCGGAGACACGTCCACGGGGCCCGGCAGCTGCTGCGCGTACGCAGTCGTCGCCACCAGCGCGGCCGTGGCAGCGATGAGGCTCGTCGCGGCGAAGAGCGTCGCGGCGACCGGCAGGTGGCGTTCACTGGGGTGCAAAGCGTCCGAGAACGCCGAAGTGAGCGCTCCCTGCGCCGCCAGGTGCGCGAAGAGCAGGCAGCACATCAAGTTGCCGCGGAAGACGTACGCGAAGCAGCCGTGCGCGGCAAGGTTGAGGTACAGGCAGACCCAGACGGTGGGCTCGCGCAGCGACAGACGCAGGAGCGGCAGGTGCAGGTGCAGGCACATCACCGCGTCCAGCACGAGCCCCAGCGTGCCGGTGGCGCCGAGGCCGCAGTCGCCGAAGCGCTCGCGAAGTCGCCGCGAGGCCAGCAAGGCCAGCGCCACGGGCGCAGAGCGGTGCGTGGAAGGCCGCCAGGGGAGCGTCAGGGCTTTGCCGACTCGCCGCCAGCGCGACCCGAGCAGAGCGCTGCCGACGGTCTCGTCCGCGTTGACCACGTAGTAGCTCGCGAAGCGGTGCTCGGTCAGCAGCACTTGCTGCACGCTCGCCTTGCCCGAGCTGGCTTTGGGCGAGCTGTTCGTTCTGGGGCCATTTCGCAGCGTTGGCAAGCCGGCTGCCGCGAGCTCTTGCGTCTCACGCACCTCGGCCTTGAACCGCTCGTACGTTAGCCGCTGCAGCTGGAGCCGCGCCCGGCAGAACTGCAGCGTGGTAAAGGCCGCCGCCCCGCCGTTGACACCGCTGCCTTCGCTGCCGCTGGTGCTGCCGACGCCGACGCTACAGCTTCGCCGCTGTCGCTGGCGTCGTTGCTTTGCTCTGCTGGCGAACGCGAACACCGCCCAGAGCATCTGGTTGAACAGGAAGGACAGCGCCAGCTCGTCGGCCAGGAAGAGGACGTCGCGGCCCGCAGCGCCCACGCGGAGCGCTATGAGCGTCGCGTCGCGGTGCGGGCGCACCGGGTGGTCGCCGCGGAGGCTTTGCAAGACGAAGGCGAGGAGCGTGCTGCCGGCCAGCGCAAGGCTGAGCGCTTTGGCGGCCGTTCCGCTGGGGTGCGGCTCGGCGTCTTGGCAGGAGACGCGTACGGCGGTGCATAGTGCCGTCGAGAAGAACATGGCGCCGGCGGGCGTGTCGAGGCCAAAGTACAGGCCGCCCATGAAGATGCCGTACAGGCAGATGGTTGCGCAGACGTACAGCGCCTCCGCGCGCTGCCGGAGCACGAGGCCCAGGTTGCAGCGGAGTAGCCGTCGCGTGAGAAGGACTGCGTTCGCGGCAGTCGTCGCCAGGAAGACGCCGTTCATGACGCCAGGTGCGAGAATGGCCCGCACAGCCGGCTCGAACGCGATGATTACCCGGCCATGTGGCCCAGCATGGCCAGGGCCTCCAGCACGTGGGGGTTGCACGCCGCAACAAAATAAAAAGCATAGTCCTGAGCTGCCGGTGCCGGTGCCGCCGCCGCCGCCGCCGCCGCCGCCGCCGCCGCTGCCGCTGCCACAACAGACGGAGAGCAAGTCGCCCGCGGTGTCGTCGGCGTCCACCAAGCGCAGCTGTCTGTCCTCGGGGCTCACGGATAGCACCAGCACGCCTCCACGATCCCTTGCGGCAACGGGAGCAGCTTCCTGCACTTCACTCGCCTTGACCTCCGCGTTGAGCGGTGCCACCGCGACCACCACGCGCGAGACCAACGCCGCCGCGTTTGCCACGGCGTCTCTGGATCTGCGCGGTCTGTCATCACATGACACCACAGCCCATTAATCGCCTGCCTGCGCTTTGTCATCAACGTAAGAGACGGGGCCTCGGATGCGAGGCCCCCGATCCTCCCACACAACAGCACAATGATCTCGAACAACAACATCAAGGCCAAGGCCAAAGCCGAGGCCAAAGCCCAAGGTCAAGGTCAAGGTCAAGGTCAAGGTCAAGGTCAAGGTCAAGGCACGTGAGTAAAGTAAAGCTTCGCAGGCAATTCTCGCCGCCGCGGCAGTTCGACTAGTGGTTTCGAGCGGCTATCGGCGCCAATTGCATTCCGCGTCAGCTGCCTGTCGGCCGTCAATTCTCACCGCCGCGGCAGTTCGGCTAATGGTTTCGAGCGGCTATCGGCGCCAATTGCATTCCGCGTCAGCTGCCTGTCGGCCGTCGCTGACGTCCCGTTTCCCGACGCTGCGCCACTCGAGTTCGGAACCGCGGTACCGGTACCGTACCGTTGCGCGATACGGTACGGTACGTACGCAGTACCGTACGCAGTACCGTTCGCAGTACCGTACGTACTGTTGCGCAGTACCGTTGGTTGGGCCATAACGGCTCTGGTGTCAGTCGTTCCGCTTAGGTTCTGCAAAGGTTCCGAGTTGTTTTATTAAAAAAAGTGTTCTGCGTTCAGGTCGCTTTTTCTGCGGCCGAGTTCGAACATCGAGACAAGGGCGGTTTGGGTTGGCGACGAGCCACTGCGAGTTGGCCGCAGACTTTGTCGGCTTGTAGTGAGGCGCCCACAGCGGTTCGCAAGGGCGGCGCTTTTCCGGGTTTGCGATTGTTGTAGTGGGGGTGCGTCCCACCCAGCAGCGTCTGTTGGGGCGGTTACGCGGCCGGTGCTGATCGTTGTGGTTTTTCCCTGGGGAAAAAAACACGAAACGAACGAAGCAGTCAGACCCGGAACGAGTCGGACTTGGACGAGGGAGCAGCGGACGGAGTAGGCGGCCAACTCGCAGCGTGGACGCAAGGTGGCCGAGGTCGAGGCGCAGGTGATGTCCTCGGCGGCGGCGGTGGCGGCGACGGGCAAGCGCAGCGCCGAGGACATGGACTCGGACATGTCGGTGGCCGGCCCTGGCGCTGACGATGCGGCGGATGCCGATGGGCCCGGTGATGCGCATGACGCCACGGCCGATGACGACCACGGCAAGCTGCCGCAGGGCGACGACAAGCAGCAGCAGCAGCAGCCAGCAGGACGGGCAGGAGCATGCCTCGGCCAAGGACGGCGCACGGTCCAAGGCCGCGGCGGCCTCCTCGGGCAGCGAGGACGATGCCGGCGGCAACGGCGAGGGCAAGGCCACCGCGCGGCTGGAGGCGCTGATCGAGAAGGCCGCCGAGGAGGCGCCAGGCAAGGACGACAGCGGGCCGCTGACCGGCCCCAAGCGGCGCAAGATCGCCGGCGGCGGCAGCGACGGGCGGCGGCGCGGCCGACGCGGAGGAGAGCAAGAGCGGGCGGCCGAGCACCTCCTTCGTGGCCGCCACGGCGCTCGACGCGGACGACGCGGAGATGATCGCCAAGCTGGGCATCGTCGAGGGCGACGGGCGGCGCTGGAAGACGCTCGGGCGTGACGGCACGCCGCTCAAGGTGAAGGAGCGGCTGTGCAAGGAGCCGCGGTGCTACAAGCTGGACGTCGGCCAGGACCAGTGCGCCGGCCACGGCGGCGGCGCCCGCTGCAAGGTGAGCGGCTGCGCGCGCCGCGCCCTCCGCGTGCAGGACCTGCTCTGCGCCGAGCACGGCGGCCGGCCGCCCTGCGAGGTCGAGGGCTGCAACCGGCGGACCAAGGGGCGGTACACAAGTGCACCGGGCACGGCGGCGGCGCGCGGTGCCAGGTGGAGGGCTGCTCGACGCTGGCGCGCGGCAAGAGCGGCCGGTGCATCAAGCACGGCGGCGGGCGGCGCTGCGCGCAGGACGGGTGCCCGCGCGGCGCCGAGGCCAAGAGCACGTACTGCAAGGCCCACGGCGGCGGCAACCGGTGCCAGCACGAGAGCTGCTCGGTCGCCGCCAGGGGCAACACGCGCTTCTGCGTGCGCCACGGCGGCGGACCGCGGTGCCAGCACGCCGGCTGCGACATGGGAGCCCTGGGGAGGACCAAGTACTGCATCAAGCACGGCGGCGGGCGCAGGTGCCGCGAGGGCAACTGCATGCTGTCCGCGCAGGGCAGCAGCGGCTACTGCAAGCGCCACGGCCCGAGGTGCAAGCACGGCGGGTGCACCACGGCCGCCGCTGGGACCACCGAGCTGTGCGTGCGGCACGGCGGCGGCAGGCGCTGCGAGTACGAAGGGTGCAACAAGGGCGCGGTCACGGGCGGCGTCTGCGTGCGGCACGGCGGCGGCAGGCGCTGCGTGGAAGACGGCTGCGATAAGGCCGCGAGGCACCCCACGGACCGATGCATCAAGCACGGCGGCGGCAAGCGCTGCGCTGCGGAGGGCTGCGACAAGCTCGCGCCGTGGCCGCATGCGCACTGCCGCGCGCACTTGCCGGGGAGATGGCGCGCAAGCCGCTCGGCGAAATCGCCAAGGACGACAAGGGCGAGCCGGGGCTGCAGCGGCAGCAGCCGCCGCCGCCGCCGCCGTCGCTGCAGGAGGACGACCAGATGCAGCAGCACCACCACGATCAGCAGATGCAGCATCACCACGACCCGCACCATCATGCGCAGCCGCACGATGGGGCCGACCAGCAGCAGCACGAGGACGGCGACCTTGCCATGGCCACGGCGCCCAGCATGGATTCTGACATGATGTCCTTGGCGCACGACGCTCCCGACGGGACGCACGTGTAACCAGACCAACCAGTGTTCTTCCTCAAGTAGAGCTAGTTCCTGTTTCCTTTTTTCTCAATCGAGGAGGAGGAGGAGGAGGCACAGCCGCAGGCGACCGCACCGTGCGCCTTGTGCCTCTCGAGGCTCAATCAATCAAGCCTTGGTTGATTGATTTGACAATCAATCTTGATCAAGTTGATCTTGATCAAGATCTTGATCAAGATCTCGGTCGATCAATTACCTTCCCTGCACGTCATCTCCAAGCGCCATCGAGACAGAGCACGAGCGAGCAGTAGTTGCGAGCAACAGAAGAGGAGGCCATGGACAGAGAGAGCACTGCCTTGCCTACGTACTCTGCTTTGCGTTGGTTGTTTTGGGCTGTCTGTTGTTGCTCGCGCAGCCTGCTGCGCGGCTGGTCGTGCTGAGCAAGGAGCCTTGCGCCGGGCGTAATTCGCGGGTGAATTGGCGATCCGGTAGATGGAACCGGGTGATGGATAAGACCCAGTAGGAGTGATCGTCCTGCTTGGCCGTCGATCATGCGGAATTGCGCACGGGAAAAGGTGGTAGCACGACTGCGGATCATGCTTGGCTCCTATTTAAGCCGCAAAACTACGCGCGTTTGGTGCGACGCGCTCCCGCACGGGTAGCCCTATCAAAATTCGGGTCGTCACCAGAAATGCGGATCAGTGAATAAACGTGAAAACGACCCGAGTCATGACTGGCCACAGCACGCCAGCACCCGTCCGCTCAAACCAACAAACAACCGGTGTACACCGCTCAACATCAGCCTGCGCATCGGCCATCTTGGCCAGAGGGTTGGTTTGATTTGAACTATGTCGCAAGCATCCATTTCGCCCACCCTGAATTTACTCTAGTAGATAGAGAACAACAAGGCCGCTACTCTCTGCGCTAGAGTAACTAGAGTAGCGGGATTTAAAGGATTTAAGGATTTAGAAACAGAGACGGGGACCTGGGATTTCGGTCTCATGTCAGCCGGGCCTTTTGGCTGGCTGGCCGACTGACTGGGTGCTGCAAGTCGTCGACCTATAGGTGCGAGAGGTCCTCGTGGGTGCTGACATGGACGGCGCTGCCCGAGCTGCCGCATGGCGCGACCTGGCAGAGGGCCCGCTGCGTCTGATCGCCGACATGACCGAAGCCTCGCACGTGGTCAATAGCCTCGCCGAGGCCAGGGCGCTTCGCGCGCTGCTGCCCGGCGCTCGCGTGGCGCTCCAGGTCGTTGTGGACGCGGGAGACAACGGCGACGGCCCTGACGCCCTGCAGCTGGCCCTCGGCGTTGCAGAGAGCCGCGACGCCGAGCTGAGCGAGGCCGTGGTAGACAAGCTTGCCGTCCTGGGCGAGCAGGAGCGCTGCGACACGCTTGTCCTCCGCGAGCCGCTCGAGCGGCACGGCCGGATCGTCGGCGACGTGCTGCGCGAGAACTCGCGATACAGCTTCAAGGAGCTCAAGGTGTTCCAGAAGGCGGTGCGTCGCCTCACGGGCAAGAAGCTGTTGGCAGTGCTCGAGGGCCTCGTGGGCAACACCACGCTGCAGAGCCTCGCCATCCACAGCTGGCAAAGCCTCATGGCGGGCAACCCGTTCGACCGTGAGCACGGCATTGAGCTCGGCAAGGTCCTTGCCGCCGAGGGCTGCGCGCTGCGCAAGCTCGTGATCTAGCGACGCGTCTCGTCTGGCGCAGGCGAGCATCTTCTGCGCGGCCTTGAGCGGAACCGCTCGCTGCGTGAGCTGCGCTTGAAAGGGCTGGCCAAGGATGTGATCGACGACATGGACCACGTCGCGGGGGCGCTGGAGGACGTGCTGCGGCACGGCCAGGTGCCGCTCGAGGTTCTGGACGTGGAGGGGCTGCACGACTTCCACGCCGAGGCCCTTGCCCGCGCGATGACGCAGCACAACACGCTGCGGGAGCTCGATCTCGGCTTCTGCAGCATCGGCAGCGCGACGTGCGATGCGCTGGCCGGCGCCTTAGCCCACGAAGGCTCCTCCCTCCAGCGGCTCTACGTCTGCCACAGCGATGCTATGAACGACGCTGCAGGCGCAGCGCTGGCCAAGGGCCTAGCGACCAACCGCACGCTTCGTGAGCTCCTTGCTCAACTGCAGCGTCGGCGTGGCGACCTGCGCGGCGCTCGGCTCGGCCCTGGCCTTTGAAGGGAGCGCTCTCCGCTGGGTCGACCTGCGCCAGAGCGACGACCTGAGCGACGCTGCCATCGCGGCCTTGGCCAAAGGCATGGCGCGCGGCCACAACAGCGCCTTGCGCGAGGTCCTTCTGCGGTACGGCTTCCTCAGCGATGAGCTGGCGGCGCTGGTCAAGGCCGCCGCGCACTCGCCGTACTTTCGCAGCCTGTGACGCCCGACTCGGGCCACAGGGCGGCGGCGGCGGCGGCGGCGGCGTGTCCCACGCCACCTGCTCCAGGCCAAGCGCTGGCGGCGGTCCAGCGACAACCCGCGTCCCACTCGGCATTAAAGCCGAGTCCATGCATCTTGAGCTCATCGTCTGCCGGCTATCGCCCGACCTCGCGACCAGTTACGGCGCGCCGGAGCTACCAGCTAGAGGCCTGGGCAAGCAGATCGCCAAGCCCGGCGGTCCGTCGGCCAGCCGCCAGCAGCATGGCACCACTCCGGCGACGATGCTGGTGTGCAGCATTGGACGAGAGTCGCGCCAGGGCAGCGCAGGGCAGGTCGCGGCCACATGACGCGGGTCAGCCGCAGCAGCCGCAGCAGCAGCGCGTGGGCTTGCGGCGCCGGCTCCAGCTCGAGCTCGGGCGAGCTAGCGAGCTCGACGACCTGAGCGGCATGGTTCCGTTCCATCAACGGCTATAGCCGCACCTCGTCATCAGCCGCTGGCAGAGGCTCGACACGGCCGCCGCCGACGATGGCAGCGAACGGAGCGCGGCGGCGCGGCGCTCGTCGCAGCGGCGCGGGGCTCCTGGCCCTGTGCGCCGCGCTCGTCCTGCTCCTGTCCCTCGCGCCCTGCGCGAATGCCGGCGGCATGCGCATCTCCGCGCCGTCCACGCAAGGCAGGCCGGGCAGCATGCGGCGCACGCGGGAAGGCTCGCCGCGCGCCGCGCCATCGCGCGCGCCGCGCTCGCCCGCGCTCGCCGCGCCCTTCCACGCGGGGGCGCGCGGCTACGCATTGCGCTTCCAGGGCATGGCCAGCGTGGCCTCCATGGACGCGTGGGCCGTCGAGGGCGCCCTGGCGCGCGACGGCATGACGCTGAGCTTCTGGACGCGGCCGGAGACGGGCGCGCGCGGCGGTTCCTTCCTGCAGCTGCTGGATGAGGCCGGCCGCGATGTGGTCATCCTGGACCAGTGGGACCTGCACGTGCGCGAGGCGGACGGCATGTTCTACTCGGTGCCGTGCAGCATCGAGAGCGGCGTGTGGACGCACGTCGCCGTGGTCCTCCGCCGCGGCGCCGCGGAGGTGCTGCACGACGGCCAGCTGCACTGCAGACTGCCGCTGAGCGACACCGCGCCGCTGACGGCGCGCATGACGCGCGCGAGCCTGCAGCTGGGCACGTTCCTGCTGCAGACCTCCACCGCGAGCTCCACCGCCAGCACCACGCCGTCGTTCGGCTTCCACGGCGCGCTGGACGGGCTGGCCGTGTGGCAGGGCGCGCCGACCGCGCAGGAGCTCGCGCAGCTCGCGCAGCTGGACGGCGCGGCGCTGCTGGGGGACGCCCGCGTGCTCGCGTACTTCGACTTCGACCTCGCCGAGGCCGAGCTCGACGCCGGCCGCGGCAGGCGCGAGGCCGGCGCCAGCGTGCCCAACCGCGGCGCGGGCGGCCCGGCGATGGACCTGGCGCTGGGCGTGGTGCTGCGCCGCGACGCGCAGCCCATCACAGGGTGGACGTCCATCCAGACGATAGAAGCCGAGGCCTGGCGCGCGGTCCAGGACCATCGGCGCCAAGGCGAGAGCGACCTGGCGCTGCCGTTCAACGTGCCCGTGCTCGTGCCCAGCAGTCTGCCGCCGAGCTCGACCAGCAACACGACGGCGCCGTGGGTGCTGCAAGCGTCGCCGGGCGAAGTGCTGCGCGTGGCCGGTCTCCCTGCTGGCGCTGTGCTCGAGCGCGTGGGCGGCGCCGCGGCGGCCAACGCGACGGTGACGCCAGCGGGCGAGCTCGAGGTCGCCCTCCTCGTGCCCGCGGCGGCCGGCGGGAGGAGGAGGAGGGCCGCGGCAACGTGACGGCCGCGGTGCTCGAGCTGCGGCTCGGCGACGGGTCGCGGCGTGAGGTGCACGTGCAGCAGCTGGTGGCGCCGCGGCTGGCCGCAAGTATGCTCGGCGCGGCGTGGACCTTGCCCATGGCGCCTGGCACGAGCGCTGTCGTGTCCGTCGCGCCTTTCGTGGAGAGCGACTCTGGCGACGTGCTGGCCGCCGAGCTGCTGTTCGCGCCGCGCCAGGGCAAGCTTAGCGACGGCGTCGTGTACGAGCCCGAGTACTACGACTCGTGGGACGAGCTCGCCCACATGCAGCAGTACTCGGACGGCGCAGCACGGCATCACGTACGGCTGGGACCACGTTGACCCGTACGGCACGGGGCCTGTGGCGTACTACGACGACGGTGACCAAGCTAATCGAGGCTCGGCTTCTGGAGCTGGAGCTGCTGGAGCTGCTGGAGCTGGGGCTGGGGCTGGGGCTGCTGCTCAAGGTGCGGCTGGAGCTGCGAGCAGTGGCTCCTCTGCGGACAAGTACGTCGAGTTCCCCGCAGAGTACTCGTCGATGGAGGAGGTCAACTGCTCGCTTACACACGAGAACGGCGCGCTGGAGAACACGTGCTTCTGGTTCGTCTCGACCGACTGCGGCGTGGGACGTCCCTGCGGACGCCGACACCGGCGACGGCTCGACGCCGTGGCACACGGTGGCCAGCAACCGCTGCGGGCTTGCGGTGACGTACGGTGCGCTGGAGCACGCCGAGCAGGATCTGGAGCTGCGGTTCCGGTTCCGCTCGCTCGCCACGGGGCTGACCACGCCTACGATGCACGCCACGATCAAGGTCTTGGCGCAGGACTGGCGGCCACGCGTGGCACCAGGCCAAAGTCAGATAGTCATCATGGAGGACGCCACGAGCGAGACGACGCCGTGGGTGAGCCTCCACGCGGCGGACAAGGAGACGAACTCCGCCGTGGTGCTGGCCGTCACCAAGCTGCCCCACGCCGGCGTGCTGATGACGGAGAACGAATGGGGCGAGCTCCGGCTGGTGGAACGACCGTACGACCCTAACGAGGTCGGCGGCGCCGTGGTGGAGCAGTTCGTGCAGCGCGAGGAGGGCGCCTCCTCGCATCGCGCGGGCGTGTGGCCGCTGGAGGGCCCAGCCAAGCCCTCGTGCGAGCGGCAGTTCCAGGGCAGGTGTCCGCGCATAGTGCAGGTGGGTCGCCACTATCTGATCAACCGCGTCACGCCCGCCGGCGAGGTGCTGGACAGCGGCCCGCTGGCGTCGCTGGGTAAGGTGCAGGCGATGTGGATCGACCCGTTGACGAGCTTGGAGATGATCAACGTCACCATGCCCTCGCTATGGCGGTACTGGCCGCCTGGCCAGCAGGAGACGGTGGCCCGCTGCGTGGTGGTCGATTCGGAGCAGCAGCAGCAGCAGCAGCAGCAGGAGCAGCAGGAGCAGCAGGACAAGTCGCGGTGGCCAGAGCAGTGCTCGGTGGAAGCGGCCAAGGATCTGCCGGAGGTGCAGGTCGTGACGGGACCGAGCCAAGAGCTAGTCCGCAGCGGGCCGCTGCCGCTGCAGCACTTTGAGTTTGCTGGCGGACCAGGTCTCGCCGCGGAGCTGGCAAGCAGCGAGGAGCACATCCGCTGGGGCCCGCAGGGCCTTCAAGTTCGACCAGCTGGCAGCGTACCAAGAGCACGGGTACACGCAGTACCTCGAGCTCTCCTTCGCACAAGCAGTGTTCCCGCTGAGCGTGGAGATCGGCTTTGGCGGCCCTGGCGAGTCCGCCAGCCTAGTAGCCGTGCACGCACAGGACGACGCCTTCCCGGACAAGTGGCGGCGGATCTTCTCGCGGTCGGCGCAAAGCGCGGGGCCACGCGCGCCAGCGCTGTTCCACTCGCGAGTGTGCCGGCCGGCCTTTCGCTCGCGCCGCGTGCGGCTAGAGTTTGACACCTCCCTCGACACGGGCAGCGTGGGTCGCCTGGCCGCGAATCCAGCACGTCAAGCTGGTGGGCAGCCTCAGCGACCAGCCGGCCGTGCTGCTCTCGCGGCGCGTCAAGTACGTCCCCGGTCCGGACCTGATCGGCGTGGACGATTTCCGCTTCGTTGCCCTGGACTGCGGCGGCGACCTCACGCGCAGCAGCGCGCCGGCGGAGGTGTCGCTCGCGGTGCTGCCCGTCAACGATGCTCCGCGCATCCGCGTAGCCCGCGTGCAGGTAGACGCTGCCTCGCGACGAGCGCTCATCACGTTGCGGATCCGCGATCCTGACGGGGACAGCCTCGAGCTGTTGCTCGCAGCGCGAGACGCCGGCTGGGTGACTTCAGGACCTTGCAGCGAGGTCGAGCTTGCGCTGGGCGAACCCGCTTCCGAGGAGGACACTGCCGCTGCCGAGCAGCTTCTCGGGGCCGTGCTTTTCTCTGGCCGCGCCATTCGAGAGCGTGGCGTCTGCGTGCTCTGGACAGCGCCGCTAGCGTGCGAGAGAGGTGAGCTCACGGAGGTCGGGCGCCCAGCTCACGCTGCGTCTGGAGGAGCCGGTTGGCACGAGGCCAAGTGGCAGCGAGGTGCTTTTCACCGAGGTGAGCGTGGAGGTGCCCGCGATGCCCTGCCCCGTGAGCGAGCTGCGCACGCTGCCCGTGAGCATCGCCGCCGGCGTCTGCGCGCTCGCGCTTGGTCTCGGCTTGGCGTGGAAGCTGCGCAAGGGGCGGTCCTATTCCGGTATTGCGCAGGTGCTCACGGCGCACGAGGTGCGCAGCGTCGTGCTGCTGCTCATCGAGACGGGCGATATCCACGGACATCCTCAGCGGTGTCAACGTGGTGCGCTCGGACAACCCGGCCTTGCGGGCATCCGCGTCGTGTTCGTGATCTTTGTGTCGCTGGCGTCGCTGGCATCGCTGGCGTCGCTGCCGGCGCGACTGCGAGCAGCGTGGGACAGCGTATCGCACGTCAGGGTGCACGCTGTGATGCCGGGAGTACGCATGTCCATCGTCGCGCGCAAGCAGCACACCAACAACTCGGCCATTGCCGGCGCCAGTTCGGGAGCGCACAGGGTCAGGGCAAACTCCAACGCCGTTGCCGTGGCGGCAAGCCACGGCCAGCCGGAGGACGGGACGGAGGCGTGGCTCGACGAGGCCGAGGTGCACACGCTCGTCCTGCGGCACGAGGCGCGCGTGCGAGCGGCCGTGTTCTCGGCCGCCCTGCTTTTCCTCGAGGACCTGCCCATGTTTGCTCTCAACGTGCTGCTCTGGCGCGACCCGTCCGTCTTTGGGGACTTTAGCTTCCTGGTCAGCTTCCTCTTCACCTTCAGCCTCATGCTCATCAAGTCGCTCTCGCTCGTGCGCCGCCAGGAGGTCACCAGGATTCTGCTGGCGCTCAAGCACTACAAGCTGCTGCTCAGCGCCGAAGAGCCCACGAGCGCCGAGGCGCCAATGTAGTCGCTTTCATCATCCGCAGTAAACAGCCTATGCTACGTACGCTACGCGGTGGACCTCGTTCCTCGTCAGCTGCTCAGCGCATGAGATACGCACCACCGCCGCAGACGAAAGCAAGGACGACTCTGGCGCCCACTACGATAAGGCTGCCGCAGATACATACCTACGCAGGCCTCCAACCTGCCTGCTGCTGTACTTGCCCAAAAAACGGTACAAGTACGGTATTGGTACCGTGGTACCGTGGTACCTGTACCACGGTACCGTACCGGTACTGTACCGCAATTTGGTGTACTGGCGTACGGTACCGCAGAGGATGGAGCTTGTGGCGCGCTTGGCGGAGTGCGCAGGGCCGTGCCCGGCGCTGGCGCTGGCGCTGGCGCTGGCGCGGCTGGGCGCCGCGCCTCACTGGGATGCGCGGCGCCTCCGCTTGCGGCTCGCCATGGCCGCTCGCTCCGCCTCGTCGCCTGCCCTAGCCCATGCGGCCGACCTGCTCGGGATCAGCCTACCCGAGCCACACGCCAAGCGCGCGCGACCGGCGCCGGTGGACCTGGACGCGCGCGGTACGAGCGGCCGCGCGCGTCGTCGCCGCCGCCGCCGCTGCCGCAAGCCGCCGCCGAATTCGCCAACAGATGGTGGACCATGCCCTGGACATGACAGTGGTCCTGGACCTGGCGGATCGTGGACCTGGCGAGCCAGTGGAGGAGCAGGTGGAGGTGCGGCAGAGTAGGCTGTGGCGGCAGAGCCGGTCGTACTACGAGCGCTCGGGCCTCCGCGCGTGGTCGAGCGCCGACGTGCCGTACGGCATCTCCTCGTCCAGCTTCACGGCGGCCTGGCTTGGCGATGCCATCCTCGACGCCTGCCTGGCGCTGCAGGCGCGAGGGTACGCGGGCGCCTGCGGCGTGCTGGACCTCGGCGCCGGCCATGGCGCCCTCTCGCTGCGCCTGGCGCTGCGCCTGCGCGAGACCTGGCCGGCCGACGCCAGCGTCCGGCCCGTGGTCATTGCCACGGACATCGACACGACGACCTTGACGCAGGTAATGGCCGCCGAGCGCCGCGCTCGCGACCTGCAGGCGGCCGGCTGGCTGGACTGGGCGCGAGTGGACCTCGCCGCCGCCGAGGACCTCGCGCGCCCGGTGCGCCTGGCCTCGGGCAAGCTGCTGCGCCTGCGCGACTTGCCGCTCGTGCTCGTGGCCAACTACGTCATCGACTCGCTGCCGCCTGACGTCGTGGCGCCGGCGGCGCCAGGTCATGTCAGACGTGCCTGGCTCAGCTCTTGGCCATTGCCGGGCAGCAGCGGGAAGCGCAGCAGCAGGAGGAGCTGGTCAACCTGGATAGCGTTGAGCTCGGGCTGGAGGGCGCGGAGCGGCGGGACGAGCGGTTGTACGCGTTCGTGGAGGACGCGGCCACCGGGCTGGCGCTGGTGCCTGGCGTGGCGGCAGAGGCGTTGCAGCGTCTAGCGGGCGGCGCATATCCTTGCGTCGTGGTGGTGGGCGATAAGATGACGGACAGCAGGAGCGACGCGGCGGCGTGGGAGGCGGAGGGCTTGCCGGGACTGGACCGCCATGGCGACTCTGGATGCGTGGTGCTGCGTGGACCCCCCAAGGCGCTAGTGGCGGCGATGGATGGCGTGAGCGATGCTTGGCATACGGAGGACTCATCCCTGGCTTTGCCTTTAGCGTCATCGTGCTTGGTGCCGACCCGTCCAAAGAATTCGACAAGCAGGCCCAGCAGCAGCAGCAGCAGCTCGAGCAGCAGCAGCTCGACGAGCAGCCAGACCAAGCGCGAGGCGGCGGCCTCGGACAAGCCTTTGGTCGCGCATGTGAAGCCCGTCTGCGCGGGTTTGCGCCGGCAGAATTCGACGGCGTCCGCGGTTGGGTTGCCGAGTCGCGCGCAGTGCAGCGGTCGCTGCTGACCGACGCGCCGACGGTGGTGGCGCTGCTGGAGCTGTCGCGGCACGACCTGGAGCCTGGCGGAGGTCTGCTGGCGCGTGGCGGGGCGGCGGCGGCGGACGCGCGCGTGAAGAGGGCGGCGTGGCGCTGCTGGGAGGTGCGTCCCGGCGGGGCTGTGCGGCAAGGCGCCTCTCACGCTGGCGCGGTGGTTCTTCGCGCACGGGCATCGCGAGGAGGCGCAAGCGGTTGCGGCCGAGCGCCTCGCGGACGGCGCCGCGACCGAGGCGGAGCGTCAGGCGCTGCGCAAGCTCCACGACAAGGCGAGCTGTGCCTCGAGGTCGTCTCCATCTCCCAAGAGGACTGTAGCTGAGAGACTGGTGGTGGGGAAGCGGCGGCGGAGGAGGGAGAAGTGTCCAGGCTCGGCTGAACGCTGGGTGCGGAGGACGGCCGCACTGCGCGGCGGCAGCGGCAGGACCTTAATGTGCCCAATGTTTGACGACAAGGCGGGTGACACAGCGCAGGAGTGGGTGGGCTCACTTCTCCTCCAGCGATTGCTGCAGGGGGTCAATGGAAGCATGCGCTCGGTCCTTGGTAAGCCAACTTGATCATGACCATGGCCTGTGGCCGATGGAACAGCGGCGTCAGCAACTTGCACCTGCGCAAGGCGTTTTGCCCGGAAGCATGCCACGAAAACGAAGGACGTGTACGTACACCTTTACTTGTTAGTCAACGCAGCGCACCTCCGTCGTCGGTGAGCTGCTATTGGCGTGCGATGCGTATCCGCGCCTCATGGAGCAGCCGCCCTGCTCCCAAGTGATCGTTTCGTCGCGGCACCTTGCGCAAACCTGCTGCTGCTCGGAGTTGGAGCGTTCTAATCGACTCGTCGCGCGGCGATTGCAATCAAGCCCCACTTGATCTGATCCTTCTGTCCATAACCGCACTGCGCTACTGCCGGCCGTACGTAGTATGGCGCAAGCCCGTTCGCAATAGCAAGTTGGAAGGCAGTGGCCATGCGGTCGAACCGGTGTTCCCAACGATACCAGACAGACCGAAGATGCGGCCGTACTCATCGGAGGCCAAGCAGTGACCGTCTGCCGTAGTTTCAGAGTCTGCCGTAGACTACCGTACTAACGGATAGTGTTGTCGCGATGGCACGTCGTGGCGTGCCGAAGAGCAGCGGCAGTGAGAGGCAGTGAGAGCGCTCGCGCGCGAGAGTGAGGCAGCGATGGCGCGCTGGGCGTGGTGGGCCTTCGCGTGGTGCGTCGTCGGGCGCCCTGCAGCCGCGCGCAGCAGCTGGTGTCGAGCAGCTCACGCGGGTACGCGCTGCGGTTCGACGGCCAGCAGCGTCGCAGGACTGCGCGACGGCGGCCTGCCCGTGGACGTCGACCCGGCGCTTGCCGAGCTGGGCGATGGCAACATCACCGTGGCCTTCTGGGTGCGCTTCCGCCCAACGCAGTGGTACCCTGGCACCGTGTGGCGCCTGGTCAGCGAGCTGGACAACTACCTGACGGACTTTCAGTTCGCTGGCATGTGGCTGACGCTGACCAACCCCGGCATGGACATGATACAAGCCAGCCGCCCCAACCTGCCGGTGATCGGGCTGTGGCACCACATGGCGTTCGTGCTGCGCGACAACGGCATGCACGCCGAGCTGCACGTGGATGGGCAGGAGGTGTCGCGCACGCAGCTGGTGGACGCCGTGCAGCTGTCGCAGCAGCCAGGACTGGCGCTGTACTTTGGCGCGCTCATGTACCAGACGGCGCCCTTCGACAAGCCGCTGACCAACAACCCTTCAGCGTCCTTCAAGGGCGACCTGGACGAGTTTGTCTGGGACAAGGCGCTCTCGCCCGCAGAGCTGGCGGCGCTGCCGCACCTGAGGGTGCACGATGTGCGGCCGGAGAACGCGGTCATCCTGTACGACTTTGACATCCTCGCCGCGGACATGGCCGAGGGCTACGGCAGCCCGCAACGCGGCGGCCTGGTGCCCAACAGGGGCACTGCGGGCAAGCCGTGCGACCTGTTGCTCGGCCAGCTCAACGACGAGTTTGGCCATGGCACCAGCGTCTGCCGTGGCCGGCGAAGGCGACCAGCACCCGCTGGGCGTGCCCGTGCTGGCGCCCTCAGACGTGCCGGAGCTGCCGGCGGAGGCCATCGCCCATTCGCCTCTCGTCGTGCTGGCTATGCGACACGAGCGTGGAGCTGCAGCTGCCCTGGGCAGCCTCCGAGGTGCTCGAGGGCGACGCGGAGCTTACCGCGCCAAGCACGCTGCGATTGTCCACGACCACGACCACCACCCCTGAAGCGGCGGCGGCGGCGGCGGCGGCGGTGGCAAGTACGACGGCAAGTACGGCAGGAGAAGCAGAAGATATGTGACAGTGGTGGCGCTAGCAGTGGACGGAGGGCGACGCGAGGTCCACTTGCGCGCGATGCAGGCGCCGCAGGAAACGCCAGCGGTGGCAGACGCGCCGCCGCGTAGTGGTGACCGAGGGCGCTCTGGGCACGCTGGAGCTCGGCCGGCTAAACACCAGCCCCGTAGGCGAGCCGCTTGAGCTGGAGGTGGTGGAAGTCCCGCGGCACGGCTTGCTGCGGCAGTGCAACACGACGCGGCTGCTCGGGCTGTACCACGTCAAGTGCGAGCCCAAGGACGTCGCCGGCGTGGCACGCGCGTGACGGAGCTGGAGGGTGGTCTAATGCTCGCGTACGAGGCGCGCGCGGGCCTCGGCAGAATGGACAGCCTCGTCGTGCGCTTCGTGGGCGGCCTCTCGGGGCTTCGCGGGAAGGACGTCCGCGTGGACCTCGAAGTCCGCGCCGTGAACGACCTGCCCGACGTAGTCGCTATCGGCGGCGGCAGTCTGGAGCTCGAGGAGGACGCTCCGGACGGCGCCCAGCTCCGCTTTGAGGTCGTCGACGACGACAAGTCCAACGGCACGGCGCTGGTGGTGGCCGTGTCGCGCTTCCGCAGCACGGGCAGCTGTTCGTGCGGCGCGACAGCGACCAAGGCGACGAGGAGGGGAAGGAAGAGGTGCTGGTGCGTGACGTGTACAACGTGTACGACCCTGGCGACGTGCGCGAGCATTCGTGAGCGAGGTGGTGCGCGTGTCGACCTACCTCGAGTCCGTGCAGGGCCTCAAGGGCCCGCCGACATGCGTCAACCGTATGAGGTGGGCGACGGCGAGTGCGTGGATGAGCGGCTGGATGACCCTGCCTTTGAGGCGTACGTGGGGATGCCCGTGAGCGTGGACCTCTCGCTGGTCGGGCAGGAGGGACCGCCAAGGATGGATGGCGAAGTGCGCCAGGTGCACGCCGAGCACGAGCAGACGACGTATGACGTGTGGGTGCCCTTCCAGTGGCGCCGCGACGCCGATGGCAAGGTGGTGCAATGCATGCTGGTGGGCACGCAGAGCTACCCGAAGGACTGCGACGTGGCAGAGGCGGAGCGGCTCGGCGGCACCGGCGTGCTGCTCGAGCGCGTCCCTCGCGGCGCATTGGGCCCGCTGCAGCCCGCTGCACTTTAGCTTTGCCACGAACGGCGAGCGCAGGCTGGAAGACCAACACCGAGTACGACCTGCGGTACGACGGGCCGACGCACATGTTCAACTACTCGCAGGAGGCCAACTACCGCGAGGGAGGGTTCACCGAGTTCATCGAGGTGGCCTTTCCCGAGGAGGTCTTCCCCGCCGACGTGGTCGTGGGCTTTGCCCGCGGCGGCGGCAGCGTCGTGAGCGTGCTGGCGCTCGAGCCCGAGACGGGGCTCTGGCGGCGCATGTACCGCGCGGCCGCGCAGCGAGCCGAGCATGCGGCCAACACGGGCACCTTCATGTGGTTCCAGGAGAACCTCTGCCGCCCGGCCTTCCGCACGCGGACTATCCGCCTCGAGTTTGACACCTCGGCTGCCACGGGCATCACGGACTGGGTCATGATCGACTACATCAAGCTCCTCGGCTCGCGACACGTCCAGCCAGCCATGCTGCTCAGCACGAGCCATGAGATCAAGTACGTGCCCCACGCGGACTTTGCCGGCGAGGACAGCTTTGCGCTGCAGGCGTACGACTGCGGCGGAGCGGTGCTTCGCAGCGGGGCCCGTCGTGCCCGTCACTGTGCGCGGCGTGCCCGACGATCCCATGATTCGTGCAACGCGACATTCAAGAGCTGCCGGGGGATCACCCTCGCCGCCAGGAGCTGCGTGTTCGCCTCGTGGAGGTGGACGCCAACTTACCCACCTCTTGCAGATGCACCGCCCGTACGGGGCGCCTCTGGAGGGCTTGCTGTCGATCAGCGACGGCGACGGCGACGGTGACGTGGCGGTCAACTGTACTGACGGCACCGCCGTCTTGGCGGCAGGGGCGCGGCGTGTCTGTGGGCCGGTTCGCCGGGAAAGCAGGGCAAGGAGCTCCGCCTCGTGTGGGCGCCGGCGGAAGGGCTGTGCCCGGTGCAGCCTGGGCAGCCCCAGTCGTGTACCTGCGGCTCATGCAGACCGATGGCGTGTACACGGACCTCGAGGTGCCGCTGCTGCCCGTCGAGTGCCCGTGGACCCAGTCAACACGCTCGTTGTGAGCGGTGCCGCCGGCGCTGCAGCGACCGCCGCGCTGCTTTTCGTGGCGTGCCGCATGCGTCGCACCAAGGGTTTGTCCGGATGGTGCTCGAGCTCTTTGGCTCGCCGGCAGTGCTGGCGATTGGCACCTTGCTATTCGAGACCACGGACCTCATCACTGACATCATCAGCTGCGTCAACCTTGTTGGCGAACGCGACGACGAGCTCATGCACCTCTTGTCGGTGTACGTCACCCTCGTGGGCTCGCGGTGGTGTCCTTATTCACGCTGCGCGCGCGCATCCTCACGACCTTGCGCCAAGTCAACGCCAGCCGCACGTCCGGTTCAGTGCATCTCCATGTGAGCAAGGCTTCCGGACGGGCTCTGTCGGTCCAGTGCCGAGCTCTACGAGCGTCTTTCTCGACCCGGCGGCGCAGCTACAGAACGTGGAGGATACCATCGACCTGCTCGAGACCAAAATCGCCGACCGACCGCCGTCGAGGCACGATTCTTCTCATCGGAGAGGACCCCCCATGCTCTGCATCAACCTGGCACTCTCGCGGGTGCGCCCGAGCGTCCTGCAGGACCTCGCCTACCTCACCAGCTTATGTTTAACTTCGGCCTCGCGCTCGTGCGCGTCACGGGCATCCTCAACTGCCGGTGGATCTACGTCGCGCTTAGCCACCTCTACGAGCACCGGGACGCGTTGCGCAAGACCCTAAAGCTCGGTGGCACCACAAGGCACCTCGACGACGCCACCTAAACGGCGGTCCGAGGCTTCTGATGATGATGACGAGTATACCATAGGAAGGAAAGAGGATTTTTTTAGGATTCACAGCACGCTCTTGATCGCTGACTGGCGTGGGGGCCGACTTTTGGGTCGACGTGGCTCGGGACCGACGCATCTCTGATGGCCTGCCCACGGGCAGCCCGCCTGCGCCAGAGGGAAAAAGGGGCAGCAGGTTTCAAAAATTCAAACCGGACGAGTGGCGAGTCGGTCGGGCACATGTGGTGCAAGTTGCGACAGCGAAAGGCCAGCGTGTGAGAGAGACACTTGCAAGCCAAGCGCTTCATTCATTCATCGGAGCGGTGGAGTGGGGCTCAGACCGTGCAGCGGCGTGGTCCTTTAAATTTGGCCATGGAAATGCGCCTTTGAATATATATAATGTGCGCCTTAAGCAACTTTTTTACTTGGCTCTATTCAAATTCATTAATAAATATGCAGTACATTTCTTCAAAATGATGTACTGAGTAATAACAAACAAATAGTAAATAAAAGTATAAAGAACCTGATTAGAAGGAATCAAAAATAGTAAAAGGATAATAAATGATGAATGGTATTTCAGCGCATATCGTTTGTCAACACCATCTTCAAGAGCTCGCCGGACCGCCGCGGCCCGGTGCCCCGCCCAAGCAGAGTCACTTGCACAAGCTCTGCCAGATGGCCCTCTAGTGGCGGCTACGACGCCGCTAGCTCGGTGCGGTTGCGCCGGCAAGCGCGTGACCATGCGCAAGCGGAACGGCGGCAAGAAGCGAGAACCGGAGGCAGAAAGTGCAGCGGTGGGCGCGGCCTCACTCTGGCCGAGGTGCTAGGCCCTTTGACAGGCAAATCGGTGTTTCGCGGCTTCGGACTGTGGAAATGCACGCCGAGGCACCAGGCGCTTGTGCCGATCTGTCCAGCGGGACCTCCAGGCTGGCAAAGGGTACCTGCAGCGCGGTAGAGAGTGCAGCGACGCTCGCGCCCGTGTGCTGCTAGCCCGGCCCGGATACATACTTACATTCAGTGTAATTTTTGCAGCTTTAATGTCATATGCGTCCCCTCACAAACGTTCCGGTCTTAATGTGGAATTTTGGAGAAAAATGTTTGCTCCTCACAAGGTTTGGAAAGCTTTCGTCCTTTTATGTGAGGAGAAAGCACTTCGTTTGAGTTTTTATTCAATCTGTCGGCTGTGTTCTTCCAAAAGTGGGGTGGGGGGTGCCTGGTCGCTTGTGTGGTGGACAACAGACAACCCACGCACCCTTCCGACCAAAGCGACAAACCCCCTTTCCAATCCGCCCTCATCGACCACGAAGAACCCACACAAAGAACGCAGCGCACGCCAGCGCTCGACACGAGGCCGCCACCTGGCCACATGGTCGTCCATGTCGTTGCTGCCAGGTGGTGCTCGATTGATGAGGGAGCGGTGGCACCTGGCACAAGCCGCGTTTTGCAACATTCACGCGGACGCGTTTCGGAGAAGGGGAAAGCAGACAGACAGACAGGCGGGCAGCCCCAGGCCGAACAGGGCACCGCTCTTGATCGCACCTTGGTCCCTTGGGCGACAATCTCCGAACTTGACAGCGACGACGACGACGACGACGACGACGACGGCGACGGCGACGACGACGAAGAGCATCGACGCTGTGGCCTTGACGGCCCTTGATTGTGCTGCAAAAGTGGCGGAGCCATTGCTGCTACAACGGCGAGATGAAGGCCGACGGAGTGACTGGGCATCGCGCTGGCGAGCGAAGGAATTTCTTCAGGTCGGCCAGAGGCCTCGTGGCGGCCGTGGGAGCGAGACTGACCTCGAAGAGCAACGATCCGGGCCCGCCGGACAACATGATCGTGCGATACGGCGGGATCTCCGTGCGCTTTCTGCAAGAGGTGCGAGACGGCATCCAGGCCGGCAGCTACAGCGTCGACCTGGTCGTGCTTGAGCGGGACGTCGAGGTGGGAGGCACGACGATCGCCAAGGGCACCACGGCGCGACGGCTCAAAGCCAACAGGTTTAGCATACCGTACGTCGGCCGCGTCGAGCTGGACGAGCAAGACCTGCGGCTAAAGGAGCGCCACGAGTGGTCCATCGAGGACGTGGCCGAGTACGTCGTGCTCGAGCAGACTCGCAAGGAGCGAAAGTTTTACCTCGATCTGATGAAACTAAGCGACAAGGGCCGCGGTTCAAGGGCGCCTTTGTGAGTCAGGCACGCAAGTCGCACTTCGCCGAGCTCGTGGACTCCCTCGTGGCGCACTACGACCGCAAGAACCTTGCCAAGCAGTTCGTCTGGCTCGACCTGTTTTGCGCCAACCAGCCGCTGCTCACCATGCGCGACGAGGACACCCCCAGACGACGTGCGGCTGGCACGTGGGGCCCTGCTCAAGGACGGCCTGCACGACGCGCTCAAGTATTTCGACGATCGGCTGATCTACTTCAACTCGTGGGCCAACCCGTACCCGTTGCAGCGCGCGTGGTGCGTATGGGAGATCTTTGGCGCCGCCGCAACCGGGCGCAGCATGGACGTGCTCTTCCGGTCCGGCGAGCGCGAGGTGTTTGAGGACGCTCTGCTGGACGACCAAGCGCAGATCGCGCGCAGCATCAGCAACATCCGTCTGGAGGACGCGCAGTGCTTTAGCTACAAGGACAAGGCCGACATCGATGCGGCCGTGAACGGCACCATCGAAGGGGGCTACCACACCCTGAACGTGCGCATCTCGGCGCTGGTGCACAAGTGGCTGCTGCGCTTCACACGAGACATCGTCAATAGAGCGAGGCGAGAGAAAGCTGGCCTGAGGCTCGGCTATGTCTTGCATGAGGGATCGTTTTTCCGCGAGAAGGGCGAGCTCAACGAGGCTCTGCGGCTGTCCAAAGAGGCGCTTGCGATCCAAGAGAAGGCGTATGGCACGCGGGAGCACGTGAGTGTGGCCATCACGCTGCACTCAGTCGCGCTGGTGTTGCGAGCGAAGGGTGACTTTGACGGGGCGCTGGAGATGTTCCAAGAGGAGCTCGAGATCAAAGAGAAGATGTTTGGCACGCGGGAGCACGCAAGTGTAGCTGTCACGTTGAACGCAATCGCGTCGGTGTTGCAGGCCAAGGGCGACAACGACAGCGCGCTAGAGATGCAAGAGACGCTCGCGCGATCAAAGAGAAGGCGTATGGCACGCGAGAGCACACAGAGGTAGCCGCCACGCTGAACAACACCGCGGCGGTGTTGCAGGACAAGGGCGACTACGACGGCGCGCTGGAGATGTTCCAAGAGGTGCTCTCGATCACGGAGAAGGCGTATGGCACGCGGGAGCACGCAAGTGTAGCCGCCGCGCTGAACAACATTGCGAGGGTGTTGCAGGACAAGGGCGACTACGACGGCGCGCTGCAGATGTTCCAAGAGGCGCTCGCGGTCAAAAGGAAGGCGTAGCAAGAGGACAAAAGAGGTAGCCGCCACGCTAAACAACACCGCGGCGGTGTTGCAGGACAAGGGCGACTACGACGGCGCGCTGCAGATGTTTCAAGAGGCGCTCGCAATCAAGGAAAAGGTGTTTGGCACGCGAGAGCACGCCGAGTTCGGAAAGACACTGAACAACATTGCAGGCGTGTTGTACCTCAAGGGCGACTACGACGGGGCGCTAAAGTTACTCAAAGAGGCGCTCGCGATTAAGGAGAAGGCGTACGGTACGCGGGAACACCCATCTGTGGCTCTCACGATCAGGCATATCAATGAGTGCCGTCGCCATGCGCAAAATGGCACCTGATAGTGCCAAGCCGGCCCTCGTGCTCAACGTGACTCGGGTCCCTCTTCCGACGCTCATTGCTGTTCAAAGCCGGGTCGAGACTGGTCGCGAGGTTAACATCAAGCTCTCTAGAGTTACCCACATCCAACTTCGATGCCGAGTGAGGCTGCAGGGTTTAAAAAGCTGCCATCGGTATAGACCGAGGTCTTGCGCACGTGCCCTCGCGGCTCCTGGGTCGCCAGGAGCGAGCGCAAGAGGTGATGCTGGTGCTGGAAGTTCGTCTCGACGAGGAGGCGGTGGCTGGCCGCTTGGCCGTCGAGTTGGTGCTTGTCGTAGTAGTCGCGCACGATGCGGCGGAGGGCGGGCCAGTCGCCGGCCGTACCACCTGCCGTAGAGAGGACCGGGACGAGGACCTTGTTGGAGCCGAGGGCGTCGTCGTACTTGGTATGCTTGGCCTTGCACACGGCGTCCGCCACGGCTGGCAAAGAGCGCTCCGTGACAAAGCTCGTTGAGCTGATAGTGTTCACGGCAGTCACATCAATGATGATCGGCTTGGCAGGTGCTTGCAAGGTAGCATGGACGTCGACGCGGAGGTTGTCGCTCACCCAAACTTCGGTGCGAGCGGTGCCTCCCAGCTTGTTGAGATGCTTGCAGATGACGTCGCGGGCCGCGTTGTGGGCCACGGTGGCGGTGTTGACGTGCTTGCAGTGGAGCGCGTGGAACCAGTTGGCGCTCGGCTTGCGCATCTCGGTCGCGCCGCAGCCGCACGTGGTTGGACTGGACGCCAGATCGGGACGAGCTTGGCCGGTGCGCTTGCGGAGGTAGGCGAGCCAGAGCTTGTTGGGCAGCTGGGTCACGGCCAGCGACGGCGTGGTGAGCAGGATGACACCAGCCGAGGTCATCTGGTTGGCCTCGTGGATGCGGCGTGCGAGGAAGGCCCGCTCTCGGCGTCCAGGGTCGGGCGGTTCGGCGTCGGCTGGCGGTGGCGGCTGCACGGTCTTGTCGCCGCAGGTGATGTCGAGCTTGCGTTGAAGTCGTGCGGCGTTGCCTGTATGTAGACCTTTGGTGATGTTGGAGGCGTAGATGTGGATGAGGTCCTTGAGCTTCGTTGCCGTAAGGAGCACTGCTGGTAGATGTTGTTCCGGCAGGACGCGTGGTGGCAGGCTCACGGGGAGCTGGTCCACGAGTCGCAAGATGACGCCGATGGCCGGGTGCGCGCTCGGGCTCGGGGTGATGACCAGGTCGTGTAGGTGTGCGACGTGCGGGAAGAAGGTGGTGCCGAGGCCTGCGCGAAGGGCGAGGAGCTGGGCAGACACATAGCAGGCGTCCGGGAAGAGCTTTGGGTCGAACACACCAACGCCACCCAGGCTGATGGGGAGCTGAGTGCGTGCGGCACAGTCCTGGAGTTCTTCCGAGGTGATGCCCAGCGGAAGGGCCGGCGCGATCGGCTTGGCTGTCGGGTCAGAGACGTCCCAGATCCCGCGCTGAGCAAACAGGGCCGAGCGGATGAGCGTGTTGGCGTGTGCGGCCAGGTCGCGGGTCTCCGTCGGCGGGTTGACGCGGAAGACGTACGCCAATTTGGCCTGCACCGAGAGTCGGAGGACCTGAAACGCTGCCTATTCGCAGTGCTCGACTCCAGAGCGCCGGAAGGCTGGGAGCTGGAGGATGCTAAAGTCGATGCGTATCGGGCTTGATTTTGACAGCCTCGCGACGAGCAAGTCGAACGAGCCTGGAAAGCCCGTGACATTGCAGAAGCGAATCAGCGCCAAGAGGAAAGTAACAGCAGCAGGGAATGCTGCGATGGGCGCAGCCTCACCTGGGTGGCTGTTCGCTGGCTGAGTCGACGCGTCAAAACAAAAAAAAGCGCGTCAGGGCCGCTGCAGGAGCCGGCGGCGGCCACGGGGCCGCCATCGGCAAAGGAGAGAGCGAGAGCCAGGAAGAGGCCGTCCGCACCGTCAACGAGGAGGAGGAGAGCGAGGAGAGCGAGGAGATCAAGCGCAGAGCCGAGAAGAACCGCAAGTCCATGCGCAAGTCGCTGACCCGCCGGCTCAAGAGCCGCTCAACGACGCGCGACTTTGGCGGGCTCAAGGTAGAGGCCGCCAAGCCGGTGGTGTTTGAAGATGTCCACTACAAGGTGGTGAGTACCGCGCGCAAGGGCGCCGGCGGGCCTTTCGCGCGGCTCTTTGGCGGCGGCAAGAAGAAGGAGGGGATGCAGCGCAACGAGAACGGCGACAGCTGGAGCACTTGCGTCATCATCATCTCCGGCATCAACCTCAACTACTACCGCAGCCTCACCGAGGACAAGGATGGCCAGCCCGTCGGCGAGGGCCTGCTGGGCCAGGTCAAGATCGACCCGCGCCAGACCAACATGGAGGGCGTCAAGGGCGTTGGCGAAGAGGACGGCTTGGTGCGCCTCACGGTGCACAGCCGCCGCGAGCAGATTCTCTTCCGCCTGCTCGACACGGAGATGAACGACAAGCTCATCAAGGCCTACGATACGGCCGCGCAGCAGTCTGAGAAGGAGCTCGAGGCCGCGGCGCAGCTCGAGGCCGCGGCGCAGCTCGAACGCGGCGAGTCTGGCGACCGCGTGGACGACGACGAGACCAAGGCGTGGCGCGAGTGGCGCGAGAAGGGGTGGATCGAGCCCGAGGAGTTTGAGGTGCTGATCAACCAGCAGCACGTGGCCGACGACGCCGGCCAGTTTGGCGAGGAGGGCGTGGCTGACTACAGCGTGCGCTGCGAGGACTGTGGCGAGATCTACTTTCTCCTGCCCGGCACGGACCTGGAGGAGTGCGACAAATGCGGCAACCCCCTGCCAGCCAGCCCGCCGTGATCAGCAGGTCAGTAAGCAGGCGGCGGACAATCACTCGCCGCACAACCGCACAACCAGCATGTAACGCACGGCATCAACTTTGGCACGCTCAAGACGGGCCAGGTCTGGGCATTCGAGGTCACGGAATCGAACGGCGAGTCGACGCCTGACGTTCGCGGAGAGACTAGCGAGATTGAGGTTTCGGAGGACTGCAGTGATGATGACTGGACGACAGCGCGCAGCGCAAAGCAAGCTGCTCAATCGATCATCTTCTTTTCAACTTAATTCATTCAAGGATGGGCCGTCGCCGTGCGCAGCCAGCATCAGTCGAGCTCGTACTTGGCTCGGATACTGCGGATGACCTCGGCCAGAGGAATCCCTTCGGCTCCCTCACTGGAAGGCTCGATGGGCTCTGCCGTGACGGGTCGAGCGACCGGCGGAGGCGCCCTTCGCGGCTTGCGCTTCTTGGGCCGCGGCTGAGCTGTCCTATTCTTGCCCCTATCCCTGCTGTCGCCTCCGCGCGGCTTTGGGTTTCTTTGCTGACGCCGCTGCTGGCGCCGCTGCTGGCTCCGATGCACATCCCTTTCGCGCGCGCGGGGCGGCTCTGCACGACGCGCGCGGCGCGGCGCGTCGGTTCCCGACAGCGGGTCGCTGAGGCTGCTGTTGATGAGCGCACGCTGCCGCTCGCGGCGAGTGTTGCCTTTTGCAGGCTTGACCCTCGCTGGTGGGTTGCGCCGCGGCGCACGGGCCTTCGCCCTCCCGGCAGGCGGCCGCTGCCGCTGCCTAGTTGGGGGCTCTGCTCTACGTCGCGCCGCGGCTGCTGCGCTGGCGTTGGCGTTGCTGGTGCTGCAGTAGATCACATAAATTGCCAAGAGGATGCCAGGTGTCGCTGTCGCCACCACGAGCACGAGCGGGTCAGTGCCGATCTCGTCGCCAACCTCCTGCTCGTCCACATTTGCAGGTGTCACAGTGGGCGCGCTCGTTGCCTCATCAGCGTTCTCCGCATCTTCCTCCAGCCCGTCGTCATTGCCATTGCCATTGCCATTGCCATTGCCATTGCCATTGCCATTGCCATTGCCATTGCCATTGCCATTGCCATTGCCATTGCCATTGCCATTCCCGTTGCCATTGCCATTGCCGTTCCCGTTGCCATTGCCATTGCCGTCTCCTGGTGGCGCTTGTGGGTCTACATCTTGCCGAAGATGGCGATGGCGGACTTGGCCAAGTGGGGAGTGGCGCGAGGCCTCGGCAGCAGTGAGCATCGTTGCTGCACCACCCTTGTTGTCATGCGAGGCAAAGGCCGCGCGCCAGCACTGCTGCGAGCCGTCCTCGAGTTCTGCGCACGCCCGACCGCCGCGCCCGATCCAGATGATCCTTTTCGCAGCGCCTCGGAGCGCGACGGCAGTCACAGGGTGGTCCGCGTCCCAGCAGACGACTTCGCGCGAGTCAAGCAAAGCGCACGCGAAGCCGTCGTCCGCATCGGTTTGATCCTGGCCGTCGTCCCGTTGGCGAGCCTGGACGCCGCCGGCGTCGCCGCCGGCGTCGCCTCCGCGCAGCGCTCGCCCCCGCAGCGCGCACCGCCGTCCCAGCGCAACCGGCAAGGCGCGCGGCCTGCGCACAGCGTCGCGGCCGCCAGGAGCAGCAGCAGCGGCAGCCGCGTCATGATGCCGGCGCTGCTCCGGGAAGAGGCCGGTCGTTTGTCGTCTGTCTGCGCGCCGCAGGGTACTCGGGTCGAATGGTCCCCGGCACTTGCACTTATCTTGGCGCGGCCTCAGTCAGGGCGCCGTTGTTTGGGTGTTTTGGGGTGAAAAAAGGCGCTCTCTCCCTTTCCGAGGGTGTGAATGTCGTCCCAAGTCACTGCGCCACGCGCCCATTGGGCTTTGTCACAGCGCTGCTGATCTGCTGCTGACTGATGCTCGCTTTCTCAGGATGGCAGTCGAGCTGACACACGCACGCAAGAGGTGGGTTGTTGTCCTCGTCGATCAACTACGAACTCGACGGTGCGTACGTATCGATGAGAACGATCGATTGCGGACATGGGCTGGCTGACCGAAGCATGACTTGTTTCGAGGTGGTCATCTTGGTTGATTGGTGCTTGCAATGGTCTGCTCTGGCTGTTAGCTCTCTCTCTCTCTCTCTCTCTCTCTCTCTCTCTCTCTCTCTCTCTCTCTCTCTCTCTCTCTCACCAGGCGCTCGGGGATGCTTGCAGTGGCCCCGTCTGCGCTCGCCTGGTCTTGACGTGCGCTTGCGTAGCGGTATCGAGTGCGTAAGATACAAATAAATGCATTCTTCATCGTCATCATCATCATCATCATCACAGTGCGTCAGGTTTGAGATGACGGCTTGGCTGATGCCGTACCTGTGCGTTCGCTGCTCGTTGTTGCGGCAGCTGGACCCGCTTCCTTGTCTACCGCCGCTGCCGTTGTCGCTTCGGCCTCTGCCGCTGCCCCCTTCGGCGTCGTGGTGGTCTTGCGGCCCAAGAGCTCACTGAGAGCTGACAAGGCCGTCCTCTCGTTGGCCTTCCTCTGGGCCACGTTGGATGCGATCTTGGCCAGCGTGGCCCTAACAGGCCCCTCATCGTCCCAGTTGGGCACCTTGACCAGGTATGCGTCCTTGAGATCCAACTCTGAGACCAGGCGCAGGCCAAGGCCCAGCAGCTCTAGCAGCCGCCGCACCTGCGCGACGTCCTTTAGCGTCTGCGGTAGCGCGCTCGCGGGCACAATCTCCAGCAGCGCCTCGAGTCGCGGCTTGCCCGTCTGCGGCACCGCGACCTCGTTCCACGCCTTGGCCGGGTGCGAGGGCTTTCGACCAGCCCACAAGTCGGCCACATAGGGCAGCTTGAGCGATCGCAAGAGCACCCGCTGCGCCGTGGCGGGCATGGCCTTGGCGCCCTCCCGCCAGTTGTCCAGCATCGCGACCAGGCGGTGCGCGGCCTCGGCCACCTCCTCCATGGTCTCGAGCGAGGCCAGGCCGAGCCTCGCGGGCGCCCGCGACCCCAGCTCGGCCACGGCAAAGTCCTCGAGTGCCGCCCTGAGCGCCTGCGCGAGGTTGGGCTGCACGGTGCGCGCGCAGGCCTTCCTGGCGCTGGCCCGCAGCGGGTGCGGCAGCGCCAGCACGGCGGCGTCCTGCGCGTTGCAGCGGCGCACGAAGGCGTCAAAAGCATCCACGACGGCCTCGAGCGCCGCGTCGCTGGCGCCCGCGGCCAGCGCCAGGCGGTGCTCCCAGGTGCCCGAGCGATGCGGCTCCACGCGGCGCTTGAGCAGGCGCTTGTGCTGCGCGGAGAGCGAGCGCTCAAAGGCGGCGGCTACGCGCTCGCGCTCGGCCCTTGCGCGCGCCTCGGTGACGAGCTGGTCGAGCGGCGCGCCCCTCTCTTGGCGCAGCCCCGCCAGCAGCTGGCGCTCGCGCGGCGCCAGCGCGCTCTCGGCCGCGCGCAAGTCGGCCTCGGCCTTGAGCCTGGCTTCCACCTTGCCCAGCACGTCTGGCAGCGCGCCGACGCCGCTACGAACCCAGGCCTGCAGGTCGGGGTGGTTGGCGACGGGCACGTCTGCGAGCAGCTTGCGGCGCTCGTAGCGCTGCTCGGCCTGCGTGAAGAGCGTCTGCAGGCGCACCTTTGGGTCGCAGCCGTTCTTGATCAGCTGGTCCAGCGCCTTGCGGTCCAGCTCCTGGTACACGCCGTCGGGCAGGCCGTCCATCAGGTCGGCCGCGTACGCTGCGCGCTTGCGCACGCCCATGGCGTTGAACAGCAGCGTCTGCAGGTCGCCGCCGTGCCGGCAAAAGTCGAGCAGGTCCTGTTTGCGCACCTTGGACACGTCGTACCGGTCGCACAGCCGTAGCCGCTCGCTCACCTCGCGCACGTGGGCCCTCACGCTGCTCAGCGTGCCCTCTGCGCGGTCGCACCACCGCCTCAGCGTCGCCGGGTCGGCCGCCTCTCGCGCGCGTGGGTGCGCTTCGCTCAGCAGCGCCTCCAGCGCCTGCTTGCGCCTCGGAACCCTCATCACCTTCTTGGCCAAGCGGTCCAGCTCCTCCTCGGAGAGCGCCACGCCGCCGCTGAGCGCCTCCTGACACAGCTCGTGCTCCAGCAGGTGCGCCCGCAGGCGCTGCAGCAGCCCGCGGCGCACGCTCAGCCGCGCCTGCTCGGCCTGGCGCTGCTGCTGCTCGGCCGCCTTGCGCCGCTGCCGCACCAGCTTGGGGTGCTGCGCATCCACGTCCAGGGCCAGCCGCAGGTGCGCCGTGTAGGTGCGCCTGCTCGTGCGCGGATACACGTACTCGCGCATGGGCAGCTGCTCCACCATCCCTCGCGGCACGCGCGTCACGCTGGCCGACTTGTTCACCAGCAGCGGGTTGTCGGGCGACACGCACTTCTTGCACATGGCCACGCCCAGCCGCTCGCTCGCCGCGGGCCAGCGGGTGGATGGACCGCAAGGGGCCGCCGCCTCTGCTCTGCGCGGGCCAGCGCGTGCCCGGCAGGCCCTCGCTCAGCACGGCGCGGCACGACGGGCATCGGCTGCGAGTGCTCAGCAAGACCATGTCACGCGCGGTGAACCCGGGCGGCATGGTGTCGTGCAGCGCCTTGGGCCGCAGGTGCTTGAAGGCGTCCGTGGCAAAGTCGTCGCGCCACACGCGCTCCCACTCGCTGGGGATGTCGCACGAGGCGCGAGTGCGCTTGCTCACCACCGCGAGCGCGGCGATGGTGTGCGCGGGCAGAAAGTTCTCCACCCCGCGCCAGCTCGGCGGCAGCCGCACGCTGTACCACTTGGACAGCCCCGAGGGCGCTGACGCTGGCGCCGAGGATGACGATGACAATCCCGATGATGATGACGACGACGACGACGACGACGACGATGAGGCGCCGCTGGCGGAGGGTTCTGTGCGAGCGCGTACAGAACGGCCGCCGGTCGCTGGTCGATCGCCCGTCGCCGCGCTGCGCTTGCCCGCCATAGCCCCGCCTCTGACCGCGCCGCGGCCGTCCTCTGTCCTCGCGAGAGGTGTTTCCTGTCTTCCGCCACCGGCGCGGAACACGGGGAGACGTCCCGGAGTTAATTTGGTCACACCACAAGTGAATGACCTTCCTTCCTCTCACATGTCAGTCAATGGTAGACTGGGCCCAAGTCATTCTCACTTGCATCGCAGTCATTATTCACCTGCGCACCAGTCAGTCTTGAAACACAATGCTACTCTTTCGGTCCTCTTGTTGTTGTTGTTGTTGTTGTTGTTGTTGTTGCGCTGCTCCATCATCTCATCATCCATCATCATCCTCATCTCATCCTCATCCTCATCCTCATCCTCATCTCATCATCCTCATCATCTCATCCTCATCCTCATCCTCATCCTCATCCCTCATCATCCTCATCCTCATCCTCATCCTCATCCTCATCATCCTCATCTCATCCTCATCCTCATCATCTCCTCATCCTCATCCTCATCATCCTCATCCTCATCCTCATCATCCTCATCATCCTCTCATCCTCATCCTCATCCTCATCTCATCCTCATCATCTCCTCATCTCATCATCCTCATCCTCATCCTCATCCATCATCCTCATCTCATCCTCCTCATCCTCATCCTCATCCTCCTCATCCTCATCCTCATCCTCATCCTCATCCTCATCCTCATCCTCATCCTCATCCTCATCTCATCCTCATCCTCATCATCCTCATCATCTCACGACGACGACCACGACGACTACGACGACGACCACGACGACCACGACGACCACGACGACCACTACGACTACGACTCGGAGCCGTGGCCATTGGCGCCGTCCTCCTCGTCTTGCTGGTCGTCGTCTTGCTGGTCGTCGTCGTCTTGCTGGTCGTCCTCGTCTTGCTGGTCGTCGTCTTGCTGGTCGTCGTCTTGTTGGTCAGCAGCGCAGCTCAGCAGCGCGCCGAGCATGCTCGTCCCCCGTCGCAAGCGCCAGCGGTCCTTTAGCTCCTGCAGCGCCACGGCGGTCTCCTCGTCGTGCGCATCCTCCCACTTGCTGCCTATCCTGAGCACCCTGAGCGTCTCGTTGCCGCTGTCGAGCAGCGCCACGAAGGCCCTGGCCGCCCTGGCGCCGAGGCCGCACTGCGACAGGTCGAGGTCGCACAGGCCCGGCCCCGTGGCGCCGGCCAGCGCCTGCGCGAGCTTCTCGGCGCCGGCCTCCCTGATGCCAGCGTTGCCCGCGAGGCTGAGGCGGCGCAGCGGCGGCCGCGAGCGCGGCGGCGCGAGCGCGGCCGCCAGGCTGGCGGCGTCCTGCTCGTCGAGGCCGCACCAGGCCAGGCGCAGCTCGGCCAGCACGACCAGCTGGTCGGCCGGCGGGCGGGCCATGGCGTTGAGCGAGAGGTCGAGGCTGCCGCGGTCGCCGAGCGCCTTGGCCAGCGCCTTGGGCGGCGCCACGAGGCCGCACTCGGCGGCGTTGACGCGCCGCAGCGCCGCCGGCACGACGCGCGCGCTATGGCCTCGGCGCCGGCGTCGCCCAGCTGGCCGTTGCCTTCGAGGCTCAGCAGCCGCAGCGTCGCGGGCAGCTGCCGCCCGAGCGCCACGGCGGCGGCGGCCGCGTCCAGCTCGCACGCGCACAGGTCGAGCTCCTCCAGCCGCGGCGCCGCCAGCAGCAGCTGCGCCAGCGCCGCGCCGCCGTCGGCCGCCAGCGAGGCGTTGCCGCTGAGGTCCAGCTCGCGCAGCGCCGGCAGCGCCGCGCCGCCGGCCAGCGCGGCGAGGCCGGCCGGGCCGGCGCCGCAGTGCGACAGGTCCAGCCCGCGCAGGCGCGTCGCGAGCGGCGCCAGCGCGGCCAGGCCGGCGTCGCCCAGCATGGGGTTGTCCGGCAGGTAGAGGTGCAGCAGCCGCGGCCCAGCGTGCTGGGCGATCACCGCGGCGCCGCTGGGGCCCAGCGAGCAGGCGCCCAGCGTCAGCTCGCGCAGCGCGCCGCCGGCTAGCAGGCCCAGCGCCCCCTCCACCTCGGCGCCGGCGTTGAACAGGTGCAGCGCGCTGAGGGCGTGGTCGCATCGCCCGAGATGCTCCAGCAGCTGCGCGCCCGAAGCGCCGTCGACTTGCGGCTGGTAGCCCTGCTGCTGCTGCCTTGCTGCTGCTGCCCTTGCTGCGGCGGCGGGCCGAGCGCCGCGAGCAGCTGGGCGGCGAGGCGCTCGGGATGTGTTGGGTCGCCGACGAGGCGGAGGCATGGGCTGGCATGGGGCAGCCAGGCGGCGAGTGCGCGGGCCTCGCGGAGGCTGCGCACCTCCGAGTGGCCGGCGAGAGCGAGCACCTGCGACTGCATGTCCATGGGCAGCTCGTGCCATGTGGCTCGTCTGGATCGCTTGCGACCCATCATCCTTCCTTCACTCACGATCTGCACGTAGGTGTGTTCGATGGTTTGTTCGCGTGTTCTTTTGGTCTGTGACACATCATCGCCCCACGTCAATTATTGACCTTGGAGGTCATTCTTTACGACTGCGTTTACCTCCCCTGAGGACGTACCGTGCGTACGTACGTCGGGAAGTACGTGGTACGTCATGACACGTGCGTGTGGTCATCAAGCGATACCAGTATCAGCAGGAAACCAGCGGTACTGCGTGCGTACTGCTCCCGAGTACGGTACCAGGTACCGGTACGTACCGGTGCCGTGCTCGTTCATGATACGGTACGGTACCGGTACATGCGTTAGTGTACCGCACCATGTCCGCATTGTCAACGGGACAAACTACGGCAGAGCGCAGGCAGCACGTCGAGTAGAGTACGAACAGGCCACGCAGGAGAAGAAGAAAACAACAACAACTAGAAGACTATGGCACTAACGACGTGGCGCTCGCGGCCTCAGCAGTAGCAGCGGCGGGTTGGCAGCGGCGGTGAGGAAGTCGGCGACGGCGGCGGCAGCGGTGACGACGGCAGCGGACTTGGCACCTCCGTCCACGGGCACTGGTGAGGGTCCTCTCCTCCTCCTGCTCTGCCTGGCGGAGCTTTGCCTGCTGATCCTTACTTGGCGGCTGGTCCACGCAGCCCGCAAGCGGGACCTTCTTGTTGGGCTGCTGCTGCTCTGGCTGCTGCTGGCGCTTGGCCAGCCGAGAGTGACTCTCCTTGACCGCCTGGCGATACGCCTCGTCCGCACCGCCGCCCTCGGGGCGAATGTCGGACAAGACCACCGTGCCAAGCGTGAAGCAGCCATCCATTGTGAGGCCCGCATGCAGCAGAGCCTTGGCGCGGAAACGCGTGCCCTCGTGGCCCTTAAAAGCCGCGCACGGCAGCTCCAGAGACATGGTCACGAGGTCTTCGTTGATGACGGTGTGCAGATTCTCATGCAGCATGGCCAGCATGGACTCCTCGCGCCACCGCGCCGCCTCCTTGGGGTCCTCCATGCAGGCGATCCAGCCATCGAAGAAGGGCGTGCCGCCCCGGCTGCACTCATTGCAGGCTAGCTCGACGCGCTTCACCAGCGCCTCGAAGACCGGCGTGGCGCGAAGCTCCCTGCGGCCCACGTTGCGCCTGCACTCGAGCACGGCCATCGTCCGCAGGTCCACCTCATTGTTCGAGTGGAGGTTCTCGTGGCAAAGCGCGGACAAGGCCGAGAGGTCAGCCGCGCCCTTCAACGCCTGCTTGGCCTCCAAGATCGCGGCCGGCTCGTGCAGGTTGAGCGCCGCTGCCAGCGTCACGGCGCCGTGCATGCGGTCCAGGCTGCCCAAGGCCTTGGCCAGCACGACGTACATGTTCACCGAGGCGAGTGCCAGCGCCGGCAGCCGCTTGAGCCGCAGACGGCGCACCTCTTCCACCAATTTGTTGGCCGCCAGCCGGTGCGCCTTGAGGCTTGAGTTGGGCTCCAGCACGTGCGAGAGGGCTGCGTCTTCGCCCGGCTGGGCGGCGTGCTCGGCCGAAGCGCCGCCTGCCGCCGCCGCCGCCGCCGCTGTCGCTGTCGCTGTCGCTGTCGCCGTCGCCGCCGCCGCTGAAGACGACGACGACGACCGACGACGACGACACGCGGTCGTTCTTCAAGAGCACGCGCCGCGTGCAGACGCGGCCGAGCCGACAGCAACGCGCGCAGGCTGCAATGCCCTCGGCGCCGCCCCCGGCAGTGCTGCTCTCCACGCTGCCGCGATCACGACCACGACCACGATCCCGCCGCTCGGAAGAAGAAGAAGAGTTGTCAGGGCGGGAGCTTGGAATGCACCGCACGCGGTCGTAGTAGCACTCCAGGCAGGCTGTGCCGGCGCCTGCAGACTGCGCCTGCGCCTGCGTCATCTGCTCGGTGGAGCGTCCGCCGCCGTCCAAGCTCAGCCTGGCGGAGAGGGCGCCGATGCCGAGCGCTTCTGCCGCGCCGGCGTCTGCGCCGGCGTAGTGTCCGGATCCTCGCCGCCCACTTGGCAACTCTGCGAATGGCGCGACAGCGGCGGCGGCGGCGGCGGCGGCGGCGGCGGTGGTGGTCTTGGGCGCGTTGGCCACGGCCTGCCGCCATGCCATGCGCTCCAGGCACTTGGCCTCGCGGGCAGCCGGGCCAGTGGCCATCCTCGCGCGCGGCGGCAGCGCGTCGAGGCGCTCGAGATCGGCAAGCAGCAGGTTGAAGGCCGCAAACTCGCCGTCCTGCGTGGCCACGAGGGCGATGCGCAGGTGCGCCTCCCAGGCCGCGCCGGCCACGTCTAGCAGCAGCGTGCGCGGGCGCTGGGCCCTCACGCAGTGCAGGCCCTGTCCGAGCTCCTCGCCCTCGCCCACTAGCGCACTGCCGATGGCCGCGTACACCTCGTCCAGCTCGTGCGCGAGCACCACCAGCGGCGCCCAGGCCTCGAAGATCGGGCAGCAGGCGTCGGGCGCCAGCCGGCCGTGGAAGAGCTCGCCCCAGCGGCCCATGCGCACGGGCGCGGCGTCCCACTGGCCGGCCAGGCAGCGCCAGCAGGCGCCGGCGGCCACCTGGCTGCTTACTACCAGGTGCCGCGGCAGGCCCCCACCAGCGCCGCCTGCCAGGCCATCACGCGCGTGGCGAGCGGCGGGTCGTGGTTGCGCAACACAACGTCCATCAGCTCGTTCAGGTTGAGCGCCGCCGCCAGCGTGCTGGCGGCGTGAAGCCGCGACACGCTGCCCGCGTACGTGCTTTCGCGGATGATCACCGCCGCGAAGCAGCGCAAAGGCTTCGGCACGGACACCACCTGCCGCAGCTCGAGCAGCTGCAGCAGCAGCGACGTGCTGCGCCGGTGCTCGTCCATGTCGCTGCCGTGCCGCGTCAGACGGCGGGCGAACATCGCCAGTTCGTTCTCGTCGGGGATGACATGCTGCTGCTGCTGCCCATCGCTGCTGGTCATAAGCATCATGCTGCTACTGCTGCTGCTCATGCTGGTGCCGGTGCTGTTGTTCAAGATGGCGTTCATGCTGCTGCTACTATTGCTGCCGCTGTTGCTGCCGCTGTTGAAACCAGCTGCTGCGTGGAGGAGGACTGTGGATGAGACATAGTTCTTGCTTCGGCCTCGCCGCCGCCATCTGCTGCTGCTGCTGCACTTGCTGCGCCAGGTGTGACCCAAGCAGACGACGACGACGACGACGACGACGTGAACGAGGACGGCGGCAAAGCATCAGCAGTCGCTATGGAAACCGCCGGCGCCGCGGCGGCCGCCGCGGTCAGCGGCGCCGCGCCGCGCGAGGGCAGCACCCGCCTTGCGCAGAGCTTGTTGAGGCGCAGGCAACGCATGCATCGCGCCGAGCCGCGCGCCACCACGCAGCGCACGCGCGACCGGTAGCACTCGGTGCAGGCGAGGGCGCTGCGGTTGGCCGATCCGCCCAGGGCGCGGCCCATGAGCAGCGGCAGCAGCCGCCGCCGTAGCGCCGGCGGCTCGCGCTATGGCGCGGTCCGGGCTGTGATGGCGCTGGTGGCAGTGACCGCTGCCCAGTGGCTGCTAGCTCGCCGAGTCGCTGGCCGACCAGGCGGTCGGGTGGTCAGGCGGAAGGATGCGCAGATGGGCCGGTCGAGGAGCTGATGATTGATGATCGGATGATCGGATGATCGGATGGATGAGAGATGCGCGGCTCGCTCGAGGGCGGGCCGTGGCAGCGCCGGGTGGGTAGGCGGCGCGGTCGGGAACTGGCTCAGCTCGTTGCGTGCACTTAGCGCCACGGTGGTCGATCGATCGATCGATCCATTGATCGATAATTCTATCGATCGGTCGACGAATGAAGGCCTCCGTCCTCCGGTCGCATTCTCCCTCTCTCTCTCTCTCTCCTCAATGCGTTTGGTTTCGTGTTGCTTTTCTTTCTTTCTTTCTTTCTTTCTTCTTCTCTCTCTTGCTTTTTTCTTGCTTCCTTCTTTCCTTCTTTCTTTCTTTCCTTCCTTCTCCATTTTTTTTTTTTTTTTTTTTTTTTTTTCGTTCTTTTCCCTCCGATCCGAGTCCGAGTGTGTGTTAGAGCTGCAGGTGACGACAGCTTTCACTCTGTTGTCTGCCTGACCCCGAAACCTCAGCTGAACGAACGGGAAAGGACGGTGGCCCGAACTTTGCGACAGCCACCCACTCGGAAAGGGCCTTGGATTCGTTGGGTGTGAATCCAGCACTTGTTGGAGGTCTCCACACCACCAGAGAGGGGTGTGCCAATCCACTCTAGCACATTTTACAGCCTCTGAGTGGTCCTCCTCGGACACGTCATGGATCGTGTCGGAGGCTAGCCAGCCTTCATTCGGGATATCCAACACCAGACCCGGGGTACGTCTTAGGCTCGGTGCAGATCAGAAACACGGCGTCGGGTAACAGTGATCCCGACCGGAGGGCACTTGTCCGACAGCCGGTTCACCCAACATCCAACGAAAGACCTGCGTGTGCTTGAGCGCGTAACCATCGGTCTCGGAGCTTGAAGAGGTGACCAAATCCAGAAAGCCACGACATGTCCAAGCTTCTCCTCACCTCACTGACTGTCGATCGATTTGACTCATCATGGAAAGGTGGAAACATCTGTCATCGGTGAGTGGAGAGTGAGTGAGAGAGTGAGAGGAGTGAGCTCTCGGGATCTCTGCTCAGCCCCGAAATCCAAGAGCGTCATCTTTTTGTCCTCCTCCACCGGACCGGACTGCGCAGGCCGAGCCGTGCCGGCCAACCCAAGCTCCGAGCCGGCCGGCCGGCTCCGTTGGGTCGGTGGGCCTGCCTGTCGTCATTTCACGGTCTGGTCTCAATCGGAGGGACAGAGTCTGCGCGCAGTTCTGTGCACGCAACGGACATTGGCGTTGGGCCTTGGAACACAGCTGGTGGGCGGGTCGGAATGGCTTCCTTCCTTCCTTCTTCCTTCCTTCCTTCCTTCCTTGGTTGTTGCAGGTCCAACATCAGAGGTTGGAGTTTGACGTTGATGGGGTTGTAACGGTACCGGTACCACTAACTGGCATTGATTGAGCCTGGTGGCGCTGCTGCTACTGCTGCTGCGCTGCTGCTGCTGCTGCTGCTGCTGCTGCTAGTGCTGCTGCAGGGGCAGAAGCCGAGGGGATTCCGAACGACGGCTTTGCATGTAAGGCAGTTAGTTGTTTGTCAGGCAGAAGGCCTTCCCAAAGTTTGCGTGCATGTCACCGTGAGACAGGCGAGGAGGTCCGGCAAGGGCAAGACATGAACCAACCAGAAGGAGGAGCAGCGGTCGTCGGCTGGAGTAGTACCGGTACCGGAACCACTTGCTGGCATTGATTGAGCCTTGTGGCGCTGGTGCTAGTGCTGCTGGTGCTGCTGCTGGTGCTGCTGCTGCTGCTGCTGCTGCAGGGGCAGAAAGAAGCCGAGGGATTCCGAACGACGGCTTGCATGTAAGGCAGTTAGTTGCATGTCAGGCAATTATTTCGCAAAGTTTGCATTAGTTTGGTCACCGTGAGACAGGCGAGGAGGTCCAGCAAGGGCAGAGCATGAACCAATCGGAAGGAGGAGCAGCGGTCGTCGACACTCCGTGGCACGAGATCCGTCAGGCGTGGAACGCTCGCCCTGGCCTCCGAAGGCTATGCTACCCAAGGCGCTCACAAGCAGCAGCTTGTCCCGTTCGACCAGGGGCAGACTGAGGCTCTTCGCCCGTCGCCGCCAGGTGAACCGCCGCAGCCCGGTTCCCTGGCAGCCCACGCCGGCAGCAGCCAAGCACCAGGTCCTCATGCGCATCGGCAATACTCCACGGCGCGGCAGCAGAGCTCGCCGCTCACCTTGGTCTGCTCCCTGCAGATCTTGTTGAAGGCGTTGGCGTTCATGTGGTTTGGTGATCTGCCGCCAAGAGCCGACCCGGCACAGCTTGAGGTGGGCCGCGGGGCATAGAGTTGCCTTCCGCGTCGCCTAGAAGCGTGGCGTGCCTTGGCGCTGGCGTACACGAGCGTGCGCGCCGACCTGAAAGCTTGGCCGCAGAAGCAAAGGGCCCCTTGGCCGCACAGCGATGGCTTGATTTCTTCTTGTGGTTGTGCCGGTCGCTCATTCCACTCGCTGGGCTCCCTCCAGAGAAGCCTCCTGCTAGGTCAACGCCGAGCACGGTACATGCCGGTACGTACCATGGTACGGTAAGCGAGCGCGAGCAAGCGGGAAAGCGAGCGCACAACGTCGGTGAGATGATCGATCTGGATCAGATGGGTCTGAGGGAGGGTCGCTGGATTTTTCAATTTTGTAGGGGAACTTGGAACACGAACCATTATCGGCGTCGCACGAGCCGGGCCAGCCAATTTGACAGCAGACCACGCGTGTTTTTGCCATGACAGAGCGCATGCCGCGACCGGGTCTTGTCCCAGGCAGTTTCCTCTCTGCGCGTGCACGAGAGACTGTAATGCGTGATGCGTCCGCGACAGAGTCAGTGCAACAACGCGTGCATAAGAAACCCCCTGCCACACAGCCGCACTCCCCACCCAGCAGCTCCAAGACCAATGCACGTGCATCTCCAAATCGGACACAAGCACGCTTTCTCGCCCCACGCGATGGTTTTAGTCAATACTTGCACTCTTGAAGAGTGCATTCACTTCCTATACTTTCCAGTAGCCTCATCAGTACAAGAACGGCAGATCACTCTGCACAGCTAGATTAAAAACTCTGTTATCTTCTCGGTTTTTCGGTGGTGCAAGAGACCACCGAGCAGCAAGCCTGGAGGGATGGATGGGGAAAGAAAGAAAAGCGAAAAAAAGAAAAAGGGGAAGAAGCAGCGCTGCTGATTCTGCAGTTGGCACGCGTTCGTTCGTCCGTCCCCACTCTCTCTCTCTCTCTCTCTCTCTCTTTGGCGAAGAAGAAGAGAACCAAAAGGCTGAGTGAGCGCTTTCTGCAAAAGAAAGGAACATCACCACCATCCACCGCCTGGAAACGAAATCTGCAATGCAGAAAGCAGCTGAACGGCTGACCGCTTCTGCTTGCGTGTATTCTTCCCCGGAAAACTGCAGTGGAAAAAGACGCTTTTGAGGATTCAATTCCTGTCACGTGTAAGACGACGAAGAACAACCAGAACCACAACGAACGAACGGAGGGAGGAGGGAGAGAGAGAGAGGGAGGAGCAGCTCGCCGACGATGATGACGCGCCGCGCCGCCATCGCCATGGCCGCCGTGGCCGCCATGGCCGCCTCGGGCGCCGCCCAGGAGTGCAACGACGCCGAGCTGGCCGCCTGCTCCAAGGTGTACACGACCGATCTGGCCGCGCCGGATGCCGACAGCTGCAGCATCCTCGACGCGTACGTGCTCTGCCTGGACGACGCCGACTGCCTGGAGGTGGGCAGCTTCGTCACCAACAGCGTGGCCAGCGTCTGCGCCGCCGTGGCCGGGACCTGCGAAGGCGGGCCGGAGGCATGCGCCGACCTGCCGCTGCTGGTCGGGCCCAACACCAACAGCACCGGCAAGCCGCCGGGCAACGTGACCGAGCCCGAGCTGCCGCCCAGCTGCGCGGCCTCCACCTGCCTGGCGCTCGACGTGGACGCGCTGCTGGCCGGCACCGCCAGCTGCTTTGACGCCGAGGCGCACTACGACTGCCTGGTCGCCACCGGCTGCGCGGCCGGCGCCGTCGGCGAGGCGCTGCGCCCGGTCTGCGACTTCCTCAAGCTCGCCGCCGGCTGCCGCTCGCTCGACTGCGAGGCGCTCAGCGGCACCGACGGCCCCGACGGCCCCGACCTGCCGCCCACCAACTCGACCGGCAACTCGACGCTCGGCTGCGACATGGCCGCGCTCGAGGTCTGCCAGGAGGTCTGGGCGCAGCTGCCCGCCACCGACCTCTGCCAGGGCTTCCCGTCCTACGTCAACTGCCTGGACGTGTCCGGCTGCCTCACCCCGGAGGCCTACCTCGAGGACGCCGTCGGCGAGTGCCAGGCCTTTCGAGAGCGTCTGCGAGGACCTCTCCTGCGACATCCTCACCTCGCCCGCGGGCGACGACGAGGACGACGAGGACGACGAGGTCGTGCCGGCCGAGCCTGCCGACCCGGCGCCGGCGCTGCCGGAGAACGAGAAGGCCGGCGACGGGGACGCCGCGCCGCCCGAGGAGGACAGCAAGAAGGCCGCTGCGGACGGCGGCGACGACGACAGCGCGGCGGGCAAGGCGCTCGCGGCGGCCGGCGTGGCCGTCGTCGCCATGATCGCGGCGCACGCGTAATCGCCTCGCGGTACCGCGCGATAGCGGCGGTCCTTCCTCCTCGCTGCGACCGCGCGCACGCACGCACGCACGCACGCACGCACGCACGCAGGCTGGCACGCACGCACGCGCCGGCGGCTGCGCGGGCGTGGCGGGGAGGGGAGGAGAGAGATGCGGCGGCTGCGCGGCAGGCAGCGCCGGCGCTGGCGGCGGCGCTTGTAGGATGATCTTTCGCTACCAGTACGTACATAACATTGAAGCAGTGGATAGTGAGTGAGCCGTCCTTCTTGATGGCCGTGTCCGAGACGAGCATAGCCGTCGTCTGCGCCCGCGTCTCTCGCGACCGCGTCTCTCGCGACCGCGTGCGTGTCCGTCCATGTTCACGTCCAGAAGAGGACGGTAAGCGCCGGCCGACGTCGGCGCTACTGCGAGGTCAAGACGTCGTCGCCGTCGCCGTCCTTCGAGCGAGCACGCATGGACGGCGAGCGACGCTTCCTGCGCAGCGCTGGCTGGGGCCCGCCCGCCAGCGCCAGCATGTGCGCGGTCGAGAACACGCCCTGGTCAGCCGACCGGCAGCCCTGCGGGCGGCTGCTCGGCGCGCGATAAGGCGATGCGCGACACGCACGCCGGGAAGACGTTGAAGCGCGGCACGACGGCCGACAAGCCGCCCGTGTCGCGCGCCGCAGCAACGCCCCAGTCGGCGCCCGGCGGCAGCTGGCGCGTGAAGCGCAGCTGGCCGTCCAGGCGCAGCGTCAAGCGGCCGGCGTCGAGCGTGAGCTCCACCTCGCGCAGCACGCCCGGCACGGCCCTGCCCGTGTTGATCCACACGCTGCCGTTCACGGACACGCGCAGGAAGCCGCGGCCGACGCCAGCGCGGACCACGAGGCCGCCCGCGGCCGCCGACGCGACCGTCAGCACCTCGCGCACCTCCCTGGCGCTGGCCTCGCGCATGGCGGCCAGCGTATACTCGAGCTTGATGGCCCCGGGGGGCACGCCCAGCCCGCTAGCGAGCACCGTGCCGGCCGGCACGGCGCCGCCAGCGCACGGCTGCGCGTCGCCCACGCCGCCGCCGCCGCCGCCGCCGCCGCCGCCGCCGCCCGGCGGCCGCGCGAGCGGCAGCGGCAGCATGACCCTGAAGGAGGTGATGCACGCCGCGAAGAGGTTGAACCGGGGCGCGGCGGCCGCGTACACGGCCGCCGGCGCGGGGCCCCAGCCAGCGCTGCGCAGGAAGCGGCGCTCGCCGTCCATGCGCACCTCGAGCGTCTGGCCGGCGGTGATGATCACGTCGATGTCATGCTCGGCGGCCACCTCGGCCAGGCCAGTGTTGACCCACACGCGGTCGTTCACCGACACGCGCATGAAGCCGCGGCCGGTCACCGCGCGCAGCACAAAGCCCGAGGCGGGCGTGGCCAGCGTGAACAGCTCGTGGTACCCTTGCGAGAGCTCAGCGAGGTCACGTGCCATGACGCGCGCAAGCTGCCGTCGGCGTTCGCCACCCCGGAGGCGACCACCTGCCCGGCCTCCAGCGCGGGACAGGCCGTGGCCTGCGCCAGGCCGCCGCCGTCGCCGCCACTACCGCTACCGCTGGCGCTGGCGCTGCCCAGAAGCAGGCCCAGGCAGAGCCAGGTTGCCGGCGCGATCGGGCGCATGCCTGCTGCTTCGAGCGCGTGGAATGACTGAATGCCCTGCTGATTTCGGAATGGATGGCGGAATCCACCGCAGCCTTAGTCTTGCGAGCTTAGCAAGCACAAGCGCACTATCGCTACCTCTGAGCTGCCTGCCTGCCTGCCTACGTTGTGTTCGCGTCTCTCGCGGCCTCCGGTCAGTGTCACCGCTCCACGAAACTCACGACTTGGGACAGCAGACAGCGACGAAACTCCGTCAAAGATCGATCGATCGATCGATCGATCGATCGGTTCGTCGGAGATCGTCGGTCTCGGCAAAGTCGGGAGCGAAAGCCGAGAGAGATAGGGGGAGATAGAGGGAGACGACGACGAAGCCAGCGGCGCGGCGCGGCGCGGATGGCTGAATGGTTGGGCGGCTGGCTGGCTGGCTGGCTGCCTGCCTGCCGCATGGTGTGCCTTGTCCGCCTCGGCACCTTGGCCGTTGAACGGAAGGAAATAGAGCCGCTCGGCGATATGGCCGATCGCGGGCGGTGAGAGCTTGGAGGCGAGGCCGTGGCGCTTGGCCGCGGGCGATATCGGGCTTGCTTGCTTGCAACTGACACCCGTGAGTCGGCATGAGAGGGGCTCTGCCGCGTCGGGGCGTAAGCTTGATCTTGATCTTGATCTTGAGCTCGAGCTCGAGCTTGCTCTGCGCTGGTTCAATGTGTCGCCGGCCTGGGTTGGCTAGCTGGCTGGCTGGCTGGCTGGCTGGCTGGCGCGGACTTGTGTCACTCACTCTGGTTTCGACGATGGTTGCGAGCGGCCGCGCGGTCACTTGCGCGCAAAAAACGGTTTTAGGGAGTTTTGGGGCGCCGGCTGGTGGCACTCACTACCGAGGCTTGCGAAACGTCGCCGCCGCCGCCGCCGCTGTTGAGTTGTGTCTTCGTCTGCCCTCGTGAAGGCCCGCACATTGACGTGACCCTATCCAAGCGTCGGGGCTCAAGCCGCATTCGTTTTCCTTGCTGTCTGTTATGGTAGTCATGATCCACATGCGAGAGCGACAGCGTCGGCAGCTCGGGTCGCCCTCTGCTGCACTCTTCGAGCTCGAGCGACTCCATAGTCTTGAGCGACAGTGCTTTCGAGGTTGAGCATGCTATAGGTTGAGGAAGGTAATCTTGTTTCTCAAGTCCTGGTGGTTTAGTGGTAAAATCTAACGTTGCCATCGTTGGGCCCCGGGTTCGATTCCCGGCCAGGACATTTTCTTTTGCCTTTTTTTTTTTTTTCTTGACTGGACTGGACATGTGAGATCGTACGTCAAAAGGGACGTCACATCGGCCCCCCGCCACGTCACAACAAATCCCTCCCATCACGTTGCAAGGCCAAAAAAAAAAAAAAAAAAAGCACAGTCGGGCCCAATGGGGAATCGAACCCCAGACCTCTACTACCCGAAAGTAGAATCATACCACTAGACCATTGGGCCGACGTCAACGCGTAACCAAATCTTCCAATAAAAACCCTCTCTTCATCGCGCGCAGCTCCTTGTGCATAGTCAGCACAGAGCTGATCGACCTATCGATGAGCAAGCGGCGGCCGATAGCCGCTTTGCGGCGCGACGACCCTCAGCGCAGCGGCGCTGCATCGCCCCGCAGCGCCACGCAATGGCGCGACGTGCCCGACGGCCCACGCAGCCTCATTGCTGCCCTGAGTGGCCCGCTGACGGTGCACTGCCTCAACGCCGCACAAAGCGCCCGACTGGCACAGCCACTGCCGCAGCTGCGCACTGCGCTCGAGGTGCGCAACAAGCCCGATGCTCTGGCGCTCGCCCTCGGCGTTCGGATGGAAGGATCCGGACTTGCTGCCGACGAGATCGTGGACAAGCTCTGCACCGTTGGGGAGACTGGCCGCTGCGACGTGCTCCGGCTGGTCAACCCGTCCGCGAACGCTGGGCAGCTTGTGGGCCTGGCGCTGCGCCGCAACGCCCGCAGCAGCTTCAAGGAGCTCTCGCTCGTCGTCAAGTGCATGTACGCCGAGAGCAACGAGTTCAATGAGGCGGTGCTGCAAGTCCTGCGAGGCATGCACGGCAACTCTACGCTGGAGCGCTTAAAGCTCTCCAGGACTTCGCGTTTCAACCCTTTCAACGCCGCAGGCGTGTGCGCTGAGGCGATGGGGACGGAGCTCGCCGCGGCGCTCGAGCGCTGCCAACTGCGCAAGCTCGAGGTCAACCTGGATATCCGGGACGGCGCTGGGAAGCCCCTCGTGGGGGGCTTGGCGCAGCTACGCACGCTGCGAGAACTGCGGCTAGGGGGGTTTAGCGAGGACGGCGCAGCGCTACTGGCAGCAGCACTCGGAGGCGTGCTGCACGCAAACCGCATCTTCACGCGCTCGAGCTTGCAGCGTGTGACTTTTCTCGCGCCACCACCGATACTGCCCTGGCTAGTGCACTAGCAGCGGCTATCGCACCAGCGCCAGGGCTACCCGACCAAGGACGAGGGCGAGGACGAGGGCGAGGACGAGCTCTCCTCCACACGCTCGAGCTGTTCGACTGCACTGTCGGCGCCAAGGCGTGCCATGCCATACGCGAGGCGCTGGCCGGGGAGCGCTGCACGTTGCGCGAGGCCATGCTCGGCGGCAACGTGCTCCTGGCAGGCGGTGGTGGCGCGGTCCTGGCAAGAGGTCTGGCGAGCAACCAAACGTTGCGCGAGCTCGGGCTTTGGTCAAGCGGGTTGGATCAAGCCGCTGGCGAGGCGCTGGGCGCGGCACTGGCGTCCAGCGGCTCGGCGCTGCGTGTGCTCAACGTGGGCCGAAACCGCAAGCTGGGCGACGCTGGCGTTGCAGCCTTGGCCACGGGGCTGGCGAGCAACGGGACGCTGCGCAGCCTCAACGTTCGGTGCTGTGGCTTGGGTATTGCGAGCTGTGAGGCCCTCGGCGTTGCCCTGGCTTACGCGGGCTCTGCGTTGCACCGGCTCGACGTCCACGAAAACAGCAACATCGGCGATGCTGGTGGCGCGGCCTTGGCCAAGGGCCTGGCGGACAACCGGACGTTGCGCAAGATCTTCTTGCGCGAGTGCAACCTGGGAAGCGCGGCGTGCGAGGCGCTGGCCTTGGCCTTCACAAAAGGATTACAACTGGAGAAGCTCGACTTGTGCGGCAACGGTGCCGCTGGCGACGTGGGCGGCGCTGCACTGGCGCACAGTCTCATCGCAAACCGCGGCATCGGCGCGCCGCCGCCACTGCGCCAGCTTAACCTTTGCAGGTGCGATGTCGGTCGTGCGACCTGCGACAAGCTAGGAGCGGGTCTTGCGAGCGGCGGCGCCTTACAGCTGCAGCAGCTTTTGCTCAGCTGGGCCACCAGCGAGGCCGCGAGGGGCTGCGCCTTGCCCGTCGCGCGAGGACTGCAGGCCAATGCGGTGCTGCGCGAGCTTCGACTAGAGGGCTGCCACATCGACGCCACGGTCTGTGAGGCACTCGCCGGGGCGCTGGCCTTTGGCGGGACGGCCTTGCGCAGCCTCAGCCTCACGCACTGCTCGTCGCTCGGCGACATAGAGGGCGTGGCGCTGGTCAGCGGCCTCAAGACCAACTGCACGCTGGAGGATCTCGTCCTGCGGGACTGCAACGTCGGCCTTGCGACCTGCCAAGCGCTCGGAGCGGTGCTGGGGCAGCAGCCTGGCGGCGGCTCTCTGCGCAAGCTGGTCCTCAGCGAGAACGGCGCCATTGGCGACGCGGGTGGCGTGGCCTTGGCCACAGGCCTTGCGAGCAACTCCTCGCTGCGCAAGCTGCGCCTCCGCGCGTGCAGCGTCGGCGAAGCCACCTGCGAGGCCCTTGGCCAGGCCTTGGCCGTCGACAGCTCGGCCTTGGAGGAGCTCTTGCTCGACCAGAACGGGGTCGGCGTGGGCAACGCTGGAGGACAGGCCATTGCCAGAGCCCTCAAGCGCAACTGCAACCTCCGAAAGCTGGGATTGCGCGACTGCCGCGTCGACAAGACCGTCCAGGACCAGATTGCATTGGCGGCGAAGCACCCGGCTTTCCAGTGTTCTTGTGGTCAGCTGAGTTAGTTGATGTCATCAAGCCTCGGCAAAGAGGTTTAATCCAAAGTCTCTGATCGTATAGTGGTTAGTATACCCGCCTGTCACGCGGGTGACCCGGGTTCAATTCCCGGTCAGAGAATTCTTTTTTTTTTTTTTTTTTTGTTGCCTCTGAACACCCTTTTCTTTTTTTTCCAACAGGCAGTTATAGACAACGTTTATAGAGCACCGGGTCTCTTGCATTCCGAACATCTCGTATACTCCAATGGTTAGGATACCTCGCTCTCACCGAGGAGATCCGGGTTCAATTCCCGGTACGAGAACTATTCCTTTTGCCTTTTTTCTGTGGTTTTTTTTTTTCCCTGCATGGCTTTTTGGCTTGTTTGTTGCAAAGACTGTAGAATAAGTAGAACAAAGAAATTCCTTCTCTCAAGTCCGCGTGGCGCAATTGGATAGCGCGTCTGACTACGAAGTTCTAGAGTTTTCAGTAACCCCCGAACGCAGCCGATCAGGAGGTTGTGGTTTCGAGTACCACCGTGGATACTTTTTTTTTTTTTTTTTTTTTTTTTTTTTGCAACAAGACGCGACGCTGAATCAAGTTGAAAGGTCGACATCGACATCGACACATTGATTTGACGACGAGATCGGCACATGGAGATTGACACCACTTCATCAACATCAACGCCGATATCGACATCAACGCGTTCATTTCGACATTGACCCTGACATGGAAACGCTCATCTTGTATTCATGGGACTTCAACAATCATCATTCGAGTTGGTCGGCTGGCGGCTTGCTTTGATTTGCAGGACTTCCAGCACCACCACCAGTAGCAGATGCTGCAACAGCAGCAGCGTTAGTCCCAGCGCGCTTGTTGCGGCGCGGCGGCAACGGTGGCGGCCGTCGGCGTCCATCGCCTCCGCCTCCGCCGCCGCCGCTGCCTTTGTACTGCTGCTTTTCCAGCTGCTGCTTTTCCAGCTGCTGCTTTTCCAGCTGCTGCTTTTCCAGCTGCTGCTTTTCCAGCTGCTGCTTTTCCCGCTGGCGCCGCTCGGGCGGCGTCAGCGCCGCCATGGCCGCCGCCTCCGCCGTCCGCCGCCGCACGGCCTCCATGGCCTCGGCCGCCGACGCCACCCGCCGCGGCATTGGCAAGCGCTCGGCCTCCACGCGCACGGGCGGCACGGGGGGCTCGCCGCTTGGCAAGCGTATCGCGGCGATGCCGAGCTCTGCGAGGCTCTCCTGCGGCTCGTCCGCGCCTGCACCAGGCCAGTCGTGCTTGCCGTCTACGTCGCCGCCGTGCACCTGATGCTGGCGTCGCCGCTTCCTCGAGGCGGTCACGTGCACGAGTGTGACGGCTACGAGGAGCACGCCTGCGAGCGTGGCAGCGGCGATCGGCAGCCCCAAGTCTTCGTGGGAGGCGGCAACGCCAGGCGGAGCGACCACCGTCGACGACGAGCCATCCGTGCCCTCGCCCTGCCCGCCTGCGAGCGACTGGTCGTCGCTCAGGACCAGGTTGGTCGCCAGGTCGAAGAAGAAGCAGCCCTCCCGCGCGCTGCGAAGCATGAGCAGCGCGGGGACGCCGACGCCGGGCTCGCGCTCCCGCTCGCCGGGAAGCCGCAGCCGCAGCTCGGCCTCGCCCGTGTTGTCCATCTCGACCAGCACGCTCCAATCGGGGTCCAGCTCGTGCGTGGCGTAGTCGAAGCGCGTCCACACGGCCTCCACGGCCGCGTTACGCGCTAGCAAGACGCGCACGCGCGGCGCGATCTCCTTCCGCTCGTCCCAGCGCAGCCTGACGCGGTCGTCCTCGATGACGCTTACCTCGAGCCCGAACGCGGGCACGTCCGCCCTCACCGCGACGCGGACGTCGCCCGCCCCGCCCAGCCGCCCACCAGCGGCGCGCCGCGCTCGCCGGCGCCGCGCTCGCCTCGGCGTCGAAGGCCACGCGCGCCACCAGCCGCATGGCCAGCTCCGCCGAGGCCTCCGCCAGGCGCTCGCCCGGGTCCGGGGCGAGCCCTTGCGCGGCGAGGAAGAGCGCGGGCACGTAGCGCCGCGCCGCGCCGCGCCGAGGCGCCCAGCTGCGCACGCGAGGGCCGGCGGCGGCCGCGGAGGCGTTGTCCACGCGGTCCCACGACCCGAACGCGGTGGCGGGGTCCAAGGCGCCCTCGAGGCCAAAGCCGGCGCCCGCGGGACCTCGCAGCGCGTCGCCAGAGCGCGGACGCCGGGCGCCGCGGCCGCTCCCGGCGCCGGCATGACCTGGCCGCACGTCCGCGTCTTGGCGCGCATCTGCGCCAGCGAGACGGCGTGAAAGTACGGCGAGGAGCGCCACTGCAGGTTGCTGGCGCCGCAGACGCCGGCGTAGCCCATGATGGTGCTCCCGCTGCCGGGTTCCACGGCGGTGGCGGCGGCGGCCACGGCGCCCGGGAACCGCGTGCACTCGCTCATCGTGTGCGTGGCGCCGAGCTGGTGGGCCAGCTCGTGCGCCAGGTAGTCCACCGCGAAGGCGCCGCCCTCGGGGTCGCGCTGCCCCGTGGCGCCCTCCGCACGGGAGAGAGGTGGAGGAGCAGGCGCCGCCTATGGTGGCGCGCCCGCTCGGGAAGGTGCCCAGGGCGTGGGCTAGGTCCACGCTGGTCGCCGGGACGCCGCGCTGCGCCAGGAAGTGCGAGTGGTTGCCCGCGGTCTGCAGGACGTCGTTGCCCAGCGCGTCGCAGGCGGTGCTGGCGTCCCTCCAGGCACACCAGGCGCCACGAGTCTGCGGCGAGCCGGAACATGATGCCTGCCTCGCGAAGGAACACGCCGTTCACGCGCGCCACGAGCGCCAACACCGCCTGCAGGACGCTCTCCAGCGTGCCGCCGTGGTACGCGGAGAACTCGAGCGTCGTGCTCACGGCCAGCGTCAGCACCCACGAGCTCGCCGTGTTCCTCGCTGGCGATGCCGCCAGCTCCTCCGCCAGCTCCTCTGCGCTCTTCTTCTTCTTCGTCATCTTGGGCGTGTGCAGCGTGGTGGTCCACGGCGCATGACCAGTCGCGGGACGACGGCGACGACGTCGACGACGACGACGACGACGACGACGACGACGAGAGGTGGCGACGGCTCGAGACGACGTAGTGGTCAGCGTTGGCCACGCCGCGACCAGACGCGTGCCGAGGCGCGTCCAGAAAGACGTCATGCGCTGCGCCTCTCGCGTCAAAAAGCGCCACGTTGATCGCCCCAGCCCGGTCTGCGATGCCGGTGATGGCGACAGACCGCACGCCTCCACCGCCGCTGCCACCGCTGCTGCTGCAGGTTCCCTCGAGCGCAAAGGCAGTGGGCACTCGCTCGCTGGTTGCTTTTGGCAGCAACGCGGCAGACTCACGTAGCTGACAACGCGCAAGGCCGCCGTCGGCCAATTGGAAGCGCACGGTGACCGCCTCGCCATCGCCTCTCTCGCGCAGGTGCCTCACAGCGCGTGCAACCGCGGCGCTATCGATATGCACGCCCTGCGTCCGCTGGCTCGCCCCCTGGCCCACCTCCTGGCCGACCTCCTGGCGCGCGGGACCAGGGCAATGGTCCCGAGGTCGCCAGGGCCTTCTGCCGACGACGCGAAAGCGCAGGCGGCGAACGCGGCGGCCGACCACCAACGGCTGAGCCGCCGCCGCAGCCGCCGCCGCCTCACACAGGCGGGCATAAGCGGGCGCGTTTCAGTTCTGCTGTTGCAACGTCATACGTACTGACTGGGTGTTAGGCGTGATTCATGAGGCATGAGGAGGTATTGCCCCCCAAGATATAAGATAGGATCCGAACGCGGGACCGGCGGCGAGAAAAACGCGAACGTTCGCGTTGGATCGATCGATTTCGAGAGGGTTGGAGGTGGGCGAGAAACAGGCGAACAGGCTGATCGAGGACCTGCCTGGTCACCGAAGCGTGCAGTTCGGCTTGAGCCTTGGCGCTCTGCTGGCAAGGGTGTGGGAACGGTGACGCTGCCCGAAGCCTTTAGCGCCCTCTAGAGAGCTAGAGAGCGAGAGCGAGAGCTCGCGTTTGGAGGGCGTCCCAAAGACCTGCGACACGAGCCAGACCCACTGGTGCCTGCCTACCTGGACATCCCCCCGGCGGCGCATCCACGTCCGCTGGGCCGAAAAGCCGGACGTCCGCGAACACGTCCACACACAGGGGCACTCCACGAAGCAGCTAGCCAGCCAGCCATGACCGAGCAGCTCTTGCCATCCAGCGCAGGCGAAGAGCACATTCGCAACGAGAACCGACGGACGGAAGGGGAGGCCGAGAGCCGTGTGAGCGGGAAAGCGCTACGCTACGTTCGCGCCCCCGCTTCGGAACGGACATAAACCCATCCGTTGGAGGATCGCGAGGTGCTGATTGCACTGCCTTTGGTCGGAGGATGCCACGTACTCTCGTCGACGACACGTCGACGTGTCGGCGAGAGGTCGGTTGGGCGCAACAGATAACGCTGCGCAGAACGACAGAACGCAGGCCGGCCGGCAGGCAGGCAGGCAGGCAGGTTTTCGCTGCCTGGGAGCCTCGAGGGAGCACGTCCTCCAGGCCGGCTGCTGGCGCGGTCCAGGCATGGAGGCCGCGGCTGCCGTGGCGCGCCGGGCGCTGGTGCGGCAGGCGTGGCAGACGTGTGCCGCGGTTGGCATGGCCGCGGTCGGCATCGTCGTCTCGGTGCCGATTGCACTGGCCTTTAGCAAGGCGGACCAGCTGGCGAGCTGGCACGAGCTGCTGGTTGGCGAGGTTTTGTGAACATGTACGTCACGGGATCACTAGCTTTGCCACCGAGGAGTGCTGCATTGCCATGGCGCGAGGCCTCGCGCTGCCACGCGTGCCTGCCAGGGCTCTTGCAGTGCACGCAGTCGGCTCCGTGGCCTGGGTCGGGGCGGGTCGGCTGGTCGGCGCCACGGGCGGCGGCCACCGCCTCCAGTACTCGGTGTGGCTGCAGCTTGTCATCGGCTTGCTGTGCTACCTGCTCTCCAGCCCGATCGCGCAGGTCCTCAGGCCGCGCCAAGGGTGCGCCGCGCGAGTGCGCCGCACGGTGCGCGAGCTATTCGGCGCGGTCGTCAGGCTCAGCTTTATGACCCTCAACATCTCCGTTGTCGCCTACGTGTACGTCACGGTCCACTCGGAGCTGGAGCCCGCGTCAGAGGTCCTCGTCATGGGCCTCGCCGTGCCGTTCATGCAGGCCGTGTGCATGCTGCTTCTCGCGCGCCTCATGAGTCGCCGGACGCTGCTCATGCGCAAGACTGCCGGCCATCGACGGCACATGGTCACTTCAGACGCCCTGGCGCAGGAGGAGGCGCACGAGGAGGCGCAACAGGCGCAGCAGCTGCAGCAGGAGCAGCTAAAGCAGCTGCAGCTGCAGCTTAGCGAAAGGAAGCGGAAAGTCAGAGATGCGGGACATCGTCGCGCTGTGCGCAGAGGTATTCTACACGGCGGGCGCATTCACCATGCTCATGCTCGTGGAGAGCGCACATACCTTCTTCTTCTCCCTGATCTCCACGCTGACCATCCAGGTGGCGCAGGTGGCCGTGACCATAAAGACCAGGCGCGTAGTGGCGCGTGTGAGCCCGAGCGCCAGCGTCAGAGGGACGGCGGCAGAGGCGGAGTCGTGGCTGCTCGACTGCGAGGCCAGCGTCCATCAATGGCTCATGCACCAAGAGCTTGGCGAGAAAGCTTGGCATGCTCGCGGCGCTTGGCTTTATCGCCATCAACAAGGGGCTCGGTCGGCACGAAGAGGTTTGCGCACGGTGGACACGGCGCGATTTTTGCGTCGTGGGCTGCCGGCTGCTCATGAAGGCTATTGGCGACCTGTGCAAGGACGCCACGAGCCAGGTCATGGTCAGCCACGCGCGCGAGCGCGGCTGGCGTACGCCTGCCGGTGCCTGGCGTGGCCCTCGCTGTGGTCGCTGTGGTCATCAGCCTGAACAACATGCAGCTCGGCCTCGCCCTCGCCCTCCGTGATAGACACGGTCGGTCGGTCGGTCGGTCGGTCGAGTCTATTAGCGCTTTCTACTGGCAAGAGTCTCTTGTTCTTTGCCGTACTCTTTGCGCAGACTGACGGCCAGAGCCGGCGAGCCAGCGAGCTTGCTTGCAGCACCGCCAGCGTTCGTTCGTTCGTTCGTTCGTTCGTTCCGTTCCAACCCCGTACAGGTCCTTGCAAAGCTGACGACCCAGGCCTCGGCTTGTCCGCGAGACCATTCCACTTTCAACAGCAACACCTCGCAGGTCATGCTCCCGCTGACCGGCACGGCCGTCGCCGTCTCCCTCTCTTACCCCTCCCTCCCCCCCCCCAGCCTCACGATCAACGTGCCCATGTAGACCAACCAGCGTGGTGCTCGAGCACGTCCAGTAGCTTCTCGTTGAGAGCACGACGCACTTTGGCCAGCTAGGGCAGAGCTCGGCGTGCTCTTGCTCTGCAAAAGGTAGCTAGAGCAAAGACCCACAGTGACGTCCAGCTCGTCAATCACCTCGAGCCGTGGACGCGACTCGGACTCGGTAATCCATCAACGGCTCCGGGCAGCGCCTGCGTGGTGGCCGGCCGGCAGCGGCGCTCGGCGCCGCGCTTCGAGGAGGGGGGCGCGGTCGTGGCAGCGAGAAACCGCCATGGTCGCATACTGCTCGCGCAATGGCGCGGCAGGCGCTCGCGGCAGGCCCTGCAAACCGCTACGGCCGTGGCACTCGCAGCGTGGTGCTGCTTGCGTTTGCGCCGGCGGCCGCGTTGGTGCGGGTAGCGGTGGGCCTGGGACGAGCTTGAGCTCCCCGTCAGCGAGGTGACCATGCTCTCGATCATGTCCGTCGCGTGCCTCTTGAGCATCGAAATGCATGTCCAAGCCATGATCTCTGGCCGTCGCTGCGTGCAGCTCACCGGAGACAGTCCGCGACCTATTACGCGGCATGGGTGCTCGTCGTCGTGGTGGCCAAGGCCATCGGCGTTGAGGGCCTTGGCATCTCCAGTACCTTTATCGCCGGAGCGCTCTACGTGATCTCTGGCCTGGTCCGCCCGGCCATGAGGCCGTGTCGGCCGTGGCTCGTGCCGCCGCCGCTCGCTCCGCATGGTGCGCGTTTCGTTCGCGCGCCTGAGCAGCATATGCACGGGGCTCACGGTCATTCTGTACGTGTACCAGACCGTGTTCACGAGGCTGGAGCCAGTGTACGAGGTCTTGGCGATGGGCCTGGGCATGCCCATGCTTCAGATGGTCTGCATGGCGTACATGGCACGGATCATGGGCCGCCAAGAGCGCTATGTCGTGAAGCACATGGCCAGGATCGAGGCCTCCAAGGCCGCCGCGAGCGCTTCGCAGTCCGAGGTAGAGCCCGAGTCGGAAGATGCCGTGCCAGTTGCCGCGCCGCCAACAGCACCGCCAACAGCGCCGTCAGTGGCGCCAAGCACGGCCAAGAGGCCAGCAACAAGTCGCAGATCCAGCTGATGATGGTTTCTCGCGGCGGAGATCATGTATTCCACGGCGCCTTTTCGACGCTCGCCCTGGCCGAGAGCGAGCAGACGTTCGTGCTCTCGTTGTTGGCCATGTCTGCCATCGAGGTCGTCCAGGTGGCGCTGCATGTCAAGGCCAGGCCGTGGTGGCGCGCGTGGCCAGCGAGAGCACGGCGACGGTGCTCCTTTGCAACGACGAGCGCCTGCTGCAGTGGCTCATGCACCAGGAGCTCGGCGAGAAGACCGGCGTGTGCTCAGCGTGGGCGTTGTCGCCATCGACAAGGCCTTTGGTCGCGACGCCCGCCCCGTGCACGCGCTAAGCACCGAGCAGCTCGCTCGTCGCGGACTGCTCATGGTCCTCCTCGAGCTGGTCGGCGACCTGATCAAGGACCTCGTGAGCCAGGCCATGGGTCTCGCCGCGGCTGCAGAGGCCGGCTCGGGCCGAGTCCCGCTCGCGCCGCTCGGCGTGGCTGCGCGATCACCACGGGGCTCGCGGGCAGTATTCTTTCCGTCCTCGGCTTGGCGCTGGGCTCTGAATCCGCTTCGTAGCCCTACTAGCTCTAGCCGCCGGTAGAGCTCCAAATGGCGAACAACGTGCTTGTGCTCTGGCACACGCCAAGGGTCCTGCAAGATTGAAGATCGAAATCGAGGTCGACATGGCCTTCTGCGCTATCAATCAAGATTGACTTGACCTGGTCGATTGGTTGCACAACAAGCAAGCGAGCCAGCTGCAGCAGTCGCGCTGCTGGGCTGCCCCGTGCCTCCCAGCGCTTTCGTGCGTGCTGCACAGAAAACCTTTAGCTGCGCGCTGGCGCTAAAGCTGGCGCTAAAGCTGGCGCGTTCTAAAGCTGGCGCTAAAGCTGGCGCGTTCTCTATCAGCATACGCTGGCAGCCACTTGGCCTTGTCCATCCTGCAGCTCTTGTTGCCAAAGACCTTCGCCTTGCCTTGCCCGCCGCCCAAGGTGGGCCGTACCGGTGTACAGGCATGTACTGCGTGTTCACCCTCCGCGAAAAAAAGAACCGAGCAAACGGGGTGAGCGAGCGATGGGAGAGAGGAGAGAGAGACGAGGCGGCTCCAGCACGGCGACACCAGTGCGCCTGGACGGCAGCGCGACGAGCCGCTGTAGAGCGCTTGGAGCGCGCAGCTAGCTGCCGCAGCTAGCTAGCTTCCGCAGCTAGCTAGCCTAGCTGCCGCAACTAATTTGCCGCATTTAGCTCTCGATCGCGGCACGACGGATCTTGGCGCGCCTACGCGGTCCTGCATGCGCACGCCGCCCGCCCAGGAGGTCGTCAACAAGCTTCCGGACGGCCTGCCGATCCGCGGCGGCCTCGGCCTCGTTGGGATGGATGGATGGATGGATGGATGCCAAGGACACGCCACGATCGAGCATTCCGCCGCACGCCAACATGGACGGGTGGCAGACGGCTAGCTCCTAGGCGATCGACGGCAAGGTCGAGGCACCAGAGGCTGCTCCGTCGCTCGCTCCTTGCGGCTCGGGAGCACATACCGACAACGATATGTGCACGCGCAGAGCCCTGCCGACGTCTGCACCTGGCTGGCGCACGGAGGAGGCGAGCACAAGATGGTTGTCATTTGCGACTGCCACGGCGCCGCTTGGCTGCAAGACTCCGCCAGGACCGCCTCGCGCCCGCTTGTGGGCGGCAAGCGGCTCAGCCGACGGGGCCGCCAAAGCGCCAGCGTCGCCTGCCGGCATGCGACTGCTCGGCGTCCGGGGGTGCAAGGCCTTCTTGTGGCGCTTCAGACTGCCTGCCTGCGTGAAGGCCTTGCCGCAGAGGTCGCACGAGTGCTCGCGCAGGCCTTCGTGCACGGCCTTGATGTGCTTTCGAAGTGTGCCAGCTTCCGCAAAGGCCTTGCTGCACAGGTCGCACGAGTGCTCGCGCAGGCCTGCGTGCACGGCCTTCAGATGCTGCTTGAGTTTGCTCGCCGATGCGAACGTCTTACCGCAGAGGTCGCACGAGTGCTCGCGCAGGCCTTCGTGCACGGCCTTCTTGTGGCGCTTCAGACTGCCTGCCTCCGTAAAGGTCTTGCCGCACAGGTCGCACGAATGCTCGCGCAGGCCTTCGTGCACGGTCTTGATGTGCGTTCGAAGGTGGCTCGCCGCCGTAAAGGCTTGCCGCAGAGCTCGCACGAGTGCTCGCGCAGTCCTTCATGCACGGCCTTGACGTGCGCCCAGAGGTTGCCTGCCAGCGTGAAGGCCTTCCCGCACAGGTCGCACGAGTGCTCGCGCAGCCCTTCGTGCACGGCCTTGACGTGCGCCCGGAGGTTGCCAGCTGTCGTGAAGGCCTTGCCACAGAGGTCGCACAAGTGCTCGCGCAGGCCTTCGTGCACGGACTTGATGTGCTTGCGCAGGCTGCCAGCCTCCGAAAAGGTCTGACCGCAGAGCTCGCACGAGTGCTCGCGCAGGCCTTCGTGCACAGCTTTGATGTGCCTGCGGAGGTTATCAGCTGTCGTGAATGCCTTGCCACACAGGTCGCACGAGTGCTCGCGCAGCCCTTCGTGCACGGCCTTGACGTGCGCCCGGAGGTTGCCAGCTATCGTGAAGGTCTTCCCGCACAGGTCGCACGAGTGCTCGCGCAGCCCTTCGTGCACGGCCTTGATGTGCTTGCGCAGGCTGCCAGCCTCCGAAAAGGTCTGACCGCAGAGCTCGCACGAGTGCTCGCGCAGGCCTTCGTGCACAGCTTTGATGTGCCTGCGGAGGTTATCAGCTGTCGTGAATGCCTTGCCACACAGGTCGCACGAGTGCTCGCGCAGCCCTTCGTGCACGGCTTTGACGTGCGCCCGGAGGTTGCTCGCTGTCGTGAATGCCTTGCCGCAGAGGTCGCACAAACGCTCGCGTAGGCCTTCGTGGACGGTCTTAATGTGCGTCCGGAGGCTGCTCGCTGTCATGAATGCCTTGCCGCAGAGGTCGCACGAGTGCTCGCGCAGTCCTTCGTGCACGGTCTTCAGATGCTGCTTGAGGTTCCGTGCTGATGCGAGCGTCTTGCCACAGACCTCGCACTCATTCTTCCTCCTGCGGTCAGGCAGCGGGTTGATGCCCACCATCCGCCGCTGCGTTGCTGCTGCTGCTGCTGCTGCTGCTGCTGCTGCTGCTGCTGCTGCTGCTGCTGCTGCTGCTGCTGCTGCTGCCGCCACCGCCACCGCCGCCTCTGCTTCCTGGCCAACTTAACTTGGATCTTTCTGCAGGTCGTTGTGGCAGTGATCGAATGACTGGGCCGGCTGTCGACCAGGTCAAAACTATGACCTCTAGAACATTGCTTGCTGTGAGCTGGTCTTCGTGAGTCGATGAAAGGCGATGCCTCCGCGAGCAGCCAGCCAGCCAGCCAGCCAGCCAGCCAGCCACCAGCCAGCCAGCCAGCCAGCCAGCCAGCCAGCCAGCCAGCCAGCCAGCCAGCCAGCTAGCCAGCCAGCCCAGCCAGCCAGCCACCCAGCCAGCCAGCCAGCCAGCCAGCCAGCCAGCCAGCCAGCCAGCCAGCCAGCGCCGTGGACGAGGTCGACTGCGGAGGCGCTTGAGAGCGCGCGAGAGCCTGACGTCGTGCTTTCGGTCGCGCAACAACCAGCGGCCAGATTGTTCTCGCTCATGTGGCCTGCTGAGCGCGTCAAGGTCTTGCGCCGCGGGTCCGCAGCAGCGCGGCGATGCCCTCGTGACCCTTCTCGCAGGCCAGCACTAGCGCCGTGTTGCCGGCCTTATTTTTCGCGTGCACAGCGGCGCCGCGGTCCAGCAGCAGCTCGGCAACGCCCTTGCGGTCGAACTGGCAGGCCACATGCAGCGCTGTGCTGCCGTTGCTCTCTTTCGCGTGCACATCGGCGCCGTCGTCCAGCAGCAGCTTGACGACGCTCTCGCTGCCGTTGAAGCAGGCCACATGCAGCGCCGTATCGCTCTTGTGGTTTCTGGCGTGCACATCGGCGCCGTTGTCCAGCAGCAGCTTGACGACGCGCTCGTGGCCGTTCCAGCACCACGTGCAGCGGCATGTCGCCGTCGTGCTTGGCGTGCACATCGGCGCCGTGGTCCAGCAGCAGCTTGGCGACGCCCTCGCGGCCAAACTGGCACGCCACATGCAGCGCGGTGCTGTCGTTGACCTTTTTCGCGTGCACATCGGCGCCGTTGTCCAGCAGCAGCTTGGCAACACTCTCGCGGCCGAACTGGCACGCCGAGTGCAGCGGCAGCCAGCCATCATCGTTCTTGGCGTGCACATCGGCGCCGCTGTCCAGCAGCAGCTTGGCGACGGCCTCGTGGCCGTTCCAACAGGCAATGTGCAGCGCCGTGCTGCCGTTGTCCTTCTTGGCGTGCACATCGGCGCCGTTGCTCAGCAGCAGCTTGGCGACGCCCTCGCGGCCCCACAAGCAGGCCACGTGCAGCACCGACTCGCCGTCGTCTTCCTTTGCGTGCACATCGGCGCCGTTGTCCAGCAGCAGCTTGGCGACGCCCTCGTGGCCGTTCGAGCAGGCCGAGTGTAGCGGCGTGTCGCCATCGTCCTGCTTGGCATGCACATCAGCGCCGTTCTCCAGCAGCAGCTGGGCGACGGCCACGCGACCGAACTGGCACGCCGAGTGGAGCGGCAGCCAGCCGTCGTCGTTCTTCGCGTGCACATCGGCGCCGTTGTCCAGCAGTAGTTTGGCAACGCACTCGCGGCCGAACTGGCAGGCCACGTGCAGCGCCGCGCTGCCATTGTCCTTGACTGCGTGCACGTCGGCGCCGTTGTCCAGCAGCAGCTTGGCGACGCCCTCGTGGCCGTTCGAGCAGGCCGAGTGCAGCGGCGTATCGCCGTCGTCCTGCTTCGCGGCAGGTCAGCGCCGTTGTCCAGCAGCAGCTTGGCGACGCCCTCGTGGCCGTTCAAGCAGGCCGAGTGCAGCGGCGACGCGCCGGTGTCGTTCTTCGCGTGCACATCGGCGCCGTTGTCCAGCAGCAGCTTGGCGACGCCCTCGCGGCCAAACTGGCACGCCGAGTGGAGCGGCAGCCAGCCATCGTCCTTCTTTGCGTGTACGTCAGCGCCGTTGTCCACCAGAAGCTTGGCGACGCCCTCGCTGCCAAGCTGGCAGGCCACATGCAGCGCCGTGCTAACCGTCGTCCTTCTTTGCATGCACATCAGCGCCGTTGTCAAGCAGCAGCTTGGCGACGCCCTCACGGCCGAGCTGGCAGGCCATATGCAGCGCCGTGCTGCCATCTTCCTTCCTCTCGTGCGCATCGGCGCCATTGTCCAGCAGCAGCTCGGCGACGCCCTCGTGGCCGCAGGTGCGGGCCACGTTGAACGCCGTCAGGCCAAACTTGTTCTTCTCGTGCACGTCGGCGCCGTTGTCCAGCAGCAGCCTGGCGACGCCCTTGTGGCCTTTCAAGCTAGCCAAGTGCAGCGGCAGCCAGCCGTCGTCCGTCTTTGCGTGCACATCGGCGCCGTTGGCCAGCAGCAGGTCGGCGACGCCCTCACGACCTTTCAAGCAGGCCAAGTGCAGCAGCGTGCTGCCGTTGTCCTTCTTCGCGTGCACGTGCGCGCCGTTCTCCAGCAGCAGCTTGAGGACGCCCTCGTGGCCGTGCTGGCAGGCCCGTTGAAGCGGCAGCCAGCCGTCGTCTTTCTTGGCGTGCACATCGGCGCCGTAGCCCAGCAGCAGCTCGGCGACGTCCTCGTGGCCGCAGGTGCGGGCCAAGTTGAACGCCGTCAGACCAAACTTGTTCTTCAGGTGCACGTCGGCGCCGTTGTCCAGCAGCAGCCTGGCGACGCCCTTGTGGCCTTTCAAGCAAGCCAAGTGCAGCGGCAGCCAGCTATCGTCCGCCTTGGCGTGCACATCGGCGCCATTGTTCAACAGCAGCTCGACAAGAGCCTTCTGGCCGTCCATGCAAGCCAGATGCAGCGCCGACTCGCCATCGTTCGCCTTCGCGTGCACATTAGCACCGCTGTCTAACAGCAGTGTGGCCACGCTCTCGTGGCCGTTCGAGCAGGCTGAGTGGAGCGGCAGCCAGCCATCGTCGTCCTTCGCGTGCACATCGGCGCCGCTGTCCAGCAGCAGCTTGGCGACGCTCTCGTGGTTCCACAAGCAGGCCACGTGAAGCGCCACTTCGCCGTCGTCGTTCTTCGCGTGGACATCGGCGCCCTTGTCCAGCAACAGCTTTGTGACGCCCCCGTGGCCGTTCGAGCAGGCCGAGTGCAGGGGCGTGTCGCCGTCGTCGTCCTTCGCGTGCACATCGGCGCCGTTGTCCAGCAAGAGCTTGGCGACGCCCTCGTGGCCGTACAAGCAGGCCGAGTGCAGCGGCGACGAGCCAATGTCGTTCTTCGCGTGCACATCGGCGCCGTTGTCCAGCAGCAGCCTAGCGACGCCCTCGTGACCCCGCGAGCAGGCCGAGTGGAGCGGCAGCCAGCCGTTGTCCTTCCTGACGCGCACATCGGCGCCATTGTCTAGCAGCAGCTTGGCGACGCCCCTCGTGGCCGTTCCAGCAGGCCTTGTGCAGCGGCGTCTCGCCATTGTTGTGCACCGTGTGCACGTCAGCACCATTGTCTAGCAGCAGCTTGACGACGCCCCTCGTGACCATCCCAGCAGGCCTTGTGCAGCAGCGTCTCGCCATCGCTGTGCACCACGTGCAAATTGGCGCCGTTGTCCAGTAGCAGCTTGGCGACGTTGTCGTCGCCATCTTTGCAGGCCCTGTGCAGCGCCGTCTCGCCGTCGTCGTTCTTCGCGTGGACATCGGCCCCTTGTCCAGCAACAGCTTTGTGACGCCCCCGTGGCCGTTCGAGCAGGCCGAGTGCAGGGCGTGTCGCCGTCGTCGTCCTTCGCGTGCACGTCGGCGCCGTTGTCCAGGAGCAGTGTGGCCACGCTCTCGTGGCCGTTCAAGCAGACCTTGTGCAGAGCCTGCCAGCCCGCGTTGGTTTTCGCGTGCACATCGGCGCCGTTGTCCAGCAGCAGCCTGGTCACGCTCTCGTGGCCATTCGAGCAGGCTGAATGGAGCGGTAGCCAGCCATCGTCGTCCTTCGCGTGCACATCGGCGCCGCTGTCCAGCAGCAGCTTGACGACGCCCTCGTGGCCGTTTTGGCAAGCCACGTGCAGCGCCATCCAGACACTGTCGTGCTTGGCGTGCACATCGGCGCCGCTGTCCAGCAGCAGCTTGACAACGCCCTCGTGGCCGTTTTGGCAAGCCACGTGCAGCGCCATCCAGACACTGTTGTGCTTGGCGTGCACATCGGCGCTGTTGTCCAGCAGCAGCTTGACGACGCCCTCGTGGCCGTTCTTGCAAGCGAAGTGCATCGGCGTGCTGCCAGACTTGGTTTTCGCGTGCACATCGGCGCCACTGTCCAGCAGCAGCTTGGCGACGCCCTCGTGGCCCCGCAAGCAGGCCTCATACAGCGCCGACGCGCCATTGTCATTCGTCGCGTGCACATCGGCACCGTTGTCCAGCAGCTTGGCGATGCCCACGTGGCCGCACACACAGGTCGCGTGCAGTGGCGTCCCGTTGTCCCATGCTCTCGCGTGCACATCAGCGCCGCTGTCCAGCAGTAGCTTGGCGACGTGCTCGTGGCTGTTCTTGCAGGCCAGCTGCAGCGCCGTATCGCTCTTGTAGGTTTTCGCATGCACATCAGCGTCGTTGTCCAGCAACAGCTTGGCTACGCCCGCGAGGCCCCTCCGCAGGCCACGTGCAGCGGCAGCCAGCCGTTGTCCTTCTTGGCGCGCACATTGGCGCCGTTGTCCATCAGCAGCTTGGCGACGCTCTCCTCGCAGGCCAGGTGCAGTGGCGTGTCGCCGCCGTTGTTCACCTTTGCATGCACATCGGCGCCGTTGTCTAGCAGCAGCTTAGCGACGCCCTGGTGACCGTGACAACAGGCTAGATGCAACGGAAGCCAGCCACCGCTGTTTTTCGCGTGCACATCGCGGCATTGTCCAGCAGCAGCTCGGCGATGCCCTCGTGACCGAACTCGCAAGCCACGTGCAGCGCCGCGCAGCCAGTTTTGTCCTTGACTGCGTGCACATCGGCGCCGTTGTCCAGCAGCAGCTTGGCGATGCCCTCGTGACCGTTCTCGCAGGCCGCGTGCAGCACCGACGCGCCACTGTCGTTCGTCGCGTGCATATCAGCGCCGTTGTCCAGCAGCAGCTCGGCGACGCCCTCGTGTCCCTTGGAAGCCGCGGAGTAGAGCTCGCTCTGCATCTGCTGGCGAAAGCACGTCTACCGAATCGTCGTCCACACGACCACTCTTGGACGCGCTCACCACTGTTTCGATGTCCGCAGCCACCTCTTCCGCCTCCATGCACGTCGGCATCAGCCTTGAGAGCTCCTTGGCGGCCTTGCCGAACAGCTCCACCTTGCGCTCCAGCTTCTGCCGACGCGCCGCGTCCCTGTCCTCGAGCAGCTCAGACCGCACGCCCGCCCCGAGCCGCGCCTCGACAGTGGCGAAGAACGCGCCACGCCGCAACAGACTGCACACGACGAGCTTGAACGTAACGCCCTGGCGTTGCTCGTGAGCGTGGCGACGTCGACCTGGTCCGAGTCGAGCGACAGCATGGTGTCTTCGACCATGCGTTGCGTTCTGTTGGCGATCTTGCTCTTGATGTTGGACTTGTCCTCGTTGAGCACGTCATGGAGCGCCGTCTTGCACAGTTCGACGATGCCGCTGAAGCGCGCGAGCTTGACCGGCGGCTCTGCGCACACCGCGTGGATGCTCTCCCCAGCATGCGCTGCACGCTGCCAAGTGCGGCCTCCATGTGCGCGTCCAGCTTGTCGCTGAGCAGCTGCTCGAGGCCAGCTTGCTCGACGCGCAGCCCGAACAGCACGCTAGATTCGGTTGCGTTGCCAGCGAGTGTGTCGCTATGGGCGGCCGCGTTCCACTCGCTTAGGTCGCGCGAGACCAAGTGCGCCCAGGCGGTCTTGATGGCGTCGTCGACCTCGCCTCGTGTTATGGCCTCGGGTCTCAGGCCGAGCTCGCCAAGCTGCTTGACGACCGGTACAAGGTTGCAGACAAGCTTGGTCAGCTCGGCGCGCACCCATGTGTTGGCCATGTACTCTTCCAGCATCTTGCCGAGAGCGCCGACAACGGCGAGGATGCCGTGCTGGCTTGCGTCGAAGGACTTGCCAATCTCCTCGAGCTTGGCCGTCAGCTGTTTTCGTCTCCGCGGCCAGCGCACCGGGCAGCGAGACCTGCTCGTCCTTGTCGCGCGTGTTGCGGTTGATGACGGGGATGACGCTCTGCACGCTGTCGCCGGCGGGCACAAACTCTGGGTCCTTGTTGAGGATGGCGACAAGGTCGTCGGCGGCGTGTCTGGTCCAGTCCATGTAGGTGAGCGCCACCACGGCAGGGTTCTTGTTGTCGCGCACGAGCGGCCAGATCGGGTTGACCTCCACCGATGTGTCCGCGGCCGAGGCGATCACCAGCACCAGCGTGTGCTCCCGCGCCAGGAACCGCTTGGTGAGGGCGTCCGAGACCTCTCCGTTGACCGTGTTGACGACGCCAGGGAGGTCCACCAGGTCGATGGTGGGCACGTTGGGCGCTTGCAGCATCACCTGCAGCTCGTGGCGACCGTCGATGGCGCGCACTTGGTCCTCGTGAGCCTTGTCCACAAAGGTGTTCATGATGGCCGCGATAGCGGCAGGCAGTGGCGAGCCCTCCGGCCTGTCGGTCCACGATGGCTTGATGCCGGCGCCCTCGTCGGTGTCAAAGACGCGCACCTTGATCTCCTTCTCCTTGCTGCGGCGCAGCATGAGGCGCACGACCATGCGCGTGCATATCTTCGAGTCGCGCGGAAACACCTCGCGCTGGGCGATGCGCTCGAGCGTGGACGACTTGCCGTGGCTCTGCGCGCCGCACACCACGATGGTCGGCAGCTCGAGATGGGCCTCGCCGCGCAGCTCGGTCAGCGTCTCAAGCAGGCGCTTGTAGGGCATGTTGTCGCCGCAGAGCATGCTGGAGATGCAGTGCGGCAGACACGCGCCGACGTCGCGGTCGCCGTCGCTTTTGGTCTCCAACTCGTCGTCCCACCAAGACCCCGTCGCTAGTAGTTTTGTCGCCGCAGTGCTCCAGGACAAGCCATGTCTCCTCGTTGCTGCCTTTGCCGAGGGCGCCCATCGCGCACCTGGGCTGTGCCGCACGGCACAGCTCTTCCTGCTCTTCCGACGTGAAGTATCTTGCAGGTTGGTTGTGGATATGCCCCTGCATGCTCCTGATCGATCCTCGAGCTGTCGACAGGGAAATGCTCACGTGGTTACGTTACGACGGATGATCTCACGCGGCTTTGTCGGTCTGTCTGTCGGCGGTCTGTCGCATGTCGACAGTCTGCGCTTCCAACGGACCTCGGTGTTGTCGACAGGCGTGGTGCACCCTGTGTTCCGCGACAGAAGAGCGATCAGATCGACCGACCGACCGACCGGCGCGGGTGAAAGCGCCGAGTCCGAATTCCGCGCGCACACTCGGCTTGGTGTGTGTCGCACTCGCCTTGGTGGGGCGGTGCGGAATTCGGGGTTGGCGAGCCGGAATGATGAACGCGGAAAGCGTTGGGGCGGCGGAGCTCTCGGTTCTGCCCGCGTGCCTGTCGTCATGAGGCCACGTGATTGTTCGACATGGCCGGCCGTCTGTCGTCATGAGATCCGATCATCGCGCAAAAGTGGTGGTCTGCCAGCCGGCCTTCGAGTGGGTGGTGGTTTTACGTCAAGGCCTGCACACCGGCCTTTGGGCCTCTGATGGCCTCAGCGACATGAAATGCACTCTCTCGCACACCTGCCGGAGGGCCTGTACGCCGGTAGAGAACTTTGACTTGCGTGCGTGCGTGCGTGCGTGCGTGCGTGCGTGCGTGCGTGCGTGCGTGCGTGCGTGCGTGCGTGCGTGCGTGCGTGCGTGCGTGCGTGCGTGCGTGCGTGCGTGCGCAGGTCGAGTACGAGAGGCCGATGTTTGACGGCGCGGCCGGTCTGCGTCATGTCCGCGCCGGTCGTTGGCATCGAGGCGGGCGGCAAGGTGCTCCGCTCGCCGCTCTACTCGCGCACATGGCTGCTGCGGCGCACTGAGCAGGGTTTTCGTCTTCCAGGCGCAATTCGACTCGCTCGACAAGTCGAAGACGTCTTTGACGCGTGCGGCGTGCTGCGGGCCGTCTCTCGCACACTGTCTGACGCCGACGCGGCCAAGGCCATCACGAACGCCAGTTCCAAGAGTGGCTCGCCGAGTGGCAGCGGCGCGAGCGGCACGAGCCGCACCAACCGGTTGAAAGACGTTGCAGGACCTGAGCCAGCGCCTGAGCCAGCTCGCGAGCGTGACGGGCGAAAACGATGGTCGGTTCGGAAACACTGGACGGCAGCACACCAGTGCCTGCTCTGTCTCGTGGAGTAAGAGACCAAATATGTCTTGTTTTGTGGCTCAAGGCCCGCCGGTGCTCGAACGCAGGCGCTTGCTATGGCGAGCGCTGCCGCGGCTCTTGCGGCCACGCTTGCGCGGCGGCGAGTTGGGCTGTTGGCGGCTAGGTGACGAGAGCGCTTTCTCACGGTCGGTAGAGCGAAGCGGGCTGGCGTGCACGGCCTTAATGTGCCTGCGAAGGCTGCCAGCCTCCGTAAAAGTCTTGCCGCAGAGGTCACACGAGTGCTCGCGCAGCCCTTCGTGCACGGCCTTGATGTGCCTGCGAAGGTTGCCAGCTATCGTGAAGGTCTTGCCGCACAGCTCGCACAAGTGCTCGCGCAGCCCTTCGTGCACGATCTTAATGTGCCTGCGAAGGCTGCCAGCCTCAGTAAAAGTCTTGCCGCAGAGGTCACACGAGTGCTCGCGCAGCCCATCGTGCACGGCCTTGATGTGCGTGCGGAGGTGGCCTGCTTCTGTAAACGTCTTGCCGCAGAGATCGCATGAGTGCTCGCGCAGCCCTTCATGCACGGCCTTGATGTGCTTGCGAAGGCTCTGTGCCGAGACAAGAGCCTTGCCGCAGAGCTCGCACGAGTGCTCGCGCAGTCCTTCGTGCACGGCCTTGACATGCGTCTGGAGGTTACCCGCGGTCGAACATGTCTTGCCGCACAGCTCGCACGAGTACTCGCGCAGCCCCTTGTGCACGACCTTGACGTGCTTGCGAAGGTTGCCCGCTTGCGCGAAGGCCTTGCCGCACAGGTCACACGAGTGCTCGCGCAGTCCTTCGTGCACGGCCTTGATGTGCTTCCGGAGGTGGCCTGCTTCTGTAAACGTCTTGCCGCATAGCTCAGTGCTCACGCAGTCCTTCGTGCACGATCTTGATGTGCTTGCGACGGTGGTGGGCCGTCGTGAAGGTCTTGCCCACAGAGCTCGCACGGATGCTCGCGCAGGCCTTCATGTACGGTCTTGATATGCGTCCGAAGGCTAACAGCCGTCGAAAAGGCCTTGCCGCACAGGTCGCACGAGTGCTCGCGCAGTCCTTCGTGCACGGCCTTGACGTGCTTGCGAAGGTTGCCAGCTTCTGTAAAAGCCTTGCCGCACAGGTCGCACAAGTGCTCGCGCAGCCCTTCGTGTATGGACTTGATGTGCTTGCGGAGGGTGCCTGACTCTGTAAATGTCTTGCCGCACAGGTCGCATGAGTGCTCGCAGTCCTTCGTGCACGGCCTTGATGTGCGTGCGGAGGTTGCCCGCTTGCGTAAAGGCCTTGCCACAAAGCTCGCACGAGTGCTCACGCAGTCCTTCGTGCACGATCTTGATGTGCTTTTGAAGGTTGCCAGCTTGCGTAAAGGCCTTGCCGCATAGGTCGCACGAGTGCTCGCGCAGTCCTTCGTGTACGGTCTTGATATGCGTGCGGAGGCTGGCAGCCTCCGTAAAGGCCTTGCCGCACAGCTCGCACAAGTGCTCGCTGTCCTTCGTGCACGACCTTGATGTGCTTGCGACGGTGTTGAGCCGTGTGAAGGTCTTGCCACAGAGCTCGCACGGATGCTCGCGCAGGCCTTCATGTACGGTCTTGATATGCGTCCGAAGGCTGTCAGCCCTCAAAAAGGCCTTGCCACAGGTCGCACGAGTGCTCGCGCAGTCCTTCGTGCAGGGCCTTGATGTGCGCGCGGAGGTTACCCGCCGTCGAAAATGCCTTGCCGCATAGGTCGCACGAGTGCTCGCGCAGTCCTTCATGTACGGTCTGGAGATGCTGCTTCAGGCTCTGTGCCGATGCGAGCGTGCCGCAGACTTCGCACTCGTTCTTCCTCCTGCGGTCAGGGAGAGGGTTGATGCCGACCATCCTCGCTGGCGTGCTCTCGTGTCGCTGCTGGCGCTGCTGCTGCTGCTCGTGCTGCTGCTGCTGCTCGTGCTGCTGCTGCTGGGCTTCTCTGGCTTCGCTGCGAAGCTCTCTGCTTTCTTTCATTATTCCAGGCTCCTTGAGATGCAGGTAAGATCGCATCATCGGCTGACGTGACATGGTGGTCATAGTGACGTCAAACATTGACCTCCACCCGAAACGTGATTTCCAATCCCAGCTGATCCTGCGCGTCGTCTCTGTCTCTGGCGCAATCAGGCGGCACCAGAGCCCCGCAAAGCCCTCTGAAGCCCAACCAAAGCCAGCTGTCTCCCAAGCACGACTCGATCTCCACCTCCGCGACAGACAAGGAGAAAGCATGAGATCGATTTCACTCGCGACTACAACGACGCCGCTTGGCTTGAGGACCGCCGCTGAGAGCGCCCTGCGTCCGCTCACGGGCGGTGGACGTCAAAGACGACGTGACCGCCGAAACGCCAGCGGAACCGTCTGACGTGCCACTTGCAGTTGTCGGATGGACGATCATCATGTGGCGCTTGAGGTGCTCAGATTCCGTGAAGGTCTTGCCACAGAGCCCGCACGGGTGCTCGCGCAGACCTTCGTGCACGGCCTTGATGTGCGTCCGGACTTGGCCTGCGTTTGAAAAAACCTTGCCGCAGAGCTCGCACGAGTGCTCGCGCAGCCCCTTGTGCAAGGCCTTGATGTGCGTGCGAAGGCTGCCAGCTCTCGTGAAAGCCTTGCCGCACAGGTCGCACGAGTGCTCGCGCAGTCCTTCATGCAAGGCCTTGATGTGCCTGCGAAGGCTGCCAGCCCGTAAAGGTCTTGCTGCAGAGCTCGCACGAGTACTCACGCAGGCCTTTGTGCACGGTCTTGATGTGCGTGCGAAGGCTGCCAGCTCTCGTGAAGGTCTTGTCGCACAGGTCGCACGAGTGCTCGCGCAGTCCTTCGTGCACGACGTGATATGCCTCTGAAGATCGCCAGCCTGCGCAAAGGTCTTGCCACAGAGGTCGCACGAGTGCTCGCGCAGTCCTTCGTGTACGGCCTTGATGTGCGTGCGAAGGCTGCCAGCTTGCGCAAAGGCCTTGCCACAGAGCTCGCACGAGTGCTCGCGCAGTCCTTCGTGCACGGCCTTGATGTGAGTGCGCAGCCAGCCTCCGTAAAGGTCTTGCTGCAGAGCTCGCACGAGTGCTCGCGCAGTCCTTGTGCACGGTCTTGAGGTGCTTGCGAAGGTAGCCCGCCTGCGTAAAGGCCTTGCCGCACAGCTCGCACGAGTGCTCGCGCAGTCCTTCGTGCACGGCCTTGATGTGCGTGCGAAGGCTGCCTGCCTGCGTAAAGGCCTTGCCGCACAGCTCGCACGAGTGCTCGCGCAGTCCTTCGTGTACGGCCTTGATGTGTTTGCGAAGATCGCCAGCTTGCGCAAAGGCCTTGCCGCATAGATCGCACACGTGGTTGCGCAGGCCTTCGTGGACGGTCTTGATGTGCTTTCGAAGGCTACCCGCTGTTGAAAGGCCTTGCCGCATAGGTCGCACGAGTGCTCGCGCAACCCTTCATGTACGGCCTTGAGATGCTGCTTCAGGCTCTGTGCCGATGCGAGCGTCTTGCCGCAGACCTCGCACTCGTTCTTCCTCCTGCGGTCAGGGAGAGGGTTGATGCCGACCATCCTCGCTGGCGTGCTACTCGTGTCGCTGCTGGCGCTGCTGCTGCTGGCGCTGCTGCTCCTGCTCGTGCTGCTGCTGCTGCGCTTCTCAGGGTGCTTCCTTTTTTCCCATTGAGCCAGGCTCCTTGAGATCCAGGTAAGATCGCATCATCAACTGACGTGACATGGAGGTCATAGTGACGTCAAATATTGACCTCCCACTTTTGATCCCAGCTGATCCTGCGCGTCGTCTCTGGTGCGAGAAGGCGGCACCAGAGCCCCGCAAAGCCCTCTGAAGCCCAACCAGGGCCAGCTGTCTGCCAAGCACGACTCGATCTCCACCTCCACGTCAGACAAGGAGAAAGCATGAGATCGTTTTCACTCGCGACTGCAACGACGCCGCTTGGCTTGCGGACCGCCGCTGAGAACGCCCCGCGTCAGCTCACGGGCGGCGGACGTCAAAGACGACGTGACCGCTGAAACGCTAGCAGAACCGTCTGACGTGCCACTTGCAGTTGTCGGATGGACGATCATCATGTGGCGCTTGAGGTGCTCAGATTCCGTGAAGGTCTTGCCACAGAGCCCGCACGGGTGCTCGCGCAGGCCTTCGTGCACGGCCTTGATGTGCGTCCGGACGTGGCCTGCGTTTGCAAAGGCCTTGCCGCAGAGCTCGCACGAGCTCGCGCAGTCCTTCGTGTACGGCCTTGATGTGCGTGCGGAGATGGCCAGCCTCTGTGAAGGCTTTGCCGCACAGCTCGCACGAGTGCTCGCGCAGTCCTTCGTGCACGGCCTTGATGTGCGTGCGAAGATCGCCAGCGCGCGCAAAGGCCTTGCCACAGAGCTCGCACGAGTGCTCGCGCAGTCCTTCGTGCACAGCCTTGATGTGCGTCCGGAGGTGGCCTGCGTTTGCAAATGCTTTGCCGCAGAGCTCGCACGAGTGCTCGCGCAGGCCTTCGTGCACGGCCTTGATGTGTGTGCGAAGGTGGTCAGCGCGCGCAAAGGCCTTGCCGCACAGGTCGCACGAGTACTCACGCAGCCCCTTGTGCACAACCTTGACGTGCCTGCGAAGATTACCAGCGTGCGAAAAGGTCTTGCCGCACAGGTTGCACGAGTGCTCGCGCAGTCCTTCGTGCACGGTTTTGATGTGTGTGCGAAGATGGCCAGCTGTCGTAAAGGTTTTGCCGCACAGGTCGCACAAGTGCTCGCGCAGCCCTTCGTGCACGGCCTTGATGTGCGTGCGAAGATCGCCAGCCTGCGCAAAGGCCTTGCCACAGAGCTCGCACGAGTGCTCGCGCAGTCCTTCGTGCACGGCCTTGACGTGCTTGCGAAGGTTGCCAGCTTCTGTAAAAGCCTTGCTGCAGAGGTCGCACGAGTGCTCGCGCAGGCCTTCATGTACGGTCTTGATATGCGTCCGAAGGCTGTCAGCCCTCAAAAAGGCCTTGCCACACAGGTCGCACGAGTGCTCGCGCAGTCCTTCGTGCAGGGCCTTGATGTGCGCGCGGAGGTTACCCGTCGTCGAAAATGCCTTGCCGCATAGGTCGCACGAGTGCTCGCGCAGTCCTTCGTGCACGGCCTTGAGATGCCGCGTGAGGCTCTGTGCCGATGCGAGCGTCTTGCCGCAGACCCCGCACTCGTTCTTCCTCCTGCGGTCAGGGAGAGGGTTGATGCCGACCATCCTCGCTGGCGTGCTACTCGTGTCGCTGCTGGCGCTGCTCTGCTCTCGTGCTGCTGTCGCTGCCGTCCGACTTCTCTGGCTTCTCTGGGATGCTCTGCTTTTTTTTTCCCACTGTGCCAGGCTCCTCGATATCCAGTAAGATGCACCATCATCAACTGACGTGACATGGACGTCATAGTGACGTCGAACAATGACCTCCCACTTTGATCAAGATCCCAGCTGATCCTGCGCGTCGTCTCTGGTGCGAGAAGGCGGCACCAGAGCCCCGCAAAGCCCTCTGAAGCCCAACCAGAGCCAGCTGTCTCCTGAGCGCAACTTGACAACCACGATGGACAAGGAGAAAAGAAAGCATGAGATCGATTTCACTCGCGCCTACAACGACGCCGCTTGGCTTGAGGACCGCTGCTGAGAGCGCCCCGCGTCCGCTCACGGGCGGCGGACGTCAAAGACGACGTGACCGCCGAAATGCCAGCGGGGCTCTCTGGCACGCACTTGTAGTGGTCGGGTGGATGATCATCATGTGGCGCTCGAGGTGCTCAGATTCCGTGAAGGTCTTGCCACAGAGCCCGCACGGGTGCTCGCGCAGACCTTCGTGCACAGCCATGATGTGCGTCCGGACGTTGCCTGCGTTTGAAAAGACCTTGCCGCAGAGCTCGCACGAGGCTCACGCAATCCGTCATGCACGGCCTTGATATGCTTCCGGAGGCTGCCAGCTTGCGTAAAGTCTTGCCGCAGAGCTCGCACAAGTGCTCGCGCAGGCCTTCATGCACGGCCTTGATGTGCGTGCGAAGATCGCCAGCGCGCGCAAAGGCCTTGCCACAGAGCTCGCACGAGTGCTCGCGCAGTCCTTCGTGCACAGCCTTGATGTGCGTCCGGAGGTGGCCTGCGTTTGCAAATGCTTTGCTGCACAGCTCGCACGAGTGCTTGCGCAGTCCTTCGTGTACGGCCTTGATGTGCTTGCGGACGGAGCTTGCTGTTGCAAAGGCCTTGCCACAGAGGTCGCACGAGTGCTCGCGCAGTCCTTCGTGCACGGCCTCGATGTGCGTGCGAAGATCGCCAGCGCGCGCAAAGGCCTTGCCACAGAGCTCGCACGAGTGCTCGCGCAGTCCTTCGTGCACAGCCTTGATGTGCGTGCGGAGATTGCCAGCCTCCGTGAAGGCTTTGCCGCACAGCTCGCACGAGTGCTCGCGCAATCCTTCGTGCACGGCCTTGATGTGCTTTCGAAGGTCGCCAGCCTCTGCAAAGGGCTTGCCGCAGAGCTCACACGAGTGTTCGCGCAGCCCTTCGTGCACAGCCTTAATATGCCTGCGGAGATCTCCAGCTTGCGTAAAGGTCTTGCCACAGAGGTCGCACGAGTGCTCGCGCAATCCTTCGTGCACGGCCTTGAGTGCGTGCGAAGATCGCCAGCCTGCGCAAGGCCTTGCCACAGAGCTCGCACGAGTGCTCACGCAGTCCTTCGTGCACGGCCTTGATGTGCGTCCGGAGGTGGCCTGCTTCTGTAAACGTCTTGCCGCAGAGCTCGCACAAGTGCTCACGCAGTCCTTCGTGCACGATCTTGATGTGCTTGCGACGGTGTTGGGCCGTCGTGAAGGTCTTGCCACAGAGCTCGCACGGATGCTCGCGCAGGCCTTCATGTACGGTCTTGATATGCGTCCGAAGGCTGTCAGCCGTCGAAAAGGCCTTGCCGCACAGGTCGCACGAGTGCTCGCGCAGTCCTTCGTGCACGGCCTTGACGTGCTTGCGAAGGTTGCCAGCTTCTGTAAAAGCCTTGCCGCAGAGCTCGCACGGATGCTCGCGCAGGCCTTCGTGGACGGCCTTGAGATGCCGCGCGAGGCTCTGTGCTGATGCGAGCGTCTTGCCGCAGACCTCGCACTCGTTCTTCCTCCTGCGGTCCGGGGGAGGGTTGGTGCCGACCATCCTCGCCGGCTTGCTACTCGTGTCGCTGCTGGCGCTGCTCTGCTTCTCGTGCTGCTGCTCGTGCTGCTGTCGCTGCCGTCCGACTTCACTGGCTTCTCTGGGGTGCTCTGCTTTTTTTTCCCACTGTGCCAGGCTCCTCGATATCCAGGTAAGATGCACATCATCAACTGACGTGACATGGACGTCATAGTGACGTCGAACAATGACCTCCCACTTTTGATCCCAGCTGATCCTGCGCGTCGTCTCTGGTGCGAGAAGGCGGCACCAGAGCCCCGCAAAGCCCTCTGAAGCCCAACCAGAGCCAGCTGTCTCCTGAGCAACTTGACAACCACGATGGACAAGGAGAAAAGAAAGCATGAGATCGTTTTCACTCGCGACTGCAACGACGCCGCTTGGCTTGAGGACCGCTGCTGAGAGCGCCCCGCGTCCGCTCACGGGCGGCGGACGTCAAAGAAGATGTGACCGAAATGCCAGCGGAGCCTTCTGGCATGTCACTTGTAGTGGTCGGGTGGATGATCATCATGTGGCGCTCGAGGTGTTCAGATTCCGTGAAGGTCTTACCACAGAGCCCGCACGGGTGCTCGCGCAGACCTTCGTGCACGACCTTGATGTGCGTCTGGAGGCTGCCTGCGTTTGCAAAGGCCTTGCCGCAGAGCTCGCATGAGAGCTCGCGCAGGCCTTCGTGCACGCCTTGATGTGCCTGCGAAGGCTGCCAGCTGTCGTGAAAGCCTTGCCACAGAGCTCGCACGAGTGCTCGCGCAGTCCTTCGTGCACGGTCTTGACGTGCTTGCTCAGGTAGCCCGCTTGCGTGAAGGCCTTGCCGCATAGGTCGCACGAGTGCTCGCGCAGTCCTTCGTGCACGACCGTGATATGCCTCCGAAGATCGCCAGCTCTCGTGAAGGTCTTGTCGCACAGGTCGCACAAGTGCTCGCGCAGACCTTCGTGCACGGCCTTGATGTGCGTCCGGACGTGGCCTGCGTTTGCAAATGCTTTGCCGCAGAGCTCGCACGAGTGATCGCGCAGGCCTTCGTGCACGGCCTTGATGTGCCTGCGAAGGCTGCCAGCTGTCGTGAAAGCCTTGCCGCACAGCTCGCACGAGTGCTCGCGCAGGCCTTGGTGCACGGCCTTAGTGTGACTTCGAAGATCGCTAGCGCACGTAAAGGCCTTGCCGCAGAGGTCGCACGAGTGCTCGCGCAGTCCTTCGTGCAAGACCTTGATGTGCGTACGAAGGCTACCAGCTGTCGAAAAGGCCTTGCCGCATAGGTCGCACGAGTGCTCGCGCAGGCCTTCGTGCACGGCCTTGATGTGATTGCGAAGATCGCCAGCGCGCGCAAAGGCCTTGCCACAGAGCTCGCACGAGTGCTCGCGCATGCCTTCGTGCACGACCTTGATGTTTTGCGAAGATCGCCAGCTCTCGTGAAGGTCTTGCCACAGAGCCCGCACAAGTGCTCGCGCAGACCTTCGTGCACGGCCTTGATGTGCGTCCGGACGTGGCCTGCGTTTGCAAATGCTTTGCCGCAGAGCTCGCACGAGTGCTCGCGCAGGCCTTCGTGCAAGACCTTGATGTGCGTACGAAGGCTACCAGCTGTCGAAAAGGCCTTGCCGCAGAGCTCGCACGAGTGATCGCGCAGGCCTTCGTGCACGGCCTTGACGTGCTTGCGAAGGTTGCCAGCTTCTGTAAAAGCCTTGCCGCAGAGCTCGCACGAGTGCTCGCGCAGGCCTTCATGCATGACCTTGATGTGTTTACGGAGGTGGCCAGCTTGCGAAAAGGCCTTGCCGCACAGCTCGCACGAGTGCTCGCGCAGTCCTTCGTGCACGGCCTTGAGATGCCGCGTGAGGCTCTGTGCCGATGCGAGCGTCTTGCCGCAGACCTCGCACTCGTTCTTCCTCCTGCGGTCGGGGAGAGGGTTGATACCCACCATCCTCTGTTGCGTGCTGCTGCTGCTGCTGCTGCTGCTTGCTGCTGCTGCTGCGGCTGCTGCTGCTGCTGCTGCTGCTGCTGCTGCTGCTGCTGCTGCTGCTGCTGCTGCTGCTGCTGCTGCTGCTGCTGCTGCTGCTGCTGCTGCTGCTGCTGCTGCTGCTGCTGCTGCTGCTGCGCTGCTGCTGCTGCTGCTGCTCTCGTTGCTCTCGCTGCTTTCTGGTGGATCTTTTTTTTTTCTCTTCTGGTGGATTCCAAGATCCGTCGAGGTCAGTGTTCGACGACAACAAAGGCTTGAAGATTACTTACGCCGAGTTAAGACTGGTCGCGAGGTTGACAGCAAGCTAGAGAGTTACCCAACGCCCACTTCGATGCCGAGTGGGGCTGCAGGGAGCACAGGCTGCCACCGTATAAACCGAGGTCTTGCGCATGTGCCACCGCTGGTGGGGCGAGCGGCTCCTGGGTCGCCAGGAGCGCGCGCAATAGGTGCCGCTGGTGCTGGAAGATCGTCTCACGAGGAGGCGACGGCTGGCAGCGAGGCCGTCGAGTTGGTGCTTGTCGTAGTAGTCGCGCACGATGCGGCGGAGTGCGGGCCAGTCGCCGGCCGTGCCACCTGCCGTAGAGAGGACCGGATGGGAGCTTGTTGGAGCCAAGGGCGGCGTCGTACTTGTCATGCTTGGCCTTGCAAGCGGCGGCCGCGACGGTTGGCAAAGAGCGCTCCGTGACAAAGCTCGTTGAGCTGATAGTGTTCACGGCAGTCACATCAATGATGACCGGCTTGGCAGGTGCTTGCAAGGTAGCATGTACGTCGACGGAGGTTGTCGCTCACCCAAACTTCGGTGCGAGCGGTGCCTCCCAGCTTGTTGAGGTGCTTGCAGATGACGTCGCGGGCCGCGTTGTGGGCCACGGTGGCGGTGTTGACGTGCTTGCAGTGGAGCGCGTGGAACCAGTTGGCGCTCGGCTTGCGCATCTCGGTCGCGCCGCAGCCGCACGTGGTTGGACTGGACGCCAGATCGGGACGAGCTTGGCCAGTGCGCTTGCGGAGGACGACAACTGACGTGACATGGGTTTCCCAGTGACGTCAACTAATGACCTTCACCACGAGGTGATTGGTTGCTGCTGATCTGGTCCGCCCTGCTGCGATCAAGCAGCACCAGAGCCTACCGCTGAGCCCACTGCCGAGCCAGCCGCGAGCCAACAACGTTCAAGGCGCGTCCCCATCACGACGATAGTCATTATTTCCGACTGCAACGACGCCGCTTTGCTTTTTGACGATCGCCGCCGCTGGGAGCGCCTCGCGAACGTTTGTGGGCGATAAGTGTCTCGGAAGCCGAGGTCGCCGAAGCGCCAGCGTCGTCTGCAAGTCGTGGGGAGCAATGCTTTCAACACGTGGCGCTTGAGGCTGTCTTCCTGCGTGCAGCAGGCAGAGGTCGCACGAAAGCTCGCGCGCAAGTCAATCCACTTGCCTTGAGCTGCCTTGCGACTGCGTTGCAGATGCCGCCATGGCTCCCAGTCGGCCAGCCACAGCTTCAAAAAGCCGAGCGGAGTAAACGCGCATGCGGAGTCGAGCGGCGCGGAAGGCGGCGTGGCGCCTGCGCCTGCCCTCAGGCAGCGGCGGGTCCAGCGGCGCGCGAAAGGCAAGCTTCGTGCCCAGGTAAACGCACGCGTCGTCCGCGCGCCCCGGTCAGGGTGCGCCTCGCGCAGCACCCCGAGAGCGCCCGCGCCGGACGAGTCGCGGCATCGGCGGCGGCAGCGGTGGCTGCGACCTCGCCCACCACGGCTAGCCGCCCAAGCGCCCATACCGGCTTGTCCTCGCACGCGTCCAGCGCGTCCTCCATGCGCTGCACACCGCCTCGTCGTGGTCGTCGTCGTCGTCGTCGGCGGCAGCGGCAGCAGCGGCAGTGCCTGTGGCGTCGGCAACGTTGGCGGCGACATGGCGCCCGTGGCGGCCGCCCGTCGACGCGCTGGTGAGAGTGCGGGCGCGTGTCCTGCGCGCCATGGCGCGTATGCCCGCGTCCTGCGCCACGCCCGAGTCGCCAAGGCCGCTGTTGCAGGGGACATCGAGCCGCTCGAGCGTCGACTTGGCGCGCAACGCCGCGCCAAGGGCAGTTGTCGCGACATACCCAAGACCGCGACCCCATGAGGTTGAGCTGCCTCACAAAGCATGCCCTTGCTTGCAAGGCCGCGTGCCGACTCTTTGCGGCAGCACGCCACCGTGGCCTAGCTCCTGCAGCGCGCGGGCAGAGCGGCTCCAACCAGTGCACGCAGCGTCTTGTCCAGGCCAGTGTTGTGGTGGAGCTTGGAAGCACAATGGCGATGCGTGTGTCTGGGAGAACTGACCGCACAGCGCGCAGCGAGCCGATGCGGTCCGTCTCGCCCAAGCCGCTGGCCAGGCCTGCGATGAGCCGCGATGAGTCTCGCCCAAGCCGCTGGCCAGGCCTGCGATGAGCCCGATGAGCCGCCGCGGCGTCGTCGACCGCGCGCGTCGCCGCCATGGCGGGGCGTCCCGCGCGTCTATACGCGCTCGTGTTGGCGCAAGGTCACGGCGTGCGTGTTTGTCCACGTGACAAGGGGTCCCCGGCATGTCATGACAAAAGTCATTTTTTTACGGTCCTAAGGCAATCCGAATTCCGAGCAATGGACTGATTTTTGCAGAGGAATAGCAGGGTGCGCACGACGTTGCATCACAACCTCAAACCACACGTTTCTTCGCGGCCAGATACGCACCAAGCAGACGGTACAGGCGTCATCCAGCAACTAGTACCAGAGATACAGGGCAAGCACTCGGTAGACTCGTAATGGGTCCTATGTGCTGACCCCATTTATCTACCGGATTCATCTCATGAACACGAGTAAAGAGCCTCTGCTCGTGCCTTGTACGGAACGAGTAACGGTACCGGTACGTGTACCGGTACGTACTGTGGTACCGTACCAGTGTGGCACGTTTCCTGTAAAGTTGGAGGCATAAAGGCTCATGGCCAACATAAACCCTAGAAATTTCTGCCACCTGCTTGATTGCTATGTCCAAAAACCTGTAAAGGACGCAGCGCTGAGACTCTGTCTTGTGGACGAATGGCGTCGGGATCGATGAGCGCGGGCATGTCGAGCCGGGCGACTGGACCGGCCAGCCGCTTGAGAGACCTAGACGCGTGGCTCCCCGAGCAGCGCAAGGCGTTGGAGGAGGCCGAGAGGCTGGTAATCGACTGCTATGAGGCCAGGGAGGTGCTTGTTGACGAGATGGTCGGGGTCGTGCGGGGCCTAAAGCTCGGCGATGCCTTCGTCTCAGTGAAGCTCGAGAGCGGCGCACCAGCTCGCGTGCGGCTCTGTGACCTCGAGGAGGCCCGGGTGAAGTGGATCAAGCGCCACGCGACGACACCCGGCGCGAAGGCCGCTCCGAACGCGCTGTACGAGCTGGCCATCGGCTATGTCAAAGCACGCAAGCAACTCACCGCGCTCAACGCCGCCATAAAGCCCCAGCATAAGCGGCTCGTGGCCCAACGTGCCAAGCTCGATCTGGACCAGGACGCGCTGTACGACATCCCGCAGCTTGAGAGGGAGGTTGAGCAGAAGCGCATCGACAGGCGGGACGGGACCCTCGACGAGCGAGAGGAGCGACTGGACAAGTGGAGGAACGAGCTCGAAACCCACGCACTGGAGCTTTTCCTGGCGCACATCAAGTCCCAGCACGCGGCGTGGTTGCATTTCAAGAGCAAGTATGAGATGAACATGCGCGAACCGACCCTGAGTCGGTGCGTCAGGGACAATACGCTTCCTCGGCCGGCCGGCCGGCCGCAAATAGTGCCTGTCGACGCCGAGGTGAATCTGCTCAAGCATGTCCTGCTCTCTCACCGCCGTGGCTTTCCTTTGACGTGCAGTGAGGTGTGCGAGCTCGCACAAGCCATGATGGCCACGAGGGAGAAGACGCCGTCGAAGAGCTGGTTCAAGGGGTGGATGCAGCGCATGAAAAGATGGGAGCCGCGCTTGGCAAGTCTCTACTCGTCCACCATTAAAGCGGAATTCGTGCGGAGCTACAACACGGAGAGCATCAACTGGTGGTTCGACGTGACCAAGAAGGAGCTTGTCGAGCTCGATGCCGGGAAGTTAAACACGGACAGCGGCAGGGAAGACGAGTTTGTCTGGTCTGACCATGTCATTCCTCGCGTCCTCTTCCTCGACGAGTCTGGCCTCGAGTTCAAGTCGTCCAGGCAGAGCACCAAGTCACAGGAGAAGCGTGTGGTCGACCTGTCTCTCGTGCCTGAGGGTGGCCGAGCTCGCCACTCAGCGGTATCAGAGGACGACTCGCACATCACCTTTGTCGGCGGCATGACGCTCAACTGCTGCTCCCCGGCCCAGCAGTTTGTCATCGCTGGCACGCAAGTGTCGGCAGAGATGCGGCGCAGCTTCAACAAGATCGCCACCGAGTTGCTCACGTCGAAGAAAATGGGCGACAAGTTCAATACGCAAGCCAAATTCGACAGCCGCGACCTCATCTTCGCGTCCAAGTCCGGCAGTATCACCAAGGACAACTTCTTCGAGATCTACAGTGGCATCATCCGCCGGACCTACCCTGACGTGTCCCCGAACAAGCCTGTCTTCCTGTTTGTGGACGGCCACGGCAGCCGACAGGACCCGCGCATGCTCGGCCAACTCGACGAGATCGGAGTGCACATGTTCAATTGGCTGCCCAACACCACCTCACAGTGCCAACCTCCCGACGTGGTTCAATTTGGCATCTGGAAGTCCAAGATGCCCAAGTGCCGGCGGGCTTTGATCGCCAAGCTACGGGCAGCCGGCACGTTCACCGGCAAGCTCAAGAGAGCTCACCGTCTCGAGTACGCCGCGCACGCATGGACTGAGATGATGGTTTGCAAGGAACGCCTAGAGAAGGGCATCGTGGTGACGGGCATGCGACCCTTTTCGCGCACGAAGCTCTTGGAGAACCCGCTAATCCACATGGGCGACGCGCACCTCAAAGATGTTGTCAAGCCGCGCGAAGCCTCGAGCGTGATGATGGCCGTGCACGCCAGTGATTCTGACGAAGACATTCTTGGCACGGCGACGCAGGAAACGGAAGAGATCAGCCAGGCCCCTGGCGCGCCCTGCGCGCCGGTGGCATTTCCAGCAACGCCAGTGAGTCGCACTGCATCGACACCTTCGAGCAGCAGCCGATCTACGGTCGAGTCAGTGCTCACGAGCATCAGCCAGCGCCCGCCTAATCTCAACTCCGACTTCTCTTTCTGCAAGGTGGGGACGCCCGAGGACCTTGCTGCCATGAAGGAAACTGTCAAGGCGAAGGTCGACGCCGCTATGGAACAGGTCCGGTGGAAACTGGGTGTGAACCTGCCGGAGAAAGCTGAGGCCGCAGAGCGGATGAAGGTGGAGTCCGAGGCCGAGTATGAGCGCAAGCTGAAAGAGACCGAGGCCGAGTATGAGCGCAAGCTGAACGAGGCAAAGGCCGAGCATGAGCGCAAGCTGAACGAGGCAAAGGCCGAGCATGAGCGCAAGCTGAAAGAGGCCAAGGCGTTGGTGGACAAGTACGAGAAGAGCATGCAGAACGAGCTCAAGTTTCTGCAGCGAGAGCCTTGGTCACCGATGAAACCGGGAACTTCAAACAGCAATGCAGCAATGCCTTGAAGGCCCTCCAGCACGTCGAGTACGCAAGCGGAGCCTGCCGGAGGAGCGACCACAGCATTTCGGACGCTCCCGAAAGGGACCTCGCCGAGTACACGCCGCCCAGCGAGAGCAGCAAATTAGCAACGAGCCCCTGCTGCAGGCTGACAAAGCGCGCAGGGACCATGTCTCGAAGAAGCGCACCAAGCCCGTGGCCACTTTCAAGCCGTTGGACAGGCTGAACACGCCGACTGTCATCGCGAGGATGACCAATACGACGCGGCAGACGAGCCCGCTTGTGCGGACCTACCTGACGCTCGCCGACCTCGCGCGCGGCAAGGCGATTGACAAGGACGGCACCAACATCACGATCGAGAAACCAACGATGCACTTGATCGCCGCACGCTGTGACTATCACTTCGGGCTCAGCATGAACGTGGGTCTGATGCAGGGCTTTATCGCCGACATCAAGCGCCACCAGAACGACGGACACCGCCACGTACAACAAGTTTGCAGCGATCCACAAGTTACCCGGTGAGCAGCTCCTAAAGGAGGGCAAGCTCCTCCTGGCAACGAGGCCAGAGGTGACAAGCACGGATGGCCCTGAACTCGAGCTGCTCAGGAAGATTGGGGTGTCCGACAGCGCAATCGAACAATGGCGAAAGGCGAGGCTAGGCGACCGGCAGGAGGTTGTAAGGCTTGCGACGGCGGACGACGAGCAATGTTTGAAACGAAGAAAGGTTTAATTTACAAGGGCCTCGATCTGCTTCTTCCAGTCTCCCGAACTCAGCTCTGGGCGGCCTCGCCCCATTTCTTGACATGTGATGAGCATCCCACACCCCCATTTCTTGACATGTGATGAGCCCCCCCCCCCCCACTTCCTGTGCTTGGTTTTCTATCAAATGGTGGAGCGCCCCGAGGCCCAACGCGCACCGATCGCGACAAAGGAGGAGGTGTCGAGGCCGTAGCGTCACCTCTCTTGGCCACATGGGAGCTCACAGCCTCTCTATTGGCTTCCACCAAGAGGACGAGCATGAGCAAAAACATACTCTGCTTGCCTTATTTAGTGCAACAGTTACCCGCACCAGCGTATTTCATAGGCGCCAAGATGAATTTTACGTTTTCCAAAATTAAAAACCCCGCGCATCAGTATGAATGACTGGGCTTTACAGGAAACGTGCCACACTGGTACACAGTACGGTAGGTACCGGTACCGTACCTGGTACCGGTACGTACTGTACCGGTACCGAACCCCGACCGAGGGTGGTGTGAGAAGAAAAAAAAAGAAAAAAAAAGAAAAAATTGCCGAGGGTGTGTGGAGCGTGCGAGAGGAAGTGACAGGTGCCTACGAGCGTCAGGACCACCAAGGAGAGGAAGGTGGCGGGCGATGGCGGGCCAGCAGCAGCAGCAGCAGCAGCAGCAGCAGCAGCAGCGCAGCAGCAGCAGCAGCAGCAGCAGCAGCAGCAGCAGCAGCAGCAGAACACGGCGACCTGCCTGCACCCGATGAGGCGCGCAAGCTGCTGATGCACGGCGAGGCGCCCGCGGGGCTGCATGTCGACGGCGACCTCGACATGTCGTGTCGCTCAGACCTGACCAGCCTGCCAGACGGCCTCAGCGTCGGCGGCGACCTCAGTCTCTCTGGCTGCAGGGCCTTGACCAACTTGGGCGACGGCCTCAGCATCGGCGGTCATCTCGATCTCACTGATTGTTCGGCCTTACAGGAGCGGCACCGTGGCCACACGGGCGCCTTCTTTGAGCAGCTATCGGCCGTGCTGGGGCCCAAGGCCGGGCTCTCTCTCTCGAGATGGGATGCTGTAGAACGAGTGCCCGATGGCTTCAGCGTCGGCGGCGACCTCTTTCTCAGCTACTGCTCGGCCCTGACCAGCCTGGGCGACGGCCTCAGCGTCGGTGGTAATCTCAATCTCGAGGGCTGTTTGGTCCTGCAGGAGCGGCAGCGCGGCGACATGGGCGCCTTCTTCGAGCGGCTTTCGGCGGTGCTGGGGTCCGAAGCCGGGCTCTCGCTCGCTGGTTGGAAAGTTGTTGAACAAGTGCCGAAGGCTTCAGCGTCGGCGGTCATCTCGATCTTCAAGATTGCTGGGCCTTGACCAGCCTAGGCGACGGCATCAGCGTTGGCGGCCTTCTCAAACTCTCCTATTGCGACGCCCTGCAGGAGCGGCACCGCGACGACATGGGCGCCTTCTTCGAGCAGCTTTCGGCAATGCTAGGGCCCAATGCTGGGCTCTCGCTCACGGGATGGGCTGTCGAACAAGTGCCCGACGGTTTCAGCGTTGGCGGCGACCTCAAACTTCGGGGCTGCTTGGCCCTGACCAGCCTGGGTGCCGGCGCCAGTGTGGGCGGTGACCTTGATCTGAGCAACTGCCCGGCCCTGACCAGTCTGGACGACGACCTCTGCGTCGGCGGCCACCTCTTTCTTACCCGCTGCTCGGCCTTGACCAGCCTGGGCGACGGCCTCAGCGTCGGCGGGAAACTCGATCGAGGACTGTACGGCCCTGCAGGAGCGGCACCGTGGCGACATGGACGCCTTCTTTGAGCAGCTATCGGCGGTGCTGGGGCCCAAGGCCGGGCTCTCTCTCGAGGGGTGGGGTGCTGTCGAACAAGTACCCGATGGCTTCAGCGTCGGCGGCAACCTCAATCTTCAAGATTGCTCGTCCTTGACCAGCCTGGGCGACGGCCTCAGCGTCGGCGGATATTGCAATCTCGACGGCTGCTACGGCCTGACCAGCCTGGGCGACGGCCTCAGCGTTGGCGGGGATCTCTTTCCCGAGAGCTGGTATTTGACCAGACTGGGCGACGGCCTCAGCATCGGCGGTGACCTCGGTCTTGGCAAATGCGAGACCCTGACCAGCCTGGGCGACGGCCTCAGCGTCGGCGGCAACGTCCATCTTTCCCGCTGTTCGGCCCTGACCAGCCTGGGCGACCGTCTCAGCGTTGGCGGCGACCTTAATCTTGGCAGTTGCTCGGCCCTGAACAGCCTGGGCGACGGCCTCAGCGTCAACGGGAATTGCAATCTCGACGGCTGCTACGGCCTGACCAGTCTGCCATACGGCCTCAGCGTCGGCGGTGATCTCGGTCTTCGCGACTGCCAGGCCCTAACCAGCCTGGGCGACGGCCTCAGCGTCGGCGGGAAACTCGGTCTTCGCGACTGCCAGGCCCTAACCAGCCTGGGCGACGGCCTCAGCGTCGGCGGGAATCTCGATCTCGAGAACTGTACGGCTCTGCAGGAGCGGCACCGCGGCGACATGGGCGCCTTCTTTGAGCAGCTTTCGGCAGTGCTGGGGCCCAAGGCCGGGCTCTCTCTCGCTAGATGGGATGCTGTTGAGCAGGTGCCCGACAGCGTGAGCGTCAGCAGCGGGCTCGATCTCAGCTACTGCTCGGCCCTGACCAGCCTGGGCGAGTGTCTCGGCGTCGGCGGCGACCTCGTTCTTCGCGGCTGCTTGGCCTTGACAAGCCTGAGCGACGGCCTCAGCGTCGGCGGCGACCTCCATCTTTACAGCTGTCCGGCCCTGACCAAGTCCCTGACCAGTCTGCCATACGGCCTCAGCGTCGGCGGTGATCTCGGTCTTCGCGACTGCCAGGCCCTAACCAGCCTGGGCGACGGCCTCAGCGTCGGCGGGAATCTCGATCTCGAGAACTGTACGGCCCTGCAGGAGCGGCACCGCGACGACATGGGCGCCTTCTTCGAGCAGCTTTCGGCAATGCTAGGGCCCAATGCTGGGCTCTCTCTCGAGGGATGGGGTGCTGTCGAACAAGTGCCCGACGGTTTCAGCGTTGGCGGCGACCTCAAACTTGGGGGCTCCTTGGCCCTGACCAGCCTGGGTGCCGGCGCCAGTGTGGGCGGTGACCTTGATCTGAGCTACTGCCCGGCCCTAACCAGTCTGGACGACGACCTATGCATCGGCGGCGCTCTCTATCTCGAGAGCTGCTCGGCCTTGACCAGCCTGGGCGGCCTCAGCGTCGGCGGCGCTCTCTATCTCAATAGCTGCTCGGCTTTGACCAGCCTGGGCGACGGCCTCAGCGTCGGCGGCACCCTCACCATTTCTCGCTGCTCGGCGCTGATTGGCCTGCCCGCGAGTTTGATCAAGGTCGAAGGCAGACTCAACCTGGCGGGCTGCAAGGAGCTCACCAGCGTGCACGAAGGACTTCACGTGGACGGTGACTTGATTTTTTACGACTGCACGGCTCTGACAAGCTTGCCGACGAGCCTTCGCGTTAACGGCACGCTAGACCTGGGCTGGTGCACGGCGTTGGAGGCGCAGCACGAGGCGGACATGGAGGCCTTTCTGGTGACGCTGCGGAAGATCGTCAGGCCGAGTGGTGGTCTGCGGCTGGACGGGTGGACAACCATTCGCGAGCTGCCTGACTGCTACGCCGACTTTGGTGGCGAGTTGGACCTGACCGGGTGCACCGCCCTCTCTCGTCTTCCAGAGGGCCTGCACGTGCGTGGCAATCTGTGGCTTGCGGACTGTACAGCGCTACGTCGTCTGCCCGAAGGCCTTCGAGTGGAGGGTTCGCTTGACCTCACGGGCTGCACGTCGCTCGCGAGTCTATCAGCCGGTCTTTGGGTCTCTGGTGGCCTCAAAGCCAGGCAATGCCGTTCTCTTTCAAGCCTGCCGGAGGACCTGCACGTCGGTGGAGACCTATGGCTTCAGCACTGCACGTCGCTAGAGAGTCTGCCAGCCAGCATTCTCGAGTGGCCCGCGGTTGGGCGCGGCAGTCCGCACAACATCTACCTCGGCGGCTCGGGGCTCTCGGCAGAGACGCTCGAGTGGCTTCGCGAGGCAGACGCGCCAGGTCTCCGATTCTACGTCGGCCTGGGAGGCGACGAGTCTGACAACGAGGCTGAGGCAAGGCCTGGTTTCGCGAGCGCTGCAGAAGCCGCGGCGTTCTGGAGCAGCGAGGCTCAAGTGGACGTCGTGGCAATGCCAGCAGGGGGCGACGACGCGACGCTGGTGCGGTTCTTGTCGCGGCTGCGCGACGCCAAGGAGTTTGGCATCGCCGAGACGCGCAAGGCGCTCGCCAAGCGCGTGGTCGACGTGCTCGAGCTCTCTGGCGACGATGAGCACGTGCGCGAGGAGCTGCTCCTGCGGATGGCCGACTCGCTGGACGCGTGCGGCGACAAGCCGGTCTGGGCGCTCAACCAGATGCACCTGGTCGTGGAGATCGCCAAGGCCCGAGAGAGCGCCGAGCAGCTGCGGGACCTCGGGCGCAGGGTGATGCGGCTCATGGTCGTGCACGAGCACGCCAAGCGCAAGGTCGACTCGCTGCGCTGGGTGGACGACGTCTGCGTGTACCTGCGCTTCGAGATCGACCTGCGCAAGGCGCTTGACCTGCCCGTCGACGCCACCGCCATGATCTTCCCGAGCTACATCAAGATCGAGGACGCAGAGAGTTGGATGCGGCCAAGGACGACGCGCTGGCCATCACGGACGCACAGTTCGAGGCGTGGCTCGCCGAGTGGCCCGAGTGGCAGCGGCAGCAGCGGCACCAAGTGGTCGCCAAGCTGAGGTGGCACGAGCTGTCCGAGACCAAGCGGCGGCAGAGCCTCCGCAAGCGCGTGAGCCGGCGTCTGAGCCGGCTGGTGAGCGTCGTGGGCGACAAGATGGTCGACCCGGTGACTCTTGATGGCGGCAAGAGCGTGTGGAGCTTGAGCGACCTGCTGCGGCACTGGGAGCGCACGGGCCTGGACCTGCACAACGCGCCGTTGCCCGTCGAGCAGTTGCGCAGCGACCTCAAGCGCGTGGTCGCCTAACCAAGTGAAACGAAATGGAGTTCAAGAAACATGTTGCCTTCTTGGCCACCTGCTCGACGCTAGCATGCACTCTAATGGCCTTGAGCGACTGCCGCCAAAACGCCTAGCCGCTCCGCAGGATCCCACGACAGGCGGTTGGATCAGTCCATCCATCCAAGCAAGCCTCACGATGCGCTGCCAGACAGTCGACTGTGCGCAACCAGCAAGCCAACGCAGGCTCTGGCCGGCCGTGGAGCGCGTAGAGGGCCGCAGGCGATCGAGCAAGGCCGACCTGGCAGCAAACCGGCTGCTCGCTGGCTTGCGCAGCGCTTGCCCGCGAGGAGCTGTGGCGGCGGGCCACGGCGCACTTGGCCGAGCTTGTAGAGGAAGACCGCGAGCAGCACAAAGGCGATGGCGATGGACTTGACCAGGTCGACGCGCGTGCCGAACCACTGCACCTGCGAGAGGTAGCGGCCGAGGCCATATCGAAACGGCAGCCCCACGAGCACGATGCGGCTTTGCTTGACGACCGAGAAGGTGGAGGCGGAGATGTGCTGGAACATAAACAAGTTGAGCACGTCGCTGGCGACATAAAGAAGCGTCGGCGGCAGCAGGTAGGCCGACAGCGCCAGAGATTGCGCCGCCAGCCATTCGTGGAGCGCCGCTGCGCCTCTGGCGCGAGGCGGAAGAGCAGCAGCGAGAAGCCCACCAGAACTATGGCCTTGACCACGACGACCCACACCGAGAACCGGAACGGGTAGCGCCGCGCGCCGCCCTTGGCCCACACGAGCGAGCGTGATGGGCCGCAGCCCGTCCACGATCACCGCAAGCGCCACCAGCGCTGTGTCCAGCGCCAGCTTGAGCCGCGCCTGCCGCTGCGGCGCCGACAGCGCGTGGGTGTCCCCGCGCGCCTTGAACAGCCGCTGGAAGAGCACTCCAAAGCCGCCGCGCGAATGGCCCTCGGGCACAATGTACTTGAACCGCTTGGGCTGCGGGTCGTCCACCTCCGCGAACGACTCGGACGGCAGCGCGAACGGCGCCGGCACCACCAGCGAGTCGCGCCTGGGATCACATAGCCCTCCTCGCGGTGCACCGGCATGATGGCGCGGCCGTTCACCATGTCGCCATCGTCCACGCCGCCATTGCAAGCGGCGCCGTCGTAAGCGGCGCCGTACGCGCGCGCGCGCGCCGCCGCCACTGCCGCGGAGCAGGGCCGCGTCCTCGCCCGCCGACAACTGGCGCGCGCGCTGCTCCAGCAGCAAGCATCCGCAGCTGCTGGACCTGGCTGCCATGGCCCTGCGCGCGGCGACGACGCGCGCGGCGCCGGGCGAGGCCAGGGCCGCGCTCGCGGCAGGCGGCGGGCAGGCGCCGCCGCCCCTGCTGCTGCTGCTGGTCCTGCTGGTCCTGCTGGCAGGCGCGGCGCCGATCCGCGGCGAGGAGGTCATGGTGCAGACGCTGACGCGGCATGGGGCGCGCGCCGGGCAAGGTGGTGGCGCGGCAGTCGTGTCGCACCGACTTTGCGGCCGAGCCGGGCCTTCTCACGCCGCAGGGCGTGCAGACCATGGTCGATGTGGGCGCGATGCTGCGCGGGGGCTAAGTGCACGCGGCGGACGGCGCGGCGCGCGGCGCGCTCGGCACGCCGCCCACGTACCAGGCCGGCCTGAGCGACTGGGAGTTCGTGGCGCGGCAGGGTCTGCGGCAGCAGCGGTCCATTGCCGCGATCGCGCAGGGGCTGTTCCCGGGCGAGCCCGTGCCGGTGGCCGTGACGCCGCGCGCGGAGGACAGCGCGCTGGGCGGGCCGGCGCCCGCTTGCGGCAACCTCACCGCCGCCATGATCGTGCGCTGGCACGCGCGCCAAGGCCGCGACCTCGTGGACGGCGCGCATGCCGCGCTGGCGCGCGAGGCCGAGGCGCTGTGCGGCGTGAACCTGACGGGCAACCCGGTGAACGCCAAGCCGGGCGGGCCCAACCCGCACACGTGGATGGATCGGCGACATCAGCGACGCGCTGGACGCGGCCGTGGCCTGCGAGGTGCCGCTGCCGCCGGCCTTCTCGCCCGAGCTGCACGCCAAACTGACGCGGCTGGCGTTCGCGCTGCAGGAGTGCAGCCACTACAACGACCCGCGCGGCGCGACCATGTTCGCGGGCGCCTTCCCCGAGCAGCTGCTGGCGCCGTTCGAGGCCCGGCAGCGCGAGGCGCAGCGGCCGAAGAAGACGCCGCGCGCGCGGCTGTTCTCGTGCTCGCGCGAGCTCATGGACGGGCTGGAGCACATGTTCGGCTGGCACACCTCGCCGCCCGCCCAGCCGCCCGGCCGGCCGCGTTACCAGCGGGACGACCTTCATCTGGGAGCTGCACAGGCGAGAGGGCAACGCCACCAAGGGCCGCGGGGCGGAGTTTGCGCTCCGGACGCTCTGGTGGCGCCCGGGATGGCCGCGCCGCAGCCGCTGCAGCCGGAGGTCTCGCCGGCCGCGTTTCGGGCGGTGTACGAGGCTTACATTGGCGCCCACGGCGGCGGCTGGCAGCAGCTCTGCGACTTTGAGCACTGGGACCCGCTGCGCGAGCGCCACGTCGAGCGGGTGGCGCAACCCGTTCGCGGAGACCGCCAAGGTCGACACGGTGGCGCACGAGACCGCCGAGCAGGCGCTGGCCGCTGCCGGGGCGAACGAGACAGACGGCAGCAGCGGTGGCGATGGTAGCGGCGATAGCAGTAGCAGCGCGGCGCGGTGGCGCTGGAGGTGCTAGTCGGGCGGCCTGCTCGTGGCGGCGGCTTGCTGCGTCGCGCGGTTCCTCAGCTTCAACGGCGGGTACCAGCATCTAAGCGCGAGCGCGGCGCGGCTGGAGCGGCGAAAGGAGCAGCAGCTGCTGCTGTTCCACTGAAGCCGAGTCGAGACTGGTCGCAAAAGTAATCCACGTCCCTCTTGAATGCCGAGCCGGAGCACAGGCTCCCACCGGTGCCAGACCGAGGTCTAGCGCATGTGCCCTCCTCGCGGTTCCTCGGCCGCGAGGAGCAAGTGAAGGTGCTGGAAAAGATCGCGTCTCGACGAGGAGGCAGGCGACGGCTGGCAGCTTGGCCGTCAAGGCGATGGGCGGTGTACTTGTCGCGCGAATGCAACACAGAGCTTGGGCCAGTCGTCGGCCGTACCGCCTCCAGCGGAGGGGATCGGGACGAGGGAGCTTGTTTTCGGGCCGAGGGCGGCGTCGCACTTGTCAGTCTTGGTCCTGTACCACTACGCTGCTACAGCTCGTTGGAGCTGGTAGTGTTCACAGTCGGTCACGTCGATGATGACCGGCTCGGCAAGGGCGGGCGGGCGAGGTAGAATAGCTGAGTCTAGACTGGTCGCGAAGTCGACAGCAAGCTAGAGTTACCTACATCCCATGGCCGTCGACGCGGAGGTTGTCGCTCACCCAACGTGCTCTTGCGAATACCGGTACCGTACCACGGTACCGGACAGTACCACGGTACCGGTACTGTTACTGAGTGCTTCAGAGTAACGGCTCCAGAGTATGAAAGATGCGACATGATCGTCGACTGCGCTGGCATGGCTTTCCAGTTTGGGCACCCGACAGTGGACGGACGGAAGGGGAAGGTCCTCGGTTTGTGCAATCGAAGGGCGGAGGTGGCGTGGGCTTGCAACATGATGGCGGAGGACGACCAGCACCAGCACCAGTACCAGCAGGGCACGGCGATCTGCCTGCCATCCGACGAAGCGCGCGAGCTGCTGCTGCGCGGCGAGGCGCCCGCGGGAATGCGTGTCGAAGGCCACCTCTACCTCACCCGTTGTCAGACTCTAACCAGGCTGCCAGACGGCCTCAGCGTCAGCGGCAACTTGGGTCTTGGTGGCTGCTCGGCCCTGACTAGCCTGGGCGACGGCCTCAGCGTTGGCGGTCATTTGGAACTTTACGGCTGTTCGGGCCTGCAGGAGCGGCACCGCGGCGACATGGACGCCTTCTTCGAGCAGATTTCGGCGGTGCTGGGGCCCGAGGCCGGGCTCTCTCGCCGGGTGGGATGCCGTTGAACAAGTTCCCGATGGCTTTAGCATCGGCGGCGACCTTATTCTTCAGGGTTGCTCGGCCCTGACCAGTGTTCCCGATGGCTTCAGCGTCGGCGGCAACCTCGATTTTCGCTGGTGCTCGGCCCTGACCAACCTGGGCAACGGCCTCAGCGTCGGCGGCAACTTGGATCTTGGTGGCTGCTCGGCCTTGACCGACCTGGGCGACGGCCTTAGCGTCGGCGGTCTTCTCGATCTGGAGGGCTGCTCGGCCCTGCAGAAGCGGTACCGCGGCGACATGGGCGCCTTCTTAGAGCAGCTATCGGCGGTGCTGGGGCCCAAGGCCGGGCTCTCTCTCGCCGGGTGGGATGCCGTTGAACAAGTTCCCGATGGCTTTAGCATCGGCGGCGACCTTATTCTTCAGGGTTGCTCGGCCCTGACCAGTGTTCCCGATGGCTTCAGCGTCGGCGGCAACCTCGATTTTCGCTGGTGCTCGGCCCTGACCAACCTGGGCAACGGCCTCAGCGTCGGCGGCAACTTGGATCTTGGCGGGTGCTTGGCCCTGACCAACATCAGCGACAGCCTCAGCGTCGCCGGCAACCTCGATTTTTACTGCTCCCGGGCCCTAACCAGCCTGGGCGAGGGCCTCAGCGTGGGCGGCAACCTCAGACTCTTCAACTGCACGGCCCTAACCACCCTGGGCAACGACTTCAGCGTCGGCGGCGACCTCGATCTTCGCTGGAATCCAGACCTGATCAGCCTGCCAGACGGCCTCAGCGTCGGCGGCAGTCTCCTTCTTAACTTCTGTTCGGCCCTGACCAGCCTGGGCGACGGACTCAGCGTCGGCGGCGACCTTCTTCTTTGTGATTGCTCGGCCCTGAACAGCCTGCCCGTGAGTCTGATCAAGGTCAACGGCAGGCTCGATCTGATGGGTTGCACGGAGCTCACCAGCGTGCCCGAGGGGCTCGTCGTGAATGGCGACTTGTGCTTGGCCGGCTGCACGGCTCTGACAAGCTTGCCGACGAGCCTTCGCGTCAACGGCACGCTTTACTTGAGCGAATGCACAGCGTTGGAGGCGCAGCACCAGGCGGACATGGGGGCCTTTCTGGTGGCGCTGCGCGAGATCATTGGGCCAAGTGGTGGTCTGGGGCTTCACAAGTGGACAACCATCCGCGAGCTGCCTGACTGCTACGCCGACATTGGTGGCCGGCTGGACCTGTCCGGGTGCACCGCCCTCACTCGTCTTCCTGACGGCCTGCAGGTGTGTGACGATCTGAACCTGGCAGGGTGCACAGCGCTATGTCGTCTGCCGGAGGACCTGCACGTCGGAAGGAGCCTTTGGCTGGAAGAGTGCACGTCGCTCACGAGTCTCCCAGCTGGTCTTTGGGTCTCTGGTGACCTCAACGCCACGCACTGCACTTCTCTCACAAGCCTGCCGGAGGACCTGCATGTCGGTGGAGGACTTCAGCTGAGAGAGTGCACGTTGCTGGAGAGTCTACCAGCCGGTCTTCAGGTCTCTGGTGACCTCAACGCCACGCAATGCACTTCTCTCACAAGCCTGCCGGAGGACCTGCACGTCGGTAAAGAACTTGACCTCGAGCAGTGCACGTCGCTAGAGAGTCTGCCAGCCAGCATCCTCGAGTGGCCCGCAGACGAGGACGGCTTTCCACACGACTTCTACCTGGCGGCTCGGGGCTCTCGGCAGAGACGCTCGAGTGGCTTCGCGAGGCAGACGCGCCAGGTCTCCGTTTCCACGTCGACCTTTGGAGCAACGAGGCTGGAGCGCGGCCTGGTTTTCGCGAGCGCTGCAGAAGCCGCGGCGTTCTGGAGGGCGAGGCTCAGATGGAGGTCGTGGCTATGCCAACAGGGGCCGACGACGAGACGCTAGTGCGGTTCTTGTCGCGGGCTGCGCGACGCCAAGGAGTTTGGCATCGCCGAGACGCGCAAGGCGCTCGCCAAGCGCGTGTGGCGATGTGTCGAGCTGCTGTCCGGCGACGACGAGCACGTGCGCGAGGTTTGCTGCTTCGCATGAGCGACTCGCTGGACGCGTGTGGCGACAAGCCGGTCTGGGCGCTCAGCCAGATGCACCTGGTCGTGGAGATCGCCAAGGCCCGAGAGAGCGCCAAGCAGCTGCGGGACCTCGGGCGCAGGGTGATGCGGCTCATGGTCGTGCACGAGCACGCCAAGCGCAAGGTGGATTCGCTGCGCTGGGTGGACGACGTCTGCGTGTACTTGCGCTTTGAGATCGACTTGCGCGAGGCGCTCGACCTGCCGTTGCGGCCACGGCCATGATCTTCCCGAGCTACATCGACGTGACGGATGAGGATCTGGAGGCGGCCAAGACGATGCGCTGGCCATCACGGACGCGCAGTTCGAGGCGTGGCTCGCCGATTGGCCCGAGTGGCAGCGGCACCAGCGGCACCAGTGGTCGCCAAGCTGAGGTGGCAGAAGCTGGCCGAGATCAAGCGGCGGCAGAGCCTCCGCAAGCGAGTGAGCCGGCGTCTGAGTCGGCTGGTGAGCGTCGTGGGCGACAAGGTGGTCGACCCGGTGACTCTCGATAACGGCAAGAGCGTGTGGAGCTTGAGCGACCTGCTGCGGCACTGGGAGCGCACGGGCTTGGATCTGCACAACGCGCCGGTATCCGTCGAGCAGCTGCGCAGCGACCTCAAGCGCGTCGTCGCCTGACCATCAATAAAAAAGAAAGGAAGAGTCCAGGAAACGTTTTGTCTCCCCATCAACTGCTGCACACGCGCACGCCCTCGCCTCCGCCGGCGGCACCCTGTGCATCCCGCGGCCTCGCCCAGCATCGACGTCAGGGGCGGCAACGCGTCCACAATCAGCACCTTGCTTCTCCGGCTTGCCTCCCGTCGTCGGGAACGTTGGCGCTGCCCAGTCCGTGCCGGAGCTCATCGGAAGCGGGCCTCGCGACGAATGACGTTGCCGATGACTCTCGCCTTTGGCCTCGCGACGAGCTCGCCGAGCTGTCAAGTGTCGTGGCTGCCTCAAGCAGAGTGGCGTGAGCGCGGCCTCCGTCGTGTCCACGGACGACACTGGCACGATGCACGAGCTGGAAAACCCGCTCACCTCGGACTGGTCGTACTTTGGCGAAGAGGTGGCCATCGATGGGTCGACCGCCGTGGTAGGCGCTTTCTTTGGCGACCACGAGGACTACAACAATTGCGGGGAGGCGTTCGTGTACACGCAGCAGAGCGACGGCTCGTGGAAGCTCTTGCAGACGCTAGAGCGCACGCGCGAGGCGCAAACGTACTTTGGCGATGCCGTGGACATCTCACGTTGGCGCCTCGGCCGGCAAGAGCGCCTACTTTTACAAGGTCAACTCGGACGCGACGTTCGAATTGCAGCAGCAGACAGTGTCCAAGAGCGCCAGCGAGTTTGGCAATGCTGTGAGCATTGATGGCGACTATGCCGCCGTGAGCACTGGCCGGCGACTCGGGCAAGATCTTTGTCTATGAGAAGGACGCGGACGACTCGTGGTCTCTTGCCAGCACGCTAACCTGCGACGCGTGCGAGTCTGGCTACGATTCGATCGCAAGAGCGTCTCGCTGTCGGGCGAGCGCCTAGTTGTGGGCACGCACAGCACGTCCGTTTGGTCGGACGACTCGTACCCGGGCTTTGCCCTCGTCTTTCGGCGTGGGTCGGACGGCAAGTGGGCGCTCGAGGCGACGCTTGCGGCCTCGGACGGCGTCAGCAACGACTACTTTGGCTACGACGTTGCACTCTACGGCTCACGGATCGTAGTGGGCGCGTACGGCGCGGATGACGCCCGGCTCAAGCGCGGGCAAGGCGTACGTGTTCGAGCTGGACTCGAGCAGCGGCACGTGGACCGAGACGCACAAGATGCTCGGCGCCGTGGCAAACGACCGCTTTGGCCAAGCCGTCGCCACGGGCTCTGGCATGGTAGCCGTCGGAGCGTATGCCGAGGACACTGGCGCCAGCAGCGCCGGCGCCGTATATCTCTACACCGACCTGTGACCGACCGTTAAAAAAATCATGACCTTTGTTGACTCCAGCGGACCTGTCTGGAACACACTGGGCGCGCACACGAGATCTGGTCGCCGAGCGTTCTGAAGCGAGTGGCGCCACGCGAGGCAGCAGCAGCGGCGATGGCGGCGGCGCCTGTGACGAGCAAGCCGAAAGAGCGTACTCGAGTGGTACCGCACTTGTGTACCGGTAATCTGACTGACACAATCGTCAAGGAGCCTGGTGGAACCATGCAGCAAAATTGGAAAAAGCAAGCGCGGCGACCAGGAGAGCCAAAATGAGTGCTGTGCGGGCGGAGCAAAACAAGCAACACTCGCGCTTCCCACCTGGTCCCCCACGGTAGTACTAGACGAGCCCTACGGGGCTTAATTACGGAGTTCAGATGAGATCCGATGCTTGAAATACCCGTGGTGTGATCGCTTGTGATCCAATGTCGCTTGCTCTCGTGCTCATTTATCCCATCCACTCATTCGAAACCTTATTGAGACATATAGTGAAAACACTAGGACTTGACAAAGAAGCGACACGAACGCAAACTCCACAACGGATCTGGATCTTTTTCTTTGTTGACGATACTTGATGATTGCAGCGCCTCTCGAGCTGGACGCCGAGCAGCTGCTTGCGATCGCGGCGTCGCAAGTGAGCGGAGCGCCGCTGGTGCCGCATAGGCCGAGGGACAATCGGTGCTAGACCGCCAAGTGCAAAGCTATGGTACCAACTGTCCACGTTGATTTGTGATCATTTTGGGCTCGACGCGACTTGATCAAGAGTGCCTTTGTGCTTGCCGCTGACCGCAGCAAGAACGGCGATGGTGGTCAGAGCCAGGAGCTATTGCGAGTAGACAGACGCTGCCAGGCCGTCTGCCAGGCCCGCAGCGCATTGTGGCGCGTCCAAGGAGAAGAGCAAGTTGATGGTTGGGCGAACACAAGGTCGGCGCGCGCCCGAGCAAGGTCGGGCAGAAGACGAGAAAGGTGTCAGGAGGCTCAATGGTCTCGGCGGGGAGGCGGTGGCGGCCTTTGACGGCTTGACTGCCTCGCTTGTCGGCTTGAGCGCTCTGTATAGCGCGAGCCAGAGCGAAGAGTTGGCCTCAGTGTCGAGGCGAGCGATCGACGAGTGGCGAGTATTGAGGCCAGGTGACGCAACGATGGGCGCGGCCTCGCTCAGGCAGAGGGCGCTAGGCACTTTGCCGGGCTCTGGGCGCGATGTGGCTAGCTCGTGGGTAGCAAATTGATGGTTGCCTAGAGCAGTGGAAACGAGCACATGCAGAGGACGACTATCGGCGCGGAGGCCGGAAGAGGACCTTGATTGCCTTGTTGGGCGAGTGGAGGGGCCTGCTGACGGCCTCACGGCACGCTGTGTGGGCTGGTTTACTCTGAGCAAGTTGAACACGGAGAACAAGCCCGCGACGGTGCGGAAGCGAATCAGCGACACGGAGCAAGTACTGGGGGCATGGGACGCAACGGAGGGCGCGTCCTCACTCGGGTGGAGGGCGCTAGAGCGTTTGCCGGGCTCTGGACGCGATGTGACAGGCGCGAGAGCAAGAAATTGATGGTTGCGCAGAACAGCGGGAACGAGCTCACGCGGAGGCCGAGATACGGGCGGAGAGGCCCGTTGGGGCCTTGGTTGCTTTGTCGGGCGAGTGGAGAGGGCTGCTGACGGCTTCGTGGCGCGCCGTATCGCTTGTACACTCAGAGCAAGTCGACCGAGGCCAGCAAGCCTGTGACGGTGCGGAAGCGAATCAGCGGCAAGGAGCGAGTACAAGGGGCAGCAGACGCAGCGATGGGCGCGGCCTCGCCTGGGCGGAGGGCGCCAGAGCGTTTGCCGGCTCTAGGCGCGATGTGGCTAGCATGAGAGCAAGAAATTGATGGTTACACAGAACAGTGGAAACGAGCTCACGCTGAGGCCGAGATACGGGCGGAGGCCGTTGGGGGCCTTGGTTGCTTTGTCGGGCGAGTGGAGAGGGCCGACGGCTTCGTGGCGCGCCGTATCGGCTTGCGCACTCAGAGCAAGTCGAAAACACGGAGGACAAGCCCGTGACGATGCGGAAGCGAATCAGCGACAAGGAGAGAGTACAAGGGGCAGCAGACGCAGCGGTGGGCGCGGCCTCGCCTGGGTGGAGGGCGCTAGTGCGTTTGTCGGGCTCTGAATGCGATGTGACAGGCGCGAGGGCAGCAAATTGATGGTTGCCCAGAACAGCGGAAGCGAGCTCACGCTGAGCCGAGATACGGGCGGAGAGGCCCGTTAGGGGCCTTGGTTGCTTTGCCGGTTGAGTGGAGAGGGCTGCTGGCGGCTTCGTGGCGCGCCGTATTGGCTTGTACACTCAGAGCAAGTCGAACACGGCCGCCAAGCCCGTGACGGTGCGGAAGCGAGAGAGCGTCAAGGAGCGAGTACAAGGGGCATGGGACGCAACGGTGGGCGCTGTCTCGCCTGGGCGGAGAGTGCTAGGCGATTTGCCGGGCTCTGGGCGCGATGTGGCTTGCGCGAGAGCAATAAATTGATGGTTACGCAGAACAGCGGAAACGAGCTCACGCTGAGGCCGAGATACGGGCGGAGAGGCCCGTTGGAGACCTTGGGTGCTTTGTCGGCGAGTGGAGAGGCCTGTTGACAACTTCGTGGCGCGCCGTATCGGCTTGCGCACTCTGAGCAGGTCGACCGAGGCCAGCAAGCCCGTGACGGTGCGGAAGCGAACCAGCGACAAGGAGCGAGTACAAGGGGCAGCTGACGCAGCGGTGGGCGCGGCCTCGCCTGAGTAGAGGGCGCTAGCGCGTTTGCCGGGCTCTGGGCGATGTGACAGGCGCGAGAGCAAGAAATTGATGGTTACACAGAACAGCGGCAATGAGCTCACGCTGAGGCCGAGATACGGGCGGAGCGGCCCGTTGGTGCCTTGGGTGCTTTGCCGGGCGAGTGGAGAGGGGCACTGACTGCCTCGCGGCGCGCTGTATCAGCTTGCGCACTCTGGCAAGTTGAACGAGGCCAGCAAGCCCGTGACGGTGCGGAAGCGAATCAGCGACAAGGAGCGAGACCTGGGAGCAGAGAGCGCAACGGTGGGCGCGGCCTCGCTCTGGTCGACGGTGCCAGGCACTTTGCCGGGCTATGGGCGCGATGTGGCTTGCGCGAGGGTAGTAAATTGATGCTTGCCCAGAGCAGCGGCAACGAGCTCACGCTGAGGCCAAGATACGGGCGGAGAGGCCCGTTGGGGGCCTTGGTTGCTTTGTCGGGCGAGTGGAGAGGCCTGTTGATAGCTTCGTGGCGCGCCGTATCGGCTTGCGCACTCTGAGTAGGTCGACCGAGGCCAGCAGCCCGTGACGGTGCGGAAGCGAATCAGCGACAAGGAGCGAGTACAAGGGGCAGCTGACGCAGCGGTGGGCGCGGCCTCGCCTGGGCAGAGGGCGCTAGAGCGTTTGCCGGGCTCTGGGCGCGATGTGACAGGCGCGAGAGCAGCAAACAGATGGGTGCACAGTGCGGCGGAAACGAGCTCACGCTGAGGCCGAGATACGGGCGGAGAGGCCCGTTGGTGGCCTTGGTTGCTTTGTCGGACGAGTGGAGAGGCCTGTTGACAGCTTCGTGGCGCGCCGTATCGGCTTGCGCACTCTGAGCAGGTCGACCGAGGCCAGCAAGCCTGTGACGGTGCGGAAGCGACACAGCGGCAAGGAGCGAGTACAAGGGGCATGGGACGCAACGGTGGGCGCTATCTCGCCTGGTCGACGGTGCCAGCCACTTTGCCGGGCTCTGGGCGCGATGTGACAGGCGCGAGAGCAAGAAATTGATGCTTGCCCAGAGGAGCGGAAAAGAGCTCACGCTGAGGCCAGGATATGGGCGGGGAGGCCCGTTGGGGGCCTTGGTTGCTTTATCGGGCGAGTGGAGAGGCCCATTGACAGCTTCGTGGCGCGCCGTATCGGCTTGCGCACTCTGAGCAAGTCGACCGAGGCCAGCAAGCCCGTGACGGTGCGGAAGCGACACAGCGGCAAGGAGCGAGTACAAGGGGCAACAGACGCAACGGTGGGCGCGGCCTCGTCTGAGCGGAGGGCGCTAGTGCGTTTGCCGGGCTCTGGCGCGATGTGGCTTGCGCGAGAGCAAGAAATTGATGGTTACGCAGAACAGTGGAAACGAGCTCACGCCTACGCCAGGATACGGGCTGAGAGGCCGGAAGAGGGCCTTGGTTGCTTTGTCGGCGAGCAGAGAGGCCCAGGACAGTCTCGCGGCGCGCCGTATCGGCTTGCGCACTCTGAGCAGGCCGACCGAGGCCAGCAAGCCCGTGACGGTGCGGAAGCGACACAGCAACAAGGAGCGAGTACAAGGGGCAGCAGATGCAGCGATGGGCGCGCCCTCGCTCTGGTCGACGGTGCCAGGTACTTTGCCGGGCTCTGGGCGCCATGTGGCTTGCGCGAGAGCAAGAAATTGATGGTTGCGCAGAACAGCGGGAACGAGCTCACGCGGAGGCCGAGATACGGGCGGAGCGGCCCGTTGGGTGCCTTGGGTGCTTTGCCGGGCGAGTGGAGAGGGCTGCTGACGGCTTCGTGGCGCGCCGTATCGGCTTGCGCACTCTGAGCAGGTCGACCGAGGCCAGCAAGCCCGTGACAGTGCGGAAGCGACACAGCGGCAAGGAGCGAGCACAAGGGGCATGAGACGCAACAGTGGGCACGGCCTCGCCTGGGTAGAGGGCGCTAGAGCGTTTGCCGGGCTCTGGGCGCGATGTGGCTTGCGCGAGCAAGAAATTGATGGTGACGCAGAAAAGTGGAAACGAGCTCACGCCTACGCCAGGATACGGGCTGAGAGGCCGGAAGAGGGCCTTGGTTGCTTTGTCGGGCGAGTGGAGAGGGGCACTGACTGCCTCGCGGCGCGCTGTATCCGCTTGCTCACTCTGAGCAGGTCGACCGAGGCCAGCAAGCCCGTGACGGTGCGGAAGCGAATCAGCGGCAAGGAGCGAGTACAAGGGGCAGCAGACGCAACGGTGGGCGCGGCCTCGCCTGGGTGGAGGGCGCTAGTGCGTTTACCGGGCTCTGGGCGCGATGTGGCTTGCGCGAAAGCAGCAAATTGATGGCGACACAGAACAGCGGAAGCGAGCTCACGTGGACGCCAGGGTACGGGCGGAGAGGCCCGTTGGGTGCCTTGGTTGCTTTGTCGGGCGAGTGGAGAGGCCTGTTGACAGCTTCGTCGCGCGCTGTGTCGGCTTGCGCACTCTGAGCAAGTCGACCGAGGCCAGCAAGCCTGTGACGGTGCGGAAGCGAATCAGCGACAAGGAGGGGGGCCTGGGAGCAGGAACGCAACGATAGGCGCGGCCTCGCCTGGGCGGAGGGCGCCAGTGCGTTTGCCAGGCTCTTGGCGCGATGTGACAGGCGCGAGAGCAAGAAATTGATGGTTGCGCAGAACAGCGGAAGCGAGCTCACGCTGAGGCCAGGATACGGGCGGAGAGGCCCGTTGGAGACCTTGGGTGCCTTGTCGGGCGAGTGGAGAGGCCTGTTGACAGCTTCGTGGCGCGCCGTATCGGCTTGCGCACTCTGAGCAGATCGACCGAGGCCAGCAAGCCCGTGACGGTGCGGAAGCGAATCAGCGACAAGGAGCGAGTACAAGGGGCAGCAGACGCAGCGGTGGGTGCGGTCTCGCCTGGGGTGGAGGGCGCTAGTGCGTTTGCCGGACTCTGGGCGCGATGTGACAGGCGCGAGAGCAAGAAAATGATAGCTACGCAGAACAGTGGAAACGAGCTCACGCTGAGGGCGAGATACGGGCGGAGAGGCCCGTTGGGGGCCTTGGTAGCCTTGCCGGATGAGTAGAGATGCCCACTGACGGCTCCGTGGCGCCGTATCGGCTTTTGCACTCTGAGCGAGTTGAACGAGGCCAGCAAGCCCGTGACGATGCGGAAGCGAACCAGCGACAAGGAGCGAGCACAAGGGGCAGGGAACGCAACGGTGGGCGCGGCCTCGCCTGGGTGGAGGGCGCTAGTGCGTTTGCCGGGTTCTGGGCGCGATGTGGCTAGCGCGAGGGCAGCAAACAGATGGGTGCACAGTGCGGAGGAAACGAGCTCACGCGGAGGACAGGCTATCGGCGGAGAGGCCCGTTGGAGGCCTTGGTTGCTTTGTCGGGCGAGTGGAGAGGCCCATTGACAGCTTCGTGGCGCGCCGTATTGGCTTGCGCACTCTGAGCAGGTCGACCGAGGCCGGCAAGCTCGTGACGGTCCGGAAGTGAATCAGCAACATGGAGGGGGGGCTGGGAGCAGGGAGCGCAACGGTGGGCGCGGCCTCGCCTGGGTAGAGGGCGCTAGTGCGTTTGCCGGGCTCTGGGCGCGATGTGACAGGCGCGAGAGCAAGAAAATGATAGTTACGCAGAACAGTGGAAACGAGCTCACGCTGAGGGCGAGATACGGGCGGAGAGGCCCGTTGGGGGCCTTGGTAGCCTTGCCGGATGAGTAGAGATGCCCACTGACGGCTCCGTGGCGCGCCGTATCGGCTTTTGCACTCTGAGCGAGTTGAACGAGGCCAGCAAGCCCGTGACGATGCGGAAGCGACACAGCGTCAATGAGCGAGTACAAGGGCCAGCAGACGCAACGGTGGGCGCGGTCTCGCCTGGGTGGAGGGCGCTAGAGCGTTTGCCGGGCTCTGGGCGCGATGTGGCTTGCGCGAGAGCAAGAAATTGATGGTTACACAGAACAGCGGAAACGAGCTCACGCTGAGGCCGAGATACGGGCGGAGAGGCCCGTTGCGGACCTTGCTTGCTTTGTCGGGCGAGTGGAGAGGCCTGTTGACAGCTTCGTGGCGCGCCGTATCGGCTTGCGCACTCTGAGCAGGTCGACCGAGGCCAGCAAGCCTGTGACGGTGCGGAAGCGAATCAGCGACAAGGAGCGAGTACAAGGGCCAGCAGACGCAACAGTAGGCGCGGCCTCACCTGGGTGGAGGGCGCTAGTGCGTTAAACGGGCTCTGAGCGCGATGTGACAGGCGCGAGGGCAGCAAACAGATGGGCGCACAATGCGGCGGAAACGAGCTCACGCGGAGGACAGGCTATGGACTGGCCGGGCGGAAGGGAGCTTTGATTGCTCTCTCCGACGAGTGGAGAGGCCCAGTGACGGCTTCGTGGCGCGCTGCATCTGCTTGCTCACTCTGAGCACGTTGAACGAGGCTGGCAGGCCTGCGACGCTGCGGAAGCGGGAGAGCGACAAGGAGCGAGACCTGGGAGCAGGGAGCTCAACGACGGGTGCGGCCTCGCCTAAGCAGAGAGCGCTAGAGCGTTTGCCGGGCTCTAGGCGCGATGTGGCTTGCGCGAGAGCACCAAAATCGATATTCGCGGCCTTGGACACTGGAAACGCACGCCGAGGCACCAGGATGCAGGGTAGAGGACGGAGCAGCGCCCTGCGCTCTCGACACACCGGTGAAAAGCACTGCCGCCGGGCTCGCAGCTCCGCGATTCACTTGTGGCGACCTGTCGAACAGGCTTGAGACGCAGAGTTACCTGAAGACGACCTCTCTGGGCTGTTAAAGAGCGCTTGCAGCGCGGCAGAGAGTGCGGCAACGCTCGCGTTCGTGTGGTAGACCAGCAGTTTCATGAGCTGGTCTCGTCGCTCCTCGAGGCTCGATCCTCTCCAGCGGGCTCGTCATGGTCGTCGTCGTCGTTCAGGCTTGATGGACTTTGGTTGAGTCAAGATTACTTACGCCGAGTTAAGACTGGCGAGGTTGACAGCAAGCTAGAGAGTTACCCAACGCCCACTTCGATGCCGAGTGGGCTGCAGGGAGCACAGGCTGCCACCGGTATAAACCGAGGTCTTGCGCATGTGCCACCGCTGGTGGGGCGAGCGGCTCCTGGTTCGCCAGGCGCGCGCAATAGGTGCCGCTGGTGCTGGAAGATCGTCTCCACGAGGAGGCGACGGCTGGCAGCGAGGCCGTCGAGTTGGTGCTTGTCGTAGTAGTCGCGCACGATGCGGCGGAGTGCGGGCCAGTCGCCGGCCGTGCCACCTGCCGTAGAGAGGACCGGGATGAGGAGCTTGTTGGAGCCAAGGGCGGCGTCGTACTTGTCATGCTTGGCCTTGCAAGCGGCGGCCGCGACGGTTGGCAAAGAGCGCTCCGTGACAAAGCTCGTTGAGCTGATAGTGTTCACGGCAGTCACATCAATGATGACCGGCTTGGCAGGTGCTTGCAGGGTAGCATGGACGTCGACGCGGAGGTTGTCGCTCACCCAAACTTCGGTGCGAGCGGTGCCTCCCAGCTTGTTGAGGTGCTTGCAGATGACGTCGCGGGCCGCGTTGTGGGCCACGGTGGCGGTGTTGACGTGCTTGCAGTGGAGCGCGTGGAACCAGTTGGCGCTCGGCTTGCGCATCTCGGTCGCGCCGCAGCCGCACGTGGTTGGACTGGACGCCAGATCGGGACGAGCTTGGCCAGTGCGCTTGCGGAGGTAGGCGAGCCAGAGCTTGTTGGGCAGCTGGGTCACGGCACTTGTGGTGTGACGGCTCGCAGGGGACCAAGAGGGGCAGGAGCAGGGGCAGAAGACGGCATGGGCTGGGCCGGCAGGCGGTGACGGTCACTGGCCAGCTTGGCGACTCGTCGCTTGGGCGGCAAGAAGTCCGCGGCGGTGCTTGTCGCCTGTGATGACACCGAGGTGGGCTTGGCCAAGGAGCGGCGACCAAGTGAGGCGAACTGGCGAAGGCGCCGGGTGCTTGGGCTCTGGACCAGGATATGGAGCGCGCCGAGGTGTTGCGACGGTTCGGCGACGCCCTGCAACACTGTGGCGCCGGTTGGACCTGGCATGAGGAGGACGACGCGGAAGAGGACGATTCTGGCCACTTTGATGATGCACCACGGTGCGAGGCGGGCCGGAATGAGACGTCGAGGGCATCGAGGGCCACGAGAGGGAGGTGGAGGCGTGCATGATCGTCCTCGCCGCCGCAGTCATCGCGATGGGCAATCCCACGAGACGCTCCACGACGACCGAGATGAATAGGTGGAGAAGCAAAGGAATAGACGGACACCAGCCAGTGCAAGGCGCGGGCATTGAAAGCAGGCTTGGTTCGTACCGTGCCAATAGCGGTACGCCAGGCCATCTGATGGCTTGGCAAGCTGGACGAAGAGCAAGAGTGAAGTCGAAGACGACGTCCAAGGCGCAGGCGTCGTGCAAGGCAGGAAGCAGACCCACAAGCACCCTGGGGAGCTTGAATGGCTCAAAGCGCAGGTGGAGAAGAGCGCAAGCAGTGCCGCTGCGTGTCTGGTCGGTCTGAAGGCTGGAAGCAACGAGATGACCAAGGTGGACGTGCTGGTGATCTGGTCGATGGAGATCAAAGCCACCAAGGAGGCCGATGGCGCGGCCAGAAACACGGCAGGGCTCAACAGGGCGCGTGGGAGAAGCGCTTTGCGGGCTGCAGCATTGTCGCAGCGTGGCGCAACGAGCTTGGAGAGACATGTTGCCAGCAACGCAGAGAAGCAAGCAAAGGTGGGGGCGGAGCGCGCGCAAGAGAACTCGATCGCGTCGTGGCGCAGGTAGACGAAGGCTGTGTAGCGCTCGGCGGCATTCGGTCTGGCTCTCGAGTGGTTCTTGTGCCGCCGTGGTTGCTTGGGAAGGGCAGAGGTGGTTGTTGGCGTGGCTTGATCGTGAGTGATCCAGGAGAGGCGATAACGAAAAGGTAGAGGAGGTCAAGACGGAGGGGTGGGGGAGGTCGAGGCAAAGGCGTTGGAGGATACTGCACGGCCAAGTGCGTCTTGTTGCGTTGCTGGGCGCCGTTCGTGGCGTTGACGAGCTGGGAAAAAAAAGAAAAGTGGAAGATTGCTGTCAGCAAGGTCGCAGGGCGTGCAGACGCAAGGATAGAGGGCCGAGAACACGATGATGAGCAGGATGTACGGTCGGGGGAGGTCGCCAAGGCGGATATTGGTGACATCGTCGTCGTGGGTCATGGCGAACTCGAGGTCAGCAAGTGGAGGAGAATGAACGTGTCGGTGGCAGGGCTCGTGCGCAAGGCACACAGACGGATGGGAGTCACACAGGCGGGTCCTTAGGGAGCTCGGGACATGGGCGCAGAGATTGTCAGCGGTGCCGCGCATTCTGTGGTTGCGTGGTGCGCTTGAAGCACATTGTCCGAGCCGAGCAAGTTGCGGTGAAGTGGAGGTGGCGTGGCGAAGGGCAGGGGCGTTGCGGGGCTGGGAACAGGGCGATCACCATTGGTCAGAGCAGGGAAGTACACTCCAGTCTCTCGTGGGTCCTCTTGCGTGTCCCAGAGCAGTGGAGTTGGCGTGGCTGTGGCGGTGCTGGTAAAGACCTCTTTGCGGCGGCACGGCCAAGGGGAGAGCGATAGGTGGAAGGGTCATGGAGGGAAGCGATGGCGACATGGCCCAGGAGGCGATGGCGCTGGGCGAGTTTATCACTGTGGCCTGGAGTAGGGGGCTGTGGGTTGTTGCAAGTTGAGAAAGTATTGAAGATCTTGGGTGTGGCTTGGCTGTTCCGAGAGGCGAGCACGAGGCAGTAGGCGGTGGTCAACAGGCGGAGGAGCACGGAACGGGGGTGGAGATGCTGGTTCCGAAGCCAGCCGACGCGTTTGCTGTTTTGAGCGCTCTTGGCAGCGTCTCAGACGAAGGAAGGGTCCCTGTGATGGCAAGGTGACGCCGTAGAGCGCAGAGAACCGCCAAAGGATGGCAATGAAAGTGGCACAGGGTAGGTTGGAGAGGAGACAGAGGCTACGAGCTTGCTCATCAGTGCCGTAATGGACCAGGCCTTCTCACGAGCAAGGAGAAAGCTTGGTCTTGTTTGGGCTGAGAAGGAGCAGAGGCCATCTGTGCAAGAGGAGGCGGTGTAGCGCCAGGCGAGGAGTGTTGGAGCTAGGATCGGCGCGATGGAAGAGATGAGGCGCCGCCCACGCGTCTTGCTAATCGGATCTCGCGTCTTGGAGTGTCAAGAACGAGAAGAGGGCGGGCGACCAGGGAGAGGGTTGAACGCACGCACGCGCAAGCCAGGCTGCGAAGAGAAGCGATGGACGGGTAGCGGGGGCGCGGCGGATAGAGTGCGGGTCATCGTGGTGCTTGGCCGCAGGCTTGGTTGCCTGGGCGGCTGCAAGGACAATCTGACTGCTTGGGTGTGGTCGAGTTGGGCGTCTAGGGGGAGAATCGGAGGCAGTGGACGGCATGGACGGGGTTGAGGTGGCACAAGACGAGAATGGAGAGGCTCGGCACCTGAGTCGAGTCGCCATGGCGCTTGTCGAGGTCGGCTGGAAGCAAAAGGTGAAGAAGAGAGCCGGAGAGCGAGTGGACGGAGGGCAAGCAAGCACGACGGATGGGTGGCAGATGGAGGTGACGCAGACCGAGGCGTCGAGCCGCACTAGCGGCTTTGCCGTGAACCATGGCGTGATGGCAAAGAAGCACACGGCCAGGCAAGCAAGCGAAGAAGAAGAATGGTTGGAAGCAGGCACGACGAGATGGCTTGAGAAGCAGCGCAGACGGGTGCAGGGCCACGGCGGGGCTCGGGACGCAGGTGAAGTTGGCAGCCAGCGCCACTGCCGCTCCTTGGGTCGTGGTGCGGCGTTCGAGGAGCAGCACAGAGCGAGAGGGTTGTCGAGGGTGGGCATGTGTCACAGGCAAAAGACTGCACGGGGCTGGAGACGAGCTGAACGCCGCAGATGGATGCAGGGGCGGCGGCTGTTGATGGCTTTGCCGGTGGCGTGGCGTCGTTTAGGGCGAGCGAGTGGCTGAGTTGGGCAAGATGAGGAGTTGTCGAGAGCGCATGGGCAAGCCAGGCGGTGGCGAGAGGGAGGAGAGTGGATCGGAAGGCTTGGCGGGACGGGCACAGATGGATCAGAGCATCGGCACGCCTGAGAGCTCAGAGATCCGGCGAAGGCTGATGTGGGTTGAACAAACAGAGCACTTGTGGTTGTGCGGTTGGTCAGTCTGGGAGGTGAGGTTGAGATCAAGAGTGGCGGTGAACAGGTCGAGGAGCCCGGGTAGAGGGTGGATGTGAGCGACAACCAACTCGACACGGCGCTTGGTGGGTTTGGCAAGATCAGCAGCGTCGGCGACTTGCGCGCGCCTCAAGACGATGATCGAGTTGAAGAAGGAGCCTTGCGTTGTGAAGCAGGAGGGCTCGGAAGGCGGCATGGGACAAGACGCACATGCAATCGAGGCGGCAGACTCACGGGCAAGCGTCAGAATGAGCCAGAGCTTGGTCGCGAGCAGAGACAGCAAGGTTGTTTCTTGGGGTCGTGTAGCGCTTCCAAAACGGAGAGAGTGCGAGGCTGAGAAGAAGTCGGTCGCGGTGGGGCGACGGAGGAAGCCGTGGTGGCCATTGGCAGCCTCGCTATATCTCATGGCCGTGCGCAAGGAGGTCGTGGACTCGTGTGGTCGGTTGTTGGTCTCGTTGTTGTTGTGAGAAGCACGTCGACAAGAGCGCATGACTTGGCCGAAGACTCGGTTGGGCGATCAGCCAGGAGCCGATCCATGATGAAGGCCCTTCCTCGGGAGCCAGTCTGTCCACAGATCGGTCAGCGAAGAATCGGCGAAGAAAGATCTTTTTCGCCATCAAGATCGTGAGGAGCTTTGGGCGAGCACAGGCCGCCAAGGGCGAGGCTGCGATGGCAAGCGCGCAGGGGTGTGCGCGCGGGCGCGGGGCTGGTGTCCACCGGCTCTAGCACACGGGGCTCGACTCGGGGCAGAGCGCTGGTGCGGAGCGCTGGTGTTGGAAGAGCAGGCTGGTGAATGAGTGAATGAACATTGGCGAAGGGAGGTGGCAAGAGACGAGTTGTGGCGGCGGCGGTGGCGGCAGCGATGGTCTCGGGGCGTCGCGTACGCGGGCGTCGGCACAGCATCCAGCGCGGCAGGCCATGGGAGAGACAGAACAGCCTGGTCCGGACACGCATGCTGAGACTGACTGGAATGGTAGCTGTCTGCGCCGGCAGCGGGACGACGCGAGCACGTGCGGGCAAGCTAGGCGGCAGACGCGTCCAGTGCGGGGAGGCGCAGCAGACGCGCAGGACAGTGGTCGCCATCGACCGGCAGAGGAGGCAGTGGCGCCCCTTCCGAGCTCGCGCGTCGTGGTTGGGCTTGTTGGTGTCGAAAGTGAGCGAACTCGTGGCCTATGTGTCGGGTCGAGTCCCTCGAGAGACCCTGTGCAAGTGTCCATGAAACATGGGAACAACAAGCAGGCAAGCCTTTGCCAAAAGTGCGACCAAAGTGCATTCTCCCCTCACGTTTCCTCGCACATTTGCATAACGGATTTTCAACGGTCATTTTTGGCGCGGATTCATGAGTAATCAGAGTAATACTTTGAGTATTCAAGAGTGGTGTTGAGAGTGGGTTCAGTGTCGCAGCTGAGGGGGCGCTTGAGGGGTGAAGAGATGAGGGGCGAAGAGAGGAGTTTTGCTTCTCTCTTCGTTTCTTCAAATTGGATCTCTCCCGAGTTTCTCTTCGGAGTGCGCGCAGGGACTTGTTTGAAATTTTGTGCCACGGGAAAATGACGAGCGCGACA
>JACDIV010000077.1:0-7500 GCA_022244645.1 Thraustochytrium striatum | reverse complement strand
TGCGCCACCAAGGGTCTACGACGGCGATGGCCACGGCGTCGTCAAGGACCAGGAGCTGAGATGTCTGAGTTGATGCTGGACGTGGAGAGCCAGCCTCTGGAGTGAGGACAGACGCGCACAGGCTCGGCGCGCGGGCGCAGCCCTTGGAGGAGGAGTACTTTCTTGGGCGACGACCGCGTGACTAGAGCGGCTTTTTGGGAGTACGTGGCGAGGGAGTGAGGCCAACTACCACTGCCCGGGGGCAGCAGATTATGCCCCCACCCTACCAATTCGGCCATTCGTGGCCGGCGCAGGCATTGCGCAGCCTGTGAGAGCCGAAGCCCAGACGTGGCACGGCAGCGCTTTGCGGTCGCGGCCTCTTTCGAGACGTGACTAGTCAGCGCACAGTCAACAGGAGGGGTTTAGCCAGTTGAACTCTGGCATACTCAGTTTGGCCTCTTTGAGGCCATTCGGGGATCTGTTCACCAGTGTGAGCGCGCGCGTGGGAGCCTAGGCGGAGGTGGCGCGTGGCGGACTGAAAAGGTGGCCGCCCAAAGGTGCAAGGTGGCCACCGATAAGGTTGTGATGGGGGATTCCCCTCCTGCAGTCTTGCAGAAGTAGTAGATAGAACCAGGTAACAGCTAAAGCAAGATTGGAGCTTCAAAAAAAAAAAAAAAAAAAGCCGATCACGCTCGGGCGAGTTCGCGAAACGTTGCGGAACGCTTTCTGAGGACACCGAAGATTCGGGATGTGAGGCCTCTGAGCAAGCTGACTGTGTGCCTTTGGGGAGCAGGACTTTGGCATGGGAGAACTACAACTGTGTGCCCTTGGCTCAGAGAGGTGGTCTGACTGTGTGGAGGAGTCTGTAGCCACGGGACTTTGGACTGTGTGGAGGGCGATGTGACATCTGTCTGTGGAGACCCGGACTGTGTGATGTCTGAGGGAGCGGCAACGAGCAGGGGGACCTCCCTTAGCGGGTCCAACTGTGCGGGCGAGTCGGAGAGCACGGACGGCTCGACTGTGGGAGAGGGAGAGAAGCAGAGGAAGAAGAAGAAGAAGAAGAAGAAGAAGAAGCAGGGAGAGAGGAAGAGGGGGATGGGTGCTTGGGGCCCAACCCTCGTGAGGCCTCTGAGCAAGCTGACTGTGTGCCTTTGGGAGCAGGACTTTGGCACGGGAGAACTACAACTGTGTGCCCTCGGGCTCAGAGAGGTGGTCTGACTGTGTGGAGGAGTCTGTAGCCACGGGGACTTTGGACTGTGTGGAGGGCGATGTGACATCTGTCTGTGGAGACCCGGACTGTGTGATGTCTGAGGGAGCGGCAACGAGCAGGGGACCTCCCTTAGCGGGTCCAACTGTGAGAGCGAGTCGGAGAGCACGGACGGCTCGACTGTGGGAGAGGGAGAGAAGCAGAAGAAGAAGAAGAAGAAGAAGAAGAAGAAGAGGGGGAGCAGGAGAGAGGCAAGAGGGGGATGGGTGCTTGGGGCCCAACCCTCTGGTCCCAGCGGCCATGGCGGGTCGCATAGCGGGCTGGAGATGGCTGTGCGTTTGGCCAAAAGACGAGACCCCGACGCCCGTGTTTCGGCAGCGACTCCGGTCGATGTTGGACAAGGGTGACAAGTTTCTCCTGCGTGTGTGCGGCAGAGGCGCGATGGGATCCAGAGGTTCGACCTATGGGTACCGCCGCACCGCGCAAGCACGCTGTTGGGGAGGCTGCGGGCCTGGGGGGGCGCGCGGACGGCTGGACGTGTCGTTATTCACGCTCCTACCGGACGCGCCATCGTACAGCCCGAGGTGCCGCGGCCGAGGGAGATGACGACGGGAGAGACGAGGCCGCCGACGAGGGAGACGCTGGAGACGACGAGGAGACGCTGGAGAGGACGAGGATGATGTAGAGGAGGGAGAGGCGGAGGACGGCGCAAGGCTCAGCGCCGCCTTCCGCGCCGCGACGCTCAATGTCAACAGCGTGCGCGGCAAGCGAGACGAGGTGGCCCACCTGCTACAGCGCGAGGGCTTGGATGTATTGGCACTGCAGGAGACAATGGCCCACCCGACGGACTGGGCGCTGAGGTGGCGTGGCTTTCACGTCTTCTCGGCGCCTACGGCAGAGGGCAAGGGCTTGCACGGGGTGGCGCTCGTGCTGCGAGCGAGCCGCTTTCGGGCGCAGCTCGTGTCCCAGGCGCTGCCGTACCTGCTGTGGGTCAAGGCGACCTGCAGGCGGACAGGGCGTGCCATCCTGGTGGGATGCTTCTACCGCAGGCACAGCGTGGCCACCGGGTCGCGCTGGCGCAGCTGCAGCAGAGTCTGGAGCGGCTCCACACCAAATGGCCTGGAACGCCGGTACTGCTGCTCGGCGACTTCAACGCGAGCAAGCGGCAAGTGGCCCGCCGTGTGCGGGAGTGGGCGCTGCAAAAGGAGGACAAGTCGCCGGCGCTTCAGGTCATTAGGCCCCGCGATGGGCAGGGCGACATGCGGACCTGCCGCAAGACAAGGGACAAGGACCGCGGCATCGACCACATCGTGGCGGGCGGGACTGGAAGTGGCCTGCGAGACCTGCGGGCTCGGGTCAAGCGGCTCTACGACCTGAGCGACCACTGGCCTGTCGTTCTGGACGGGACGCTGACAGGCCGCACGGGCTGGGCGGCTGAGGCGGACGCAGAGCCGCCGAGGCCAGAGCGGCTCGAGTTACGGCCCCTCTTCCGCCCGCAGGGCCAAGAGGAGACGGAGAAGGCCATCGAGGACACACGGGCGCTGCAGAACTCGGCGCACTGGCGACCTGAGCCGCTCGCGACCACGACGGGCAACGACGGCGAGATTGACGTGGACATGCTGGCTGCCGAGTGGACGCGGGCGGCCAAGGCTGCGACGCGCGAGATGGAGCTGTGGCAGGTGCCGACGACCCGGGCAGAGTGGATGGTGCTACCACACCGCGAGAGACGGGCTGTGCTGGCGCGGATGCGGGCGCACAGGGCCTACCGGGCGGCCAAGACCTCATCGGACGCGGCAAGGCTCTACCGCGTGTACCTGGGACGACGGCGGGCCGCGCGGCGCCTCATCCGTGAGCGCCACGAGGCAGCGTGGCAGCGCCAAGTAGCTCAGGCCGGGCGGGACTTGGCCCACCGGCCAGAGGCCTTTTGGCGATGGGCAGGCAACGTGGCACGATACAAGGCCAAGAGCCAGGACACAGCGGAGCAGCCAATGATGGGCGCGGACGGCGTGCTCAAGACTCAGCCTGAGGACATCACCAAGGTATGGGTCGACCATTACGCGGGCATGGCCAGCGCCGCGGGCAGCAACAGCCAGAACAAGGAGCACTGGGACGATGTATTCGTGGACGCCCCAGAGTGGCCCGAGCTCAGCGACGCGGTGAACGCTGACTTTAGCGCCGCCGAGCTGCGTGAGATGCTACGCACGTCGGCCAACAACAAGGCCCCGGGCCGCGACGGGATCCCGACGGAGCTGTACAAGCTGGTGGGCCGGCATCTGGACGAGGAGGAGACGATCGAGGACCATCCCATGGGTCGCCACCTGCTCAAGCTGATCAACGGTGTCTGGCGGCGGGCCGGTTACCCAAGGCGTGGGAGGAGGCCCAGGTCGTGTCGATCTACAAGAACAAGGGCGACAGGCAAGAGCCGCGCAGCTACCGAGGCATCTCGCTCATGCACTGCGGGCTCAAGCTGCTCATGCGCCTAGTGGCCAGCCGGGTGGGCAAGGCCATGGAGACGGAGGACGAGGCGCCAGGCCTGGAGCCGGGCACGCGACGGTGCCGTTACTCTCGGTGCCAGGCGGGCTTCCGCCGGCGCCAGGAGGCACCGCTGCAGGCGGCTGCGCTGCTAGAGGTACTCCAGCGTCGACGCGCAGCGCGGCAGGACACGCTGGTCGCGTTCGTGGACCTCAAGTCGGCCTATGACTTGGTCAGCCACGAGGGCCTGTTCGCCAAGCTGCACAAGCTCGGCTTTCGGGGGGGATGATCAAGTTCCTGCGCGGCGTGTATGCGCAGAGCAAGATCTCGGTCCGGACGGGCGCCGCGGGCGCGTACACCTACTCGGAGGGCTTTGCGCTCGAGCGTGGACTGCGGCAAGGGTGTCCAGCCTCGCCGGTGCTGTTCAACTGCTTCATCAACGATGTGTTCGACTCGGAGGCGGCCAGAGCGGCAGCGGTGGACGTGCCGGGGCCCAAGAAGTACGACACCACGGTGCACAAGGTGCCCGGCCTGGCCTTCGCGGACGACCTGGCCCTGCTGGCGGCGGACACCACGAGGATGCGCGCTGCGCTCGGGGTTGGACGCGTGGCTTGCGACAAACGAGATGGTCGTGGGCATCAACAAGTGTGGCGTCATGGCCGTGGGCGGCAAGCGTCGCGCCCCGCTGTGCTTTGTCGAGGTCGAGCGGGACGGAGAGACGCCGGAGCGAGCCAGGGACCGGGCAGCGGCGCGGGCCAACGCGCTCCGGTCCCCAAGCGTGGCCAGCGGCACGAGCGCAGCTGGAGCGATGACAGACGCGGCCATGGACTACTATGGCGTGGTGGACGTGCACGCCCTGGCCAACACCGACGCGGCGACTCGGCACAGCAGAGCAGCTCTTCTCGCCGCGTCGCCAGCCCTCACGCTGCAGGGCCAGGCGGTGCCGATCGTTGACTCGTACGTCTACCTGGGCCTGACGTTCACGCCCGAGCTGCAGCGTGAGGAGATGATCGCCGGCCGCGTAGCGCGGGCTCGGACCAAGTTTGGCATGATGATCGGCTACCTGTCCAACCCAGGGGTTCCGCCTGCGCTACGCGCGGCGCTCGTGCGGTGATCCTCGAGCCGACGATCTTGTACGGTGCCGAGGTCTATGGCATGAAAGCAATGCTGCTCGACAGGGCCCAGACGCTCATCAACAACTGCTACAAGCTCTGCGCGGGGTTGCGCCCCAACGCGAGCGTCTCGACGGTGGCGCTGTGGCGCGAGTTTGGCCACACGCCACTGGCTGCGCGGGCTGCGTACGCCAAAGCGCGCGGCTTCGCCAAGGCGGTATCCTTGGCAGGGACGGCGCTCGTGGGGACTTGGCCACGGAGACGATCGAGACTCGGATGCTGCGTGACTGGCACTGGGCGCTGGGACAGTGTTGTGGATGCGGCGGGTCCTCTGGGGGCGCGTGACGCACACTGACGCGGGACTTGCGCTCGCCGGCGTGCGCCGCGAGGCGCTGGAGGCCTTGTACCCGGACGCGGAGGCCCGCCGCGGCGACTGCTGGGCCATTACGGCTTGCACGGCGCCGACGGCGCTGCGCGAGGTGGTCCAGGGCCACTTGGCGGCCCGAGGGGAGAGCGTGCGACCTGCAGACAGCGCCGGGCGCTACGTCCAGGCCGACTACGAGGAGACGCGGCTGACGACGGTGGGCGTGCCGAGCTTTCGTGGCGCAGCGCGCTGTTACACGCGGATCATCCAGGCGCGCCTGGAGGGCCTGTGGACCTTTCACGAGCTGCATCGACGGCGACGGCCCGACTGCTACGAGGGCATCTGCCAGGTCTGCGATCGTGATGCGCGAGAGACTCTGGCGCACGTGTTGCTGCACTGCGAGGCCTACAAGGAGATGCGGGCGCGGTTGCTGCAGCCAGCGATCGCGGCGGCACGGCAGACTCTGCGCGCGAGCAGTCCACGGGAGCGGGCGGTTCTCCTGCTGGGGGGCGCGGTCGACGGCAAGCGCATGGCCGAGTGGATGGTGACCACGCCGGAGGACGCCCTGGAGCTCAACGTGGACGACGCGGACGGGCTCGCCGAGCTTGTCGGCAATGACGTCGTGGAGGACGCTGCGCCACCCGACCCGGGCGAGAACTTGGGTGACGCGGACGAGGATGAGGACGAGAGCGTGACTGAGGACGCGGTTGAGGGCGAGAACGAGGATGCGGCCGAGGATGAGAGCGCGGCAGCCAACACGGCGGCTAGCCGCGCAGCCACACGCGCAGAGGCGGAGCGTGCGGTGCGTGCGTCGCCGGCGACCCGTGTGGGGATGTTCCTACGCGACGCTTGGCGCGTTCGTGCTCAAGCGCTGCGACGACGCGCGCTGGCGGCCGCCGAGGAGATGGACGAGGACGAGGACTCGGGCGACGCGACCGAGGCGTCGACTACGAGCAGGGAGTGAGGCCAACGTGGCGGTGTTGGACTTGGAGAGCCAGCCGCCGAGGATGTGGATGAGGACGAGGACGAGGACTCGGGCGACGCGACCGAGGCGTCGACTACGAGCAGGGAGTGAGGCCAACGTGGAGATGCTGGACTTGGAGAGCCAGCCGCCGAGGATGTGGACGAGGACGAGGACTCGAGCGACGCGACCGAGGCGTCGACTACGAGCAGGGAGTGAGGCCAACGTGGTGATGCTGGACTTGGAGAGCCAGCCTTGCGAGTGAGGGCAAGTCGCGCAGTGGCTCGGCGCGCTGGTGGGCGCATGTGGCGCCACCAAAGGTCTACGGCGACGGGGCCACGACGTCGTCAAGGGCCGGGAGTCGAGGCGATCGTGGTGATGCTGGACTTGGAGAGCCAGCCTTGATACTGAGGACAAGACGCACTAAGGCTCGGTGCGCTGGTGGACGCGAGATGCGCCACCAAGGGTCTACGACGGCGATGGCCACGGCGTCGTCAAGGACCAGGAGCTGAGATGTCTGAGTTGATGCTGGACGTGGAGAGCAGCCTCTGGAGTGAGGACAGACGCGCACAGGCTCGGCGCGCGGGCGCAGCCCTTGGAGGAGGAGTACTTTCTTGGGCGACGACCGCGTGACTAGAGCGGCTTTTGGGAGTACGTGGCGAGGGAGTGAGGCCAACTACCACTGCCCGGGGCAGCAGATTTTGCCCCCACCCTACCAATTCGGCCATTCGTGGCCGGCGCAGGCATTGCGCAGCCTGTGAGAGCCGAAGCCCAGACGTGGCACGGCAGCGCTTTGCGGTCGCGGCCTCTTTCGAGACGTGACTAGTCAGCGCACAGTCAACAGGAGGGGTTTAGCCAGTTGAACTCTGGCATACTCAGTTTGGCCTCTTTGAGGTCATTCGGGGATCTGTTCACCAGTGTGAGCGCGCGCGTGGGAGCCTAGGCGGAGGTGGCGCGTGGCGGACTGAAAAGGTGGCCGCCCAAAGGTGCAAGGTGGCCACCGATAAGGTTGTGATGGGGGATTCCCCTCCTGCAGTCTTGCAGAATTAGTAGATAGAACCAGGTAACAGCTAAAGCAAGATTGGAGCTTCAAAAAAAAAAAAAAAAGACTGAGAATGGGTTCGTGGCTGAGAATGGGTTTGTGAATGAAAATGGGTTCGTGACTGAAAATGGGTTCGCAAAATGGGTTCTCCAGAAATGCGTTGGCAAAATGCGTTCTCCAGAAATGCGTTCTCCAGAAATGGGTTTACAAAATGCGTTCTCCAGGTTAGGTTAGGTTAGGTTAGGTTAGATTAGGTTAGGTTAGGTTAGGTTAGATTAGGTTAGGTTAGGTTAGATTAGGTTAGTTTAGGTTAGGTTAGGTTAGGTTAGGTTAGGTTAGGTTAGGTTAGGTTGGTAGGGGGGG
>JACDIV010000076.1:7500-177500 GCA_022244645.1 Thraustochytrium striatum | reverse complement strand
CATTCAGTCAGTCTCAGCATGCGTGTCCGGGCCAGCCTCTTCTGTCTCTCCCATGGCCTGTCGCGCTGGATGCTGTGTGCCGACGCCCGCGTACGCGACGCCCCGAGACGACCATCGCTGCCGCCACCGCCGCCGCCACAACGTCTCTTGCCACCTCCCTTCGCCAATGTTCATTCATTCACTCGAGCGATTATAAAATGATCTTCAATTTTTAAGTAGATGATCTTAGAAACCGTAATTAAGATCAAATTTGTTTCGCTCAAAACGCAACGAGAGCGGCCAGCGTCGAGCTCTGGGTCGTCTGGGCGACCCTGATCACAGCCGTGCAGTCGGTGTGGACCCTCGCGCTCTCTGGGCGGAGATCTGCGCGATCTCGTGGCGGGCCTTCCGACTCCTAGAGAAAACCCTAGATGGGTCTTACCCCACAGTTCGGCCTACTCTAAATTCCAAACTGTGGAATTTAAGATCAAATTTGTTTGCCAAACGGCGGCGAGTTAGGAGCTGAGACTTGGCAGGCGGCTAGCCTGGGAGTGCAGGACCTCATTGCGCGTCTTACTTTTCTTGTCGGCCTCGTCCTTGCGGCGAACGGGCGTCTCGCGCGCAAGGATGTCGAAGCCGGGTGCAGCACCTCGTGACCGTGTTCTGCCCTCGCGATCGGTCTCAACTCGGCTCAAGTAATCAGCCGTGCATCCTCCAGAAGGTGCAGGCCCCAGAAGGGCTGAAGCACAAGCGATTGCACCACGGTTGCCCTCCAGGCACCACGGCAGATCGCGCCGTTCAAGTCCTTGCGACCTTCGTGCCGTCGGCCATAGGAGTAGACCGGCTTGCACTCGTAGTCCTGCGGCTTGCACCATCTTGGTTCAGCTACAATACATGTCTCGTTCTTGAAATCAAGATCAAGACCAACACAGAAACGCAAATTCAAACTCGTTTAAACTTTGTCTCTTCGTCACGCTTGATTCTTCTGGCCTTCTTCAGGGCAGGCACGGCTGGAAGTGGCTCCAAGCTCTCGCCACGGGCCCCGCGCCGCAGCTGCTTCGAGTCTCCGTTTGGCTGGCTGGGGGCCTGCAGGAAACGTTCTGCCTGGACCTTTTGAAGGACTTGTTCGAGACTCGTCGTGGGCCCAAGTGCTTCGGACAGGCCATCGGCCTGCTTTACCACGTCCGTGTACGACTCTGCGGAAAGAAGCGCTTGCGTGAGGCGCTCGCGGAGGGCTTGAAGTGCGTGTTTCGACCTTGGCTCAGGCTCGATGAGCATCGACGCCAGAGCAAACCGTGTGATCGCGTCGAGGGTGAAGAGGCCACAGCTGCAAGCATCGGGCTGATGTCCGAGGTCCACGCGCTTGATGTCAATTGCAGGCTCTGCTTTATCACAAGCGCGCCAGCCAGCCCGAAGGAAAGCACAAAGAAGCTGGCCTGTTGGGCGCTCACCCAGGTGCTGTGCTCCCTGAAGTGAGTCTGCGAACCCGACGCGAACCTCCGCGCCGAGCCGGACGATCTCGAGGCCGAGCCAGTGGCCTGGAACATGAACAGGAAAGACGAGCTTGGTTATCGTTCCCTTGCAGAGGCGTGAGAAGAGTTTCACGGCGTACACGAACCTCGCGTCTCCTTCGTTCCTCTTGCGCTCGACCAGGTCGTCGAACGTGGTGATCTCTGCGACGCCTTGTAGAAGCTGGTCGCCAAAGTACTCGGTGAAGGCGACGACGACCCTGGGGTCCGTGTTCAGAGCTCTCACGGCGCGAACGCAGCAGTTGATGATTCCGTTGTTCAGCCACGCGCCCGGTTCCAAGCTCTGCACGTCTTCGACCCACAGTTCGCGGCCAACCTCTGGGCCGTCATCGCTCTGCGCAGGGAACTTGAGAATGGTCGTGACCTTGCGCTCCGTGAACATCCTCACGAGACGGCTCGCAAGGCTTTGGGTCGGTGCGGAAGGCACCACGTTCGACTGCTGGCCGCCGTGCCTCTCCCGCAGCTTGTTGAACGACTCCAAGCGCTTGTCGCTCTCACCTTGACGTTTCGTGAGCCGACGGCGCACGTTCGTCGACTCGTACTGCTTGTGTTTTGCACCTCGGCGGTGCTTTGTCCTGCCCCTCTTCATCGCCCTGGTGTCAAGGTTCGGTGGCGGATTCACGCCCAGGACGACGAGGGCAAGAAGAGCTGCGTGCCGGCAGCAATGGTACTCGTGCCAATCCGAGCACGCGCACCAAAGATGCGTGCTCGTGAAGAGGTCGTAGCCGCCGTCCTCGCATGTTCTCGTTGGTGTCCGTGTCGCCCGTGCCCTCCGTGTCCAGCTTGCCGACGTTCGCGGTGCCGATGGTGGCGTTGCTGACCTGAGCAGTCTCCATGCCCGTGTTGCTGACGTGGACAAGCCCGCCAGCCCTGACCAAGACGAATAGAAGGTGACGCAGCTCCCTCTCACCGGCCTGAACGATCTGGTGGTACCCGGCGGGCGTAAGACCAAGGCTTGCCAGCTTGTTGAGGTGCGCCTGGCCTCGGCAAAGTTCGGCTTGATCTCAGAAGGGAGCAAGAACTCCTGCGCGAGCCAGAGCAAGCTGTCGCCGCCAGCCTTGTGGTGGATGCGCTTGAAGATCGCCTCGCGCGAAACCGCCTCGCCCGCGGCGTCGTGATTGCTGCAACAGGCAGACAGCAACGCCTCGTCGACCAAGAAGTAGTACTCGCTCAAGCTCGACTTGACAAACAGCATCTCATCGGGATTGACCGCCTCCTTCATGTCGTCGACGGCAGCGAGGTTGCCCTCGTCGAGGGTCATCTTCAGCCATGCAGAGTCGGGAAGAAGAGCGGCTCGATCAAGGCTGTGGGCGCGCACGAGCGCTCGAGAAGCTTCTGACAATGCCTTGGCGCCAATTCTGTCCGGACCTGCACCATCACGAGGCCTGGCGAGACGCCACGTAGCCTGAGTATCCCCTCGGCGTGGTCTTTGACACAGGCCAAGAGGGTCGGCGCAAACCCAGTACAGGCCTTTGGCGTCCTCGGGACGGCCGTCTTGAGGGCCTTAAAAAGTCCCTCGCTCGCGTTGTTGCTAGTGCTTGAACGCGGCCAGGACCACGCGCGAGCCCAGAGCCAAAAGGCGCCATGAGGTCCGTACAGGCTTCCCAGCGTTTGAACTGCAGGTGGTCAAAGTCCGCTACGCACCTCGCAGAGAAACCTTTCCGTAGTTGCCCGTAGCAGAAGACGAAAGCTCTCGAAGACGCCAAGTCGTGAATCAGCGGGAAGAGAGCAGCCAAGGCGCCCCTGCTCTTGCTGCTCATGTTTCGCACTGTGTGGTCCCTTCCTCCTCTCCTTCGAACGGATGTGCTGAACGGATTTATTCTGGCCATGGATGCGGCGGTTCAAATTTCGGGCTCCAGACGTCAAATCTGGAGGTGACGAGATGGCAGCCGGAGAGAGAACCTGTGACAATGCCCTCTAGCTGCCATCAGGCGCAGGGAGACACAAGTGCTGCGGCAGGGATCTTACCGACCATGTTTATGCACATGAATGAGATCTGCAAACAAGGATTCGCGCTGTTGCTTCCCCGCCAAGACGTTTTGTTTCACGATAGAGCACCACGAGGTCTAGGTATACGTTATGATGGTCTTGTCCAAGTTGAAGCGCCGGAGCACGCAGTGCTTAGAGGGGTGGCGTTGATCTGTGGACGCACCGGGTCTGCTGCGGGACGTCGTTTTACCGGGCCGGGACGCGATGCGACCGCGATCTGAGTGCACGGTGTTGATTAGATACGTGTCAGACAGCCCCTGCCAAGGTTTGAGCGTCGCGGGCGTAAAACTCGCCGAGTTGATTTTGATCTTAAATGCTCAAATTGGTTGCAGATCTTCGCCTCACTTGACCGTGGAGTGCTCCGGTCAAAATCTGAGTGTACAGCGTCGATCAGAGATGTGTCGGAGAGCCCCTGCCAAGCTTTGAGCGTCACAGAGCCAAAACTCGCAAAGTTGATTTTGATCTTAATTTTAATTAGGGCCAAGCAGGAATGTCCCATTTTAAAGCGGTGCGGCAGGAAACCAAGCTCACAGCATTGATCACAGACGTCTAAAAGGGCCCTTGCCCAAGTTTGAGCGTCGCAGAGCCAAAACTCGCAAAGTTGATTTTGATCTTAATTTTAATTAGGGCCAAGCAGTAATGTCCCATTTTAAAGCGGTGCGACCGCAAAGTGAGTATAGGACGCTGCTCACAGACGTCTAAGAAGGCTCCTGCACAAGTTTGAGCGTCGAAGACCCAAAATTCGCCAAGTTGATTTTGATCTTAATCTTAATTAGGGCCAAGCAGTAATGTCCCATTTTAAAGCGGTGCGACCGCAAAGTGAGTATAGGACGTTGATCACAGACGCCTAATGAGGCTCCTGTTTGAGCGTCGGAGGCTTCAAACTCGCCGAGTAAATCGTGATCTTAATTGGCTCCAAATGCGATCCTACATGGGTGTTTATAGGGAAAACACTAGGAAAAAAGATACGACTTGAACGTGGAATGCCTATTTAAGATCATCTACTTAAAAAGTGAAGATCAATTTATGACTGCTCCATTCACTCATTCACCAGCCTGTTCTTCCAACACCAGCACTCCGCGCCACCGCTCTGCTCCGAGTCGAGCCCGTGTACTGGAGCCGGTGGACACCAGCCCCGCGCCCGCACGCACACCCCTCCGCTCTTGCCATCGCAGCCTCGCCCGTGGCGGCCTGTGCTCGCCCAAAGCTCCTCACGATCTTGATGCTGCTCAAAAAGATCTCTCTTCGCCGAATCTTCGCTGACCGATCTGTGGACAGACTGGCTCCCGAGGAAGGGCCTTACATGTTAATCATGGATCGGCTTCTGGCTGATCGCCCAACCGAGTCTTCGGCCGAGTCGTGCGCTCTTGTCGACGTGCTTCTCACAACAACAACGACCGACCACCAGCGCCACACGAGTCCACGACCTCCTCGCGCACGGCCATGAGAGTAGCGAGGCTGCCAATGGCCATCACGGCCACCCTTATCGCCTCAACGCGGCCGACCTCTTCTCAGCCTCGCACTCTCTCCGTTTCGGAAGCGCTACACGACCCCAAGAAACAACATTTGCTGTCTCTGCTCGCGACCACGCTCTGGCTCATTCTGACGCTTGCCCGTGAGTCTGCCGCCTCGATCGCCCGTGCCTCTTGTCCCATACCGCCTTCCGAGCCCTCCTGCTTCACAACGCAAGACTCCTTCGCTCTCAACTCGATCATCGTCTTGAAGCGCGCGCAAGTCGCCGACGCTGCTGTTCTTGCCAGACCAATCAAGCGCCGTGTCGAGTTGGTTGCCGCTCACCTCCACCCTCTACCCGGGTCCTCGACCTGTTCACCGCCACCCTTGATCTCAACCTCGCCTCCCAGACTGACCAACCGCACAACAACAAGTGCTCTGTTTGTTCAACCACCTACAGCAGCCACCTTCGCCGGATCTCTGAGCTCTCAAGGGTGTCGATGCTCTGATCCACCTGTGCCACGTCCCCAACAAGCCTTCCGATCCACTCTCCTCCCTCTCGCCACCGCCTGGCTTGCCCATGCACTCTCGACAAACTCCTCATCTCGCCCAACTCAGCCACTCGCTCGTCCTAAACGACGCCACGCCACCGGCAAAGCCCATGAACAGCCGCTCTTGCATCCATCTGCGGCGTTCAACTCGTCTCCAGCCCCGTGCAACCCTCTCCTCTGTGGATTTTGCCACCCTCGACAACCTTTTCGCTCTGTGCTGCTCCTCGAACGCCGCACCAACACCCAAGGAGCGGCAGTGGCGCTGGCTGCCCTCACCTGCGTCCCGAGCCCCGCCGTGGCCCTGTGTCTCGTCTGCGCTGCTTCTCAGGCCATCTCGTCGTGCCTGCTTCCAACCATTTCTTCTTCTTCGCTTGCTTGCCTGGCCGTGTGCTTCTTTGCAATCACGCCATGGTTCACGCCAACGCCGCTAGTGCAGCTCGACGCCTCGGTCTGCGTCACCTCCATCCCTGATGCCCATCTGTCTGTCTTGCTTGCCCTCCGTCCACTCGCTCTTCGGCTCTTCTTCACCTTTTGCCACTGTCACCATCTCCTTCCAGCCGACCTCGACAAGCGTCATGGCGACTCGACTCGGCTGCCGAGCCTCTCCATCCTCGTCCTGCGCCACCTCAATCTCGTCCTGCCATCCACTGCCTCCGATTCTCCCCCTAGACGCCCAACTCGACCACACCCAAGCATTCAGATTGTCCTTGCAGCCGCCCAGGCAACCAAGCCTGCGGCCAAGCACAACGATGACCCGCACTCTATCTGTCGCGCCCTCGCCAGTCCGTCTATCGCACTTCTCTTCGCAGCCTGGCTTGCGCGTGCGTGCGTTCAACCCTCTCCCTGGTCGCCCGCCCTCTTCTCGTTCTTGACACTCCAAGACGCGCGATCCGATCAGCAAGACGCGTGGGCGGCGCCCCATCTCTTCCATCGCGCAGATTCTGGCTCCCTACACTCTCGCCTGGCGCTACACCGCCTCCTCTTGCACAGGTGGCTTCTGCTCCTTCTCAGCCCAAACAAGATCAAGCTTTCTCCTTGCTCCTGAGCACGCCCTGGTCCATTACGGCACTGATGAGCACGCTTTAGCCTCTGTCTTCTTCCAACCCACCCTGCGCCGCCTTCCTGGCCCTCCTTCGGCGGTTCTCTACGCTCTACGGCGTCACCTTGCCATCACGGAGACACTTCTGTCGTCGCTGACGCTGCCAAGAGCGCCCAGAACAGCAAACGCGTCGGCTGGCATCGGAACCAGCATCTCTGCCTCCGCCTTGTGCTCTTTCACCTGTTGACCACCGCCTACTGCCTCGTGTTCGCCTCTCGAAACAGCCAAGCCACACCCAAGATCTTCAACACTTTCACAACTTGCAACAACCCACAGCCCCCTACTCCAGGCCACAGCGACAAACCCGCCTGGCGTCATCGCCTCCTGGCCGGGTCGCCATCGCATCCTTCCATGACTCTTCCACCCGTCGCTCTCCCCTTGGCCGTGCCGCAGAGAGGTCTTTACCAGCACCGCCACAGCCACGCCAACTCCACTGCTCTGGGACGCGCAAGATCATCCATGAGAGACTAAAATGCCTTCCTGCTGTGACCGATGGTGACCGCCTTGTTATCAGCCCCGCAACGCCCCTGCCCTTCCCACACCGCCTCCATTTCACCCCAACTTGCTCGGCTCGGAAAATGTGCTCCAAGCGCACCACGCAACCAAAGAATCCGCGGCACCGCTGGCGATCGTCTGTGCCCCATGTCCCGAGCTCCCTAAAGACCCGTCTGTGTGCCTTGCGCGCGAGCCCTGCCGCCGACACGTCATTCTCGCCACTTGCTGTCCTCGAGTTTGCCATGACCCACGCCGACGATGTCACCAATGGCCGCCTTGGCGCCTTCCCCGGCCGTACATCCTGCTCATTATCGTGTTCTCGGTCCTCTATCCTTGCGTCTGCACGCCCTGCGACCTTGCTGACAGCCATCCTTTCTTTTTTTTCAGCTCGTCAACGCCACGAACGGCGCCCAGCAACGCAACAAGACGCACTTGGCCGTGAAGTACCCTTTAACTCATTTGCCTCGACCTCCTCCACCCCTCCGTCTTGACCTCCTCCACCCCTTTGTCATCGTCTCTCCTGGATCACTCACGATCAAGCCCGGCCAACGACCACCTCTGCCCTTCCAAGCAACCGCGGCGGCACAAGAACCGCTCGAGAGCCAGACCGAGTGCCGCCGAGCGCTACACGGCCTTCGTCTACCTGCGCCACGACGCGATCGAGTTCTCTTGCGCGCGCTCCGCCCCCACCATTGCTTCCTTCTGCGCTGCTGGCAACATGTCTCTCCGAGCTCGTCGCGCCACGCTGCGACAACGCTGCAGCCCGCAAAGCGCTTCTCCCGCGCGCCCTGCCGAGCCCTGCCGTGTTTCCGGCCACGCCATCGCCCTCCTTGGTGGCTTTGCCCTCCATCGAGATCACCAGGACGTCCACCTTGGTCGTCTCGTTGCCTCCAGCCTTCACGACGACCAGACACGCAGCGGCACTCCTTGCGCTCTTCTCCACCTGTCAGGAAGCTTTCAAAGCTTCCTCTACAGCAGGGCCCCTGTCCTACTGAGTCTTAGGCGTTCTTCCTATCTGTATGCTTAAATCCCTATGTATTAAATCGCAAGAAATGAATCAGAACCATTGCGGAACCGGTGCCGGGCGGAGGAGAGGCAAAAGATTACTCATCAACTCAAGCGACGATGATGATGCAAGTCAAAAGTTGCTGAGATTCGACTGATGGCGACGTTCCGGTACCCACTGTGATGCTGATGCTCGCGCCTGAAACGTGATGATGGCACACTGGTTGCCGCGGTGCAGCTGAGACTTGGTTGGCGCTGTGTTGCTGTCAGAGCTCCAGAGACCGTTGCTGACGCGTAGAGTGAAGTCCTGCACTACACCTTGCGACCGTACGAGTACGCAGTACGTACTCGAGTACACAGTACTGACACGGTACTCGAATACGGTACCAGTACCGGTACTGTCATTTCCCCAGTCAACCAGCGCAGTGAGATTCAACGGACGGCACGGACAAACCCAATGGAATGGCCGTTGCCGTCCGTTAGAGCGGGATTCGGTCTAAATGTCTCGCGCGCGCGGCTCAAGAGCCGGAGTTTGCCGTGCATTCTCTGTGCGGCAAAATGATAGAGTCCAAGGGCGCAGGGCTTCAAATTCCACGGCAAGGCCACCAAGAGCACTATCACTTTCCGTCTTTGCCTCGCCATCTGCCGTACGCCGGCTTGAGCGACGTTTAACGGACGTGGCCCGGACAAAACGCAACAAAAGGGCCGTTTGAGCGGGATTCGGACAAAATGTTTCGCGCGCGCGGCTCAAGAGCCGGAGTTTGCCGTGCATTCTCTGTGCGGCAAAATGATAGAGTCCAAGGGCGCAGGGCTTCAAATTCCACGGCAAGGCCACCAAGAGCACTATCACTTTCCGTCTTTGCCTCGCCATCTGCCGTACGCCGGCTTGAGCGACGTTTAACGGACGTGGCCCGGACAAAACGCAACAAAAGGGCCGTTTGAGCGGGATTCGGACAAAATGTTTCGCGCGCGCGGCTCAAGAGCCGGAGTTTGCCGTGCATTCTCTGTGCGGCAAAATGATAGAGTCCAAGGGCGCAGGGCTTCAAATTCCACGGCAAGGCCACCAAGAGCACTATCACTTTCCGTCTTTGCCTCGCCATCTGCCGTACGCCGGCTTGAGCGACGTTTAACGGACGTGGCCCGGACAAAACGCAACAAAAGGGCCGTTTGAGCGGGATTCGGACAAAATGTTTCGCGCGCGCGGCTCAAGAGCCGGAGTTTGCCGTGCATTCTCTGTGCGGCAAATGATAGAGTCCAAGGGCGCAGGGCTTCAAATTCCACGGCAAGGCCACCAAGAGCACTATCACTTTCCGTCTTTGCCTCGCCATCTGCCGTACGCCGGCTTGAGCAGGTTCAGTCCGAACTGTCCGCGGGGCCTCTTTCCTGCCGAGCGGCTACTAGGCGTTCAAGAGGACGATCGCGCCCGCGAGGCTGAAGGCTCCGGGCGCTGTGAGGTCAGGTCGGGACAAAACAAATGATTCACATGTCAGCGCAAAAAGCTACCGGTAAAATCTTTCTGCGTTCAACGGATTCGGCGCCATTCCGACCTGCTAAGCGAACTGGTGTCTCGCCGCTTGAGTGCGCGCCTGCCTGCCAGCTGGACGTCTTCGTGCACGGCGATCTGATGGCTCGGCGCGTTGTTGTCGACAAAGCGGCCCGCGCGACCTTGGCCACCCGCCCGGCAACGCTGCTGCCGTCGACGAGCTGCCCCGCGGCGTAGCTGCTCGCCCCCTTGCCGTGGGCGCGCGAGCATCTCCGTCACGACGAGCGTGGCGGCGAGGCTGGCGCCGGCCTCGACGCCACAGGCCGTCGCGCCGCTGGTGCAGGCCAGCAGCGCGTCGTCGGCCACGCTAGGGGACGAACGATCGCGTGAAACGCGTCACTGCGGTCGCCGCCAGCTTGGCGCGCGTCGTGCAGCATGCCCTTGTTGCCCGCCGCGTCGACGAGCTCCACCTCGCAGAGGGGCACGCTGGCCAAGAGGATCGCGACCCCGTGCTCGGCGCGTGCATCGGCCTTGAACAGCGCGGGCGACCGCAGAGGCAGCGTGGAGGCGCTGCCGGCGTAAGCGTGCTTGGCATCTCGCCGAGCGGCTGGCCGTCCTAGAGGACGACCGCGCCCGCGATGTTGAAGGCTCCGAGCGGAATGAAGTCCAACTTGGCGCTCTCCTCGAGCTCCAGGGCTGACTCGAGCTCCAGGGCTGACTCGAGCTCCAGGGCTGCCTTGAGCCACTGCTGCAGCGGACTGCTCGGGTTTGCCTCTGCGCAGCGCACGCATGTCGGCATGTTGCCCCGTCGCCGTCCTCGACTGCGAGGGACGCTTGCTCGTTGCCGTCCCCAGAAGCGTCTGGCGCCTGAAGCGACACAATGCAGCCCGTGCTGGTCCTGAAGGCCACCTCGCAGAGCGATAGCGTCCGCCCGCCGGCCCCCAGCTTTCTGCGGAGATTGTGCAGGCCCGCAGCATCGGTCAACGAGACCCAGGCCGGCTCAGGCAGGTAAATGGCCTCACGCAGCGCTTGCGTGGCGGGCAGGTCCAGCTCTTGCGTGCTGCGCTCCAAGCACAAGAGCGCGCTCTGGGCCGCCGCGGCTTTTTCACCACGAATCGAACCTGGTCCCCAATCCCAGGGCTCTTGATCGACTGTCTAGTTGAAGATCCTGCCGAGCACTCAGTGAAAGCTTCCGTCCTCTACAGGGGTGCACCGCTTCTCCTTGCCAAGTGCTGCACCGAGCTAGCCCCGTCTACTATGCCTTGAGCCATTCAAGCTCTCGAGGCTGCTTGTGGGCCTGCTCTCTGCCTTGCACGACGCCTGCGCCTTGGACGTCGTCGTCGGCTTCTTTCTTTGCTCTTCGTCCAGCTTGCCAAGCCAGGCCGCACCAGGCCAGAGCCGCAGCGCCATCAGATGGCTTGGCGTGCCGCTATTGGCACGGTACGAACCAAGCCTGGTTGCACTGCCCGTGCCTTGCACTGGCTGGTGTCCGTCTATTCCTTTGCTTCTCGACCTATTCATCTCGGTCGTCGTGGAGCGTCTCGTGGGATTGCCTATCGCGATGACTGCGGCGGCGAGGACAATCATGCACGTTTCCACCTCCCTCTCGTGGCCCTCGATGCCCTCAAAGTCTCACACCCGCCCGCCTCGCACCGTGGTGCATCATCAAAGTGGCCAGAATCGTCCTCATCCGCGTCGTCCTCCTCATGCCAGGTCCAACCGACGCCACAGTGTTGCAGGACGTCGCCGAACCGTCGCAACACCTCGGCGCGCTCCAGCCCGTGGCCCAGAGCCCAAGCACCCGGCTCCTTCGCCACTTCGTCTCACTTGGTCGCCGCTCCTTGGCCAAGCCCACCTCGGTGTCAACGAAGGCGACAAGCACCGCCGCGGACTTGTTGCCGCCCAGCAACGAGTCGCCACGCTGGCCAGTGACCGTCACCGCCTGCCGGCCCAAGCCCCATGCCGTCTTTTGCCCCTGCCCCTGCCCCTCTTGGTCCCCTGCGAGCCGTCACACCACAAGTCCATCAAGCCTGAACGAAGTGGGCGTTGAATAACTCTAGCTTGCTGTCAACCTCGCGACCAGTCTTAACTTGGCGTAAGTAATCTTCAACAACGAACACTTGGCAGCTCGGCGAGGTCGTCGCGAGGCCAACGGCGAGAGCCATTGGCAACGTCGTTCGTCGCGAGGCCGCTTCCGAAGAGCTCTAGCGCAGACGGCGCAGCGCCAACGTTTCTGACGGGGGGAGGCAAGCCAGAGAAGCAAGGTGCCTGATTGTGGACGCGTTACCCGCCCCTGACGTCGATGCTGGGCGAGGCCGCGGGATGCACAGGGTGCCGCCAGCGGAGGCCGAGGGCGTGCGCGTGTGCAGCAGTTGATGGGGAGAGAAAACGTTTCCTGGGCACTTTATTTCTTTTCGCTTGGTCATGCTACGACGCGCTTGAGGTCGCTGCGCAGCTGCTCGACGGATACCGGCGCGTTGTGCAGGTCCAGGCCCGTGCGCTCCCAGTGCCGCAGCAGATCGCTCAAGCTCCCCACGCTCTTGCCGCCATCGAGCGTCACCGGGTCGACCACCTTGTCGCCCACGACGCTCACCAGCCGGCTCAGACGCCGACTCACGCGCTTGCGGAGGCTCTGCCGCCGCCGCTTGATCTCGGCCAGCTCCTGCCACCTCAGCTCGGCGACCACTTGGTGCCGCTCGTGCCGCTGCCACTCGGGCCACTCGGCGAGCCACGCCTCAAACTGCGCGTCCGTGATGGCCAGCGCATCCTCCTTGGCCGCCTCTAGCTCGGCGTCCTCGATCTTGATGTAGCTCGGGAAGATCATGGCCGTCGCCTCCACGGGCAGGTCGAGCGCCTCACGCAGGTCGATCTCGAAACGCAGGTACACGCAGACGTCGTCCACCCAGCGCAGCGAGTCCACCTTGCGCTTGGCGTGCTCGTGCACGACCATGCCGCATCACCCTGCGCCCGAGGTCCCGCAGCTGCTCGGCGCTCTCTCGGGCCTTGGCGACCTCCACCACCAGGTGCATCTGGTTGAGCGCCCAGACCGGCTTGTCGCCGCACGCGTCCAGCGAGTCGCTCATCCGCAGGAGCAGCTCTTCGCGCACGTGCTCGTCGTCGCCAGACAACAGCTCGAGCACATCGACCACGCGCTTGGCGAGCGCCTTGCGCGTCTCGGCAATGCCAAGCTCCTTGGCGTCGCGCAGCCGCGACAAGAACCGCACCAGCGTCGCGTCGTCGGCTCCCGTTGGCACGGTCACGGCCTCCACTTGAGCCTCGCTGCTCCAGAACGCCGCGGCTTCTGCAGCGCTCGCGAAACTAGGCCTTGCTTCAGCCTCCTCGTCGTCAGCCTCGTCGTCCCAAAGGTCGACGTAGAACCGGAGACCTGGCGCGTCTGCCTCGCGAAGCCACTCGAGCGTCTCCGCCGAGAGCCCCGAGCCGTCCAGGTAGATGTCGTGCGGATTGCCGTTCTCGTCCATGGGCCACTCGAGAATGCTGCCTGGCAGAGTCTCCAGCGACGTGCACTGCGAAAGCCAACAATTTCCGCCGACATGCAGGTCCTCGGGCAGGCTTGTGAGAGAAGTGCATTGCCTGGCGTTGAGGTCATCAGAGACCCAAAGACTGGGTAGACTCTCCAGCGCCGTGCACTGCTCCAGCCAAAGGTCCCAACCGACGTATAAGTCCGGCAGGCTCGTGAGAGAAGTGCATTCCCTGGCGTCGAGGCTACCAGAGACCTGAAGACCGGATGGTAGACTCGTGAGCGACGTGCAGTCCGCGAGGCCAAGACTGCCATCCACTCGAAGGCCATCTGGCAGACGACGTAGCGCTGTGCACCCATAGAGCTGCAGATTGCCACGCACGTGCAGGCCCTCCGGAAGACGAGTGAGGGCGGTGCACCCATTCAGGTCCAGCTTGCCACCAATATCGGCGTAGCAGTCAGGCAGCTCGCGGATGGTTGTCCACTTCTGAAGCCACAGACCACCACTTGGCCCAATGATCTCGCGCAGCGCCACCAGAAAGGCATCCATGTCCGCCTCGTGCTGCGCCTCCAACGCCGAGCACAGTTTCAAGTTGAGCGCGCCGTTGACGCGAACGCTTGTCGGCAAGCTTGTCAGAGCCGTGCAGCCGCCCAAGTCGCCATCCACGACGAGCCCCTCGGGCACGCTGGTGAGCTTCTGGCAACCACTCAGCTTGAGTCTGCCGCTGACCTTGATCAGACTCGCGGGTAGGCTGGTCAAGGCCGAACAGCCCTCGAGATCGAGGTCGCCACCGACGCTGAGGCCGTTGCCCAGGCTGGTCAGGGCCTGACAGCCGTAGAGATCGAGGTCACCGCCGACGCTGAGACCGCCGCCCAGGCTAGCCAGGGCCGAGCAGCCCTCGAGAACGAGATGACCGCCGACACTGAGCCCGTCACCCAGACTGATCATGGCCGAACAGCGCGTAAGGCTTAAGTCGCCGCCGACGGCGAAGCCATCGGGCACTTGCTCGACAGCATCCCATCTAGCGAGAGAGCCCGGCCTCGGGCCCCAGCACCGCCGAAAGCTGCTCGAAGAAGGCGCCCATGTCACCGCGGTGCCGCTCCTGCAGGGTCCAACAGCCGTAAAGCTCAAGGTCGCCGCCGACGCTGAGGCCGTCGCCCAGGCTGGTCAGGGCCGAGCAATGTTGAAGATTGAGGTCGCCGCCGACGCTGAGGCCGTCGCCCACGCTGGTCAGGGCCAAACAGCCGTAGAGATTGAGGACGCCGCCGACGCTAAGACCATCGCCCAGGCTGGCCAGAGCCGAGCAGTCCTCAAAAATGAGGTCGCCACCGACGCAGAAGCCATCAGGCACTCGTTCAACAGCATCCCATCCAGCGAGAGAGAGCCCGGCTTTGGGCCCCAGCGCCGCCAAAACCTGCTCGAAGAATGCCCCATGTCGCCGCGATGCCGCTCCTGCAGGGCCGAACAGTCCTCAAGATTGAGATAACCGCTGACACTGAGGCCGTTTGGCAGGCTACTCAAAGCCCGGCAGCCCGTCAGGCTCAGGGTGTCGCTTACCACGAGTCCCTCTGGAAGCGCAGTCAGCGTCGAGCAGGATGCCTGATCAAGCCAAAGGCTCCTGCGCACTATCATCCCAGCGGGAGCCAGCCCGCGCTCAATCAGCTGCCGCGCCTCACGTTCGTCGTCGGCCTCCCACTCCTTTAAGGCCTCGATGATCCTGTCCCTCTCGCCGAAAAGGGGAACGCCGACCCTCCGCAGATCAACCTGCGCAAGTCGCCTGCAACGGGAGAGCGTGCTGTACCTCGTCACGATCGCGTTGTAGTACTGACTCAACGCGACGCTTTCGAGCACCTCCTTGATCGTCGCTTTCTCATCCCCCTGGACCACGCCGCCAACCGGCTCTGCGCCTAGCTCGCTCCCGCTCGCGTCAGCGCCCCTCGTCGAGCGCGTGCGACTGCCGCTCGCCATCGCTCAGCCCACTGCCGCCCGCACTGCTCCACGCCCGCACCCCGCCCACCCCACCCCGGTACTGCTCCCGCCGCTCCTGTCCGTCGCTTCCTCTCCCCCCCTGCACGTGCTGCAGGTACCGGTACGGTACCAGTACGTACCGGTACTTGTACCGTACAAGGTACGAGTCGAGCTTCTTTACTCCTGTCCACGAGCTGAATCCAGTAGATAAATGCGGTCAGCACATAGGAGGCATTAGGAGTCCACAGAATGCTTGCTGTGCTTTCCGTGTCACATGTCACATGTCAATACGGAACACGCGTGTGCCGTCTGCTTGGCTCCTATCTTTCTCGCGGCGTTGGTGGAATGGTTTGGCGTGGCTTTGTCGTGCGCACCCTGCTATCCCTCGGGAGAAGATTACTTACGCCGAGTTAAGACTGGTCGCGAGGTTGACAGCAAGCTAGAGAGTTACCCAACGCCCACTATCCCTCAGAGTCAAGACTATCCCTTGACAAAATCGGTCCGTTGCCCGAAACCCGGATCGCCTCAGCGTCGTGAAATTGACGCCAGTCATGACATGCCCCTGTGGCCCCTGTCACGTGGACGAACACGCACGCCACAAGCCATCAAGTAGACAGCGAGCATGAACGCGCAGGCCGCCGCGCCATTGCGACGCGGCGCGCGGCCGACGACGCCGCGGCGCGCATTGCCCAGCGGCCCGCGGCGGCTCATCGCAGAGTTGGCCGACGGCTCTGGCGAGGTGGATCACATGGGCTCGCTGCGCGCTGTGCGATTCCTCCCCAATCCAGAGTCATGTGTCGCCCTAGAGCTCCCAGGCTCTATCACAACGCTGGCCGGGACGAGGCGATGCGTGCACTGGTTGGAGCCACTCGCTTGGCCACAGAGAGCGAGAGCGTCACGTGGCAGCGATTTGCGAGAAACTCGGCACGCAAAACGCATTGGCCAGACTTCGTCCAACAAAGGCTTGGGTGCGCAGCTCGTGCTCTCGGTTGCGGAGGCCCCGCGACAACGCAGCAGCAGCAGCAGCGGCGGCGGCGGCGGCAGTGCGATGTGGTGCGACTTGCACCTGGTTGAAGAAGCGCCCGCACCATTCACTCGCATGTGGTCGCCATGCTGCAGGCTCTCGCGACGACGAGCCCGGCTCTCTACAGCCTCGAGCTTGGCAATATTAACTCAGTCGCGGTGCGGCAGCGGCTGTCGCCACGCAGATCGTCGCTGTCAGCGCCACGCGGCACGCTCCACCTGATTGCTCGCTCGGCTCACTCGGCCTGACGCACTGCGGCGTTGGTCCTGCAACTTGCGCAGCCATCGACGCGGCTCGGCGTTGGCGACGCCGGCGGCGTTGCGCTGCTTCGCGGCTTGTCGTGGCACGATCTTCCAGCGTTTGAGCTGGGCCACGTGGCCGAGACGCCCACCCTCGACGGCAACCAGGCGCTATGCGCGGGCGTGCTGCCGCAGAGTTGGCGCAACCTCACGTGTTGCGGTCTTGGGTATGCCGCGACAAGAGCCTTCAGCGCCGCGTTGCGCGCCAGGTCAGCGCCCAAAAGTCGGCGCTCGAGCGGCTTGATGCTTCCTGCGACAGCGACCTGCGCGGCTCGGCGTGGCGCTGGACGCGGGCATGCGCGCCATGGTGCAGATCACGCACTCCTCCGACCATGGTAGCGCCCCATCTGCGCCGTGTTCATCAGGACGGCCCCCATGACCTCGTCGCCACTGGGCATGACGTGTACGGGGTCGGCGCGGCCGTCCAGCATCTGTACCGTCCTCGAGTCGACCGAGAAGGCTTCACCGCTCGCGTCTCCAGGCGAGAGCGGCGGTAAAGCCGGTGTCGCCCACGCCTTGCTCCAGGCCACATGCTGCTCCCGCGGCGCCTCCTCCTCGCGCAACAGTGCAAAAGGTCGCTTTGGGCTGCTGCGCGATCGTTGGTGATCCCCTTCCCAGAATGGACGACGTTGGCCCCCTTCACTCTCGGCTCGCCGAGGCCAAGCAGCATCATCGCGAGCAAGAGTAGCAGCACCGCCAGCAGCATCAGCAGCAGCGTCGCGCGAGACGGCCTCGCGGCCTTGCGCCTGTTGCACGTGCCATCGCAGCCACAGGTGAGTCGAAGACGTGACATATTGTACCCCTTGTCACGTCGCTGACGTCATTACTTTTGATAGAGACCAAAGGAAGAACTGACAGAGGACACATAGATGTCGGACGAGGCGCAACGCACGAGGCAGCGGCGGCAGGACGGCGGCGGCGGCGGAGGCACGCCCAGCGGCAGCGGTACTGGCACAGCGCGCGCGAGCTGGCGCGCCGTCCCCGACGGGCCGCTTGGGATCATCGCCGAGCTGGCTGGCCCGTGGGGATGCGGCACGCTGTCGGAGGCGCAGGCGATCCGAGCTGTGCTTCCCGTGGCCCTCACGAGCCTCAAGGTCACGAGCAACAGCCAGGACGCGCTCGCCGTGGCGCTTTGTGAGAAGCAGAAGCCGACAGCGCTCGCGTGACGCAGGCGCTCGCCACGCAGCAGGCTTGCAGTGAGATCGCTTTGACTGACGTAGATCAATCGGTCGCTGCCGCCGTCGGTGAAGCTCTCAAGGCCAACAACGTCTGCTGGAAGGCGCTCACGATCCAAAAGGCCTTCGGCGAGGAACTTCCCGCGGTGCTACTCGAGGGCCTGCAGCACAACCACGTGCTGCAAAAGCTCAAGATCCAAGGCACGTTGAACGTCGACTGGTGCATGACGATCGGCAACGCGCTCAGTACGGCTGGCACTGCGCTTCGTGAGCTCTTCCTCCGCTTCGACAGGATCGACGATGAAAGTATTGTCAAGTACGTCGTGGATGGTGCCAAGTGCAACCGCACGCTTCGCTGTCTACAGCTCAGCTTTGATGGCGCTCGCCAGCTGGATCTAACGCCATCCATAGAGGTGCTGGGCGACGTGCTACGAGAGCAGCAAGTGCCATTGGAGGGTCTTTGCATCCGCAACAGTGGCATGAGTGATGCCGGGCGCCATCCTGGCCAAGGGCCTCGCCAGCAACAACACGCTCTGTAGCCTTGATCTGGACAGCTGTGACGTTGGCATCCCGACCTGCCGCGCACTTGGCGCTGCGTTGGCCTTTGAGAGCTCGGCGCTGTGCGAGCTTTGCCTCAGCTGGAACAAGAACGTGGACGACGCTGCAGGAGCGGCTTTGGCGGAGGGACTGGTCAGCAACAGCGTTCTGCGCTGCCTCAATTTGGACTGCTGTGATGTCGGTCTTGCGACATGCCACGCGCTTGGCGCTGCGATGGCATATGCAAGTACAGCGCTGCGCGAGCTTCACCTCCGCTCGAACAAGAATGTGGGCGACGCTGGAGGAGCAGCCTTGGCGGATGGTCTGGTCAGCAACGGCACGCTCCGCTGCCTCGATCTGAGTGCCTGTGACATTAATGTCACGGCCAGCTGCGTGCTCGGCTTAGCGCTGGCCTCTGAAAGTTCTGCGCTGCGCGAGCTTGTCCTCATCGGCAACAAAAACATCGGCGACGCCGGAGGAGCGGCCTTGGCGAAGGGTCTGGCCAGTAACAGCACGCTTCGCCGCCTCAATCTGAGTCGCTGTGAGGTTGGCATCGCGAGCTGCCGCGGGCTTGGCACTGCGCTGGCCTTTGAATGCTCGGCGCTGCGCGAGCTTGCTCTCCGGGGAAACGGAAACTTGGATGACGCTGCGGGAGCGGCCTTGGCGGAGAGTCTGGCCAGCAACAGCACGCTTTGCCGTCTCAATCTGGACAGCTGTGACGTTGGCCTTGCAACATGCCGCGTGCTTGGCTTGGCCCTGGCTTCTGAAAGCTCGGCGCTGTGCGAGCTTGACCTCAGCTGGAACAAGAACGTGGATGACACTGCGGGAGCGGCCTTGGCGGAGGGTCTGGCCAGCAATAGCACGCTTCGCCGCCTCAATCTGGACAGCTGTGACGTTGGCCTTGCGACTTGCCAAGCGCTCAGCGCTGCGCTGGCATATGAAATCACGGCACTGTGCGAGCTTGTTCTCAGAGGCAACAAGAGTGTGGGCGACGCCGGAGGAGTGGCCCTAACGGATGGTCTGGCTCGCAACAGCACCCTCCGCCGCCTTAATCTTGACGAGAGCAGCGTTCAAGAGGAGGTGGAGAGCAAGATCAAACGCCTGCTGTCGAAAGGCCGCTAGCTGGCGACTCTCGTGTCGAAAGGCACGAGCAAGGCCTTGCCGGGTCGACCTTGGTGAGTGGCTATCCTTGACCAGCGGCAACAGCCAGCCAGCCAAAGGGACCTTTTGAGCGAGCGAGGAGCCGACAGGCCCATCAAATCAATCATCTTCGAGGATGAGTTGCGCTATTGGTGTCTGCAGTAGCGCAACTGGGTTGCCAAGGAACAACTGGACGTTGTCCTCGCCGGGAAAGCCTCGACCTCTTCGGGCACCACGACTTTGAACCAACGCAAAGCCATGCGTTTGGAACTCCTGTTTCTTCTTTAGGTCGCTGCGCGGCGGGCTTGGCGAGCAGCGGCGATCAAAGCTGGCGCTGGACCAGCCCTCGCAAGCCCATTCTGCTGGCGGCAGGGCTCGGCTCAGCGGCGGCGTTGCTGGAAGGCGACGAGGCAGGATTCCCCGATTCTTTGGCTCGAGGTTGGAAGAGTTGCTCTGCTTCTGCACATGTCAGTGAGTTAAAGACGTGACATGGTACCTCCCTTGTCACGTCACTAACGTCATTGTTTTCGACCAAAAAAAAAAAAAAAAGGGGAAAGCCGATCGAGCAGCGAGGGAGGAGAGGGAGCAAGTGGATGTCGGAGGAGGCGCAGCGCAAAAAGCAACGGCGGCAGGACGGCGGCGGTAGCGGCATCATGCCCAGCGGCGCCAGCAGCAGCCCAGCGCGCACGAGCTGGCGCGCCGTCCCTGACGGGCCGCTTGGGATCGTCGCCGAGCTGGTTGGTCCGTGGGCGTGTGACAACGTGCCGGAGGCGCAGGCGATCCGAGCCGTGCTGCCCACGGCCCTCACGAGCCTCCAAGTCCCGAGCAAAAGCCTGCGCGAGCTCGCCGTGGCGCTTCGTGGAGAGGCCGACGCTGCCGTAGCCGGCACCGCTCGCGTGACGCAGGCGCTGGCCACGCAGCAGGCCTACAGTGAGATCTCCTTGAGCGACGTGCGCCCATCGCTCGCCGCCGCCGTCGGCGAGGCTCGCAAGGCCAGCAACCCATGCTGGAAGGCGCTCTCGCGCTTTTTACGTTAGCAAGGCGGTCGCGCCCGCAGTGGTGCTCGAATTGCTCGAGGGCCTGCAGCACAACCACGTGCTGCAAGAGCTCAGCATCAGAGACGAGCTGAACGTCGACTACGGCGTGGCAATTGGGAATGCGCTTCGTGGACCTGGCCCTTGGCTTCGTAAGCTCATCGTCGAAGCCAGATACGATGATGCGACCACTCTCAAGTGCCTCGTGGATGGTCTCAAGCACAGCCGCACGCTTCGCCGTCTAGAGCTCTACTCGACATATGCTGATCACACGTGCGATCCGACGCCGTCCATGGAGGTGCTGGGCGACGTGCTACGAGAGCGGCAGGTGCCGCTGGAGGTGCTTCATATTCGCGCGACGACAAGATGAGTGACGCTGGTGGCGCCGCCTTGGCTGCAGGACTCAAGCACAACAAGGTGCTGCACAACTTAAGCCTGCACTCGTTCAACATTGGCATCGCGACGTGCTGCGCGCTCGGTGTTGCCCTGGCGTTTGAGAGCTCGGCGCTGCGCGTGCTTGACCTCCGGGGCAACGAGAACGTGGATGACGCTGCAGGAGCGGCCTTGGTCGGAGGTCTGGCCAACAACTGCACTTTGCGTCGCCTCAATCTAAGGTGCTGCCGCGTCGGAATTGAGACCTGCCGCGCACTTGGTACTGCACTGGGCTTTGAAAGCACAGTGCTGCGTGAGCTTGACCTCTCAGCTCCAACAAGAACGTGGACGACGCTGCAGGAGCAATCTTGGTGGAGAGTCTACTGGCCACCAACAACACTCTGCGGCGTCTTCATCTTTGTCGCTGCAATATCGGCATCGCGACCTGCCGTGCGCTGGGCTTGGCGCTGGGCTTTCCGCGCTCGGCGCTGTGCGAGCTTGACCTCAGCTGCAACAAGAACGTGGATGACGCTGCAGGAGGGGCACTGGCGGTGCACCTGGAGAGAATCAGCACGCTCTGCCGTCTCAATCTGAGCGGCTGCGACGTCGGTATCTTGACGTGCCGCGCGTTGGGCTTAGTGCTGGCCTTGGAACGCTCGCCGCTGTACGAGCTTGACCTTGTCAACAACAAAAACGTGGGTGACGCTGCAGGAGCGGTCTTGGCGGAGGGTCTGGCCAGCAACCACACGCTCCTTCGCCTCGGCCTTGGCGGCAGCAACGTGTCCAAAGAGATCCAGGGGCGGATCAAAGTGCTGTTGTCGAAAGGCAGCAAAGCTAGTGGGAGGCTGTAGAGGAACGTGCAGTGTTCAAAGATGTGTTTGTCAAGATGTCGTCGCAAAAGTTGAGCGTTTCTGGATTGTGCATCCAGCGCAACCGCACGCTTTGCCGGCCAGCGCTCAAGCTGGACGGCGACCGACAACAAGGTTGAAGGGATCAACCTGTCGTCGTCCATGAAGGTGCTATGAGAGCAGGTGCCACTGGAGGTCGTCTTTACTCCCCCCACCGTGATTTGGGTGGCGCTGCGGGAGCAGTCTTGGCGGAAGGTCTGGCCAGCAGCAGCACTCTGCGCCGCCTCGACCAGAGCCATTGCAACGTCGGCAGTGCCACGTGCCACGCGCTCGGCGCGCATTGGCATTTGAAAGCTCGGAGCTGCGCGAGCTTGACCTGGGCGAAAACAAGGATGGTCTGCGCGCTTATAAGATCAGAGCCGTGGGTGGCCTTCAAGGGCTGCTGGACGCTTTGGCGCCACCGCCGCCTCGCACCACTACCTTTGCCAACCAACGAAAGTCATGCGTCTGGAACCATTTTCTTCTTCTACTCGCTACGCGGCGTGCTTGGCGTGCGCGTTCCCGATCGCACTGCTGCTCGGCCTTCCCTGCCCGCCCGACGGTTAGACCAGATCAACTCGGTCATGGATGGTTGTTCGCGGCGTGTCCATTCTCGACATGTTCGCGACGCCTGATTTTTCAATCCAGCGGACCTGTACTCAGTCGGCCCCGACTGGTCTCAAGTCGCAGATAGACCTTTGAAGCGCCCACCCAAACTCTGCCATCCGGTGGGTCGGTGCGCAGGCAGGTCCTTGATCGGCCTGGCCGCCTGCTCCCTGAGTTGTTACCGCTTCTTCTTTTTGGCGAGCAGCCTCTTGCTCAAGGTGCTGACACTTTCTTCCGGCGCTGGCGCTGGCGCTGCTGCTGCAGCTGCTGCAGCGCGATTGTTGAAGACGTTAGACCTGAACCAGTCCTCAAAAGCCCACTCCGTGGCAGCAAAGCTTCGCCTACTAGGCTGGCTCGAGATCAGTCTTGCGAGCTCACTTCGCCGGCGGCGAGGCTTCGCTCAGAACGACGCAGCTGAAAGGCCACGGGTGAATCCTGCCGCTCCAGATCGGTTGTGGAGAGCTGCTCCCCCCGGCACAGGTGAGTTTCGAAACGTGCAACTCTGTTCACGTCATTCACGTCTTTGCTTGCGGGGGCGTGCAGAGGACGGCCACGAAGACACTTTCTGTTTGTGTCGCTTGCGCAAGCGCTCTCAAGGTCGTGGGTCGCGGTGGAGGATTCGGACCACAACCTGTTGCGTCTCAGTGGCGGTCTTGCGTTATCGGTTCAAAGCTCCGCCGCTCTGCCTTTCCAAAGGTCAAATGATGACGTCGAAAACGGGCGGCCAGTCATACGATCACTGACTGCACGTCATTGACGGAAACGTGTTGCGAGAACGAAAGATCCAGAACGAAAGGCAGGGAAGCGTCGCGCGGCGGCAGCGTAGCACAAGCAGCAGCGAGGGGAGAAAGCGACGCGCAAGAAGGAGCATGGTCGGCGCCAACCCTCTCCCCGACCGCAAGAGGAAGAACGAGTGCGAGGTCTGCGGCAAGACGCTCGCATCGGCACGGAGCCTCACGCGGCATTTGAAATCTGTGCACGAAGGACTGCGCGAACACTCGTGCGACCTGTGCGGCAAGACCTTTGCGCAGGCTGGCAGCCTTCGAAAGCACATTGAGGCCGTGCACGAAGGGCTGCGCGAGCACTTGTGCGAGCTCTGTGGAAAGGCCTTTGCGGAGTCTGGCCACCGCCGGACGCATATCAAGGCCGTGCACGAAGGGTTACGTGAGCACTCGTGCGAGCTCTGTGGCAAGGCCTTTGCGCGCGCTGGCGATCTTCGCACGCACGTCAAGGCCGTGCACGAAGGACTGCGTGAGCACTCGTGCGACCTCTGCGGCAAGGCCTTTACGCAGACTGGCGGCCTTTGGAAGCATATCAATGCTGTGCACGAAGGCCTGCGCGAGCACTCGTGCGACCTGTGCGGCAAGGTCTTTGCGCAAGCCGGCAATCTTCGAGGGCATATCAAGGCCGTGCACGAAGGCCTGCGCGAGCACTCGTGCGACCTCTGCGGCAAGGCCTTTACACGGGCTGCCCACCTCCGCACGCACGTCGAGGCCGTGCACGAAGGCCTGCGCGAGCACTCGTGCGAGCTCTGTGGCAAGGCCTTCACGCAAGCTAGCACACTTCGAAAGCACATCAAGACTGTGCACGAAGGGCTGCGCGAGCACTCGTGCGAGCTCTGCGGCAAGGCCTTTGCGCGCGCTGGCAACCTTCGGAAGCACATCAAGGCCGTGCACGAAGGTCTGCGCGAGCACTCGTGCGAGCTCTGTGGCAAGGCCTTTGCGCAAGCTAGCGATCTTCGTATGCACGTCAAGGCCGTGCACGAAGGCCTGCGCGAGCACTCGTGCGAGCTCTGTGGCAAGGCTTTTGCGCGCGCTGACGATCTTCGAAGGCACACCAAGACGATGCATGAAGGCCTGCGCGAGCACTCGTGCGAGCTCTGTGGCAAGGCCTTTGCGCAGGCTGGCGATCTTTGCACGCACATCAAGGCCGTGCACGAAGGCCTGCGCGAGCACTCGTGCGAGCTCTGTGGCAAGGCCTTTGCGCGCGCTGGCAACCTTCGGAAGCACATCAAGGCCGTGCACGAAGGTCTGCGCGAGCACTCGTGCGAACTTTGCGGCAAGGCCTTTTCGACAGCTGGTAGCCTTCGTACGCACATCAAGGTCTTGCACGAAGGGCTGCGTGAGCACTCCTGCGAGCTCTGTGGCAAGGCCTTTGCGCAGGCTGCCCACCTCCGCACGCACATCAAGGCCGTGCACGAAGGACTGCGCGAGCACTCGTGCGACCTGTGCGGCAAGGCCTTCACGACAGCTGGCAATCTCCGCGCGCACGTCAAGGCTGTGCACGAAGGCCTGCGCGAGCACTCGTGCGACCTTTGCGGCAAGACCTTTGCTGAGTCTGGCGGCCTTCGGAAGCATATCAATGCTGTGCACGAAGGTCTGCGTGAGCACGCGTGCGACCTCTGCGGCAAGGCCTTTGCGCGCGCTGGCAGCCTTCGGAAGCATATCAAGGCTGTGCACGAAGGTCTGCGCGAGCACTCGTGCGAGCTCTGTGGCAAGGCCTTTGCGCAAGTTAGCAACCTCCGCACGCACATTAAGGCTGTGCACGAAGGACTGCGCGAGCACTCGTGCGAGCTCTGCGGCAAGGCTTTTGCAAACGCAGGCCACGTCCGGACGCACATCATGGTTGTGCACGAAGGACTGCGCGAGCACCCGTGTGAGCTCTGTGGCGAGACCTTCACGGAATCTGAACACCTCGAGCGCCACATGATGATCATCCACCCGACCACGACAAGTGACATGCCAGAGAGCTCCGCTGGCATTTCGGCGGTCACGTCATCTATGACGTCCGCCGCCCGTGAGCGGACGCGAGGCGCTCTCAGCAGCGGTCCTCAAGCCAAGCGGCGTCGTTGTAGTCGCGAGTGAAATCGATCTCATGCTTTCCTTTCTCCTTGTCCATCGTGATCGTCGAGTTGCGCTCGGGAGACAGCTGGCTCTGGTTGGGCTTCAGAGGGCTTTGCGGGGCTCTGGTGCCGCCTGATTGCGCCAGAGACAGAGACGACGCGCAGGATCAGCTCAGATCAGAATCACCTCGCGGTGGAGGTCATTGTTTGACGTCACTATGACGTCCATGTCACGTCAGTTGATGATGTAAATCTTACCTGGATATCGAGGAGCCTGGCACAATGGGGAAAAAAAGAGAGCGCCCCAGAGAAGCCAGAGAAGTCGGACGACAGCGAGCAGCACGAGGAGCAGCACGAGGAGCAGAGCAGCGCCAGCAGCGACACGAGTAGCAAGCCAGCGAGGATGGTCGGCATCAACCCTCCCCCCGATCGCAGGAGGAAGAACGAGTGCGAGGTCTGCGGCAAGACGCTCGCATAGGCACAGAGCCTCACGCGGCATCTCAAGGCCTAACACAAATGGCTGCGCGAGCACTCGTGCGAGCTCTGCGGCAAGCCTTTTACGCAAGCTGGCAATCTCCGGACGCACATCAGGTCGTGCACGAAGGCCTGCGCGAGCACCCGTGCGACCTGTGCGGCAAGACATTTACGCAAGCTGGTGAAGACATAGCTCGCGACCAGTCTTAACTCGGCGTAAGTGTGTGATGAAGATTACTTACGCCGAGTTAAGACTGGTCGCGAGGTTGACAGCAAGCTAGAGAGTTACCCAACGCCCACTTCGATGCCGAGTGGGGCTGCAGGGAGCACAGGCTGCCACCGGTATAAACCGAGGTCTTGCGCATGTGCCACCGCTGGTGGGGCGAGCGGCTCCTGGGTCGCCAGGAGCGCGCGCAATAGGTGCCGCTGGTGCTGGAAGATCGTCTCCACGAGGAGGCGACGGCTGGCAGCGAGGCCGTCGAGTTGGTGCTTGTCGTAGTAGTCGCGCACGATGCGGCGGAGTGCGGGCCAGTCGCCGGCCGTGCCACCTGCCGTAGAGAGGACCGGGATGAGGAGCTTGTTGGAGCCAAGGGCGGCGTCGTACTTGTCATGATTGGCCTTGCAAGCGGCGGCCGCGACGGTTGGCAAAGAGCGCTCCGTGACAAAGCTCGTTGAGCTGATAGTGTTCACGGCAGTCACATCAATGATGACCGGCTTGGCAGGTGCTTGCAAGGTAGCATGGACGTCGACGCGGAGGTTGTCGCTCAAAACTCGGTGCGAGCGGTGCCTCCCAGCTTGTTGAGGTGTTTGCAGATGACGTCGCGGGCCGCGTTGTGGGCCACGGTGGCGGTGTTGACGTGCTTGCAGTGGAGCGCGTGGAACCAGTTGGCGCTCGGCTTGCGCATCTCGGTCGCGCCGCAGCCGCACGTGGTTGGACTGGACGCCAGATCGGGACGAGCTTGGCCAGTGCGCTTGCGGAGGTAGGCGAGCCAGAGCTTGTTGGGCAGCTGGGTCACGGCAAGCGACGGCGTGGTGAGCAGGATGACACCGGCCGAGGTCTCTGGTTGGCCGCGTGGATGCGGCGTGCGAGGAAGGCCCGCTCTCGGCGTCCAGGGTCGGGCGGTTCGGCGTCGGCTGGCGGTGGCGGCTGCACGGTCTTGTCGCCGCAGGTGATGTCGAGCTTGCGTTGAAGTCGTGCGGCGTTGCCTGCATGTAGACCTTTGGTGATGTTGGAGGCGTGGATGTGGATGAGGTCTTTGAGCTTCGTTGCCGTAAGGAGCACTGCTGGTAGATGTTGTTCGGGCAGGACCTGTGTGGCAGGCTCTCGGGAGCTGGTCCCCGAGTCGCAAGATGGCGGCGACTGCCGGGTGCGTGCTCGGGTTTCGGGTGATGACCAGGTCGTGTAGGTGTGCGACGTGCGGGAAGAAGGTGGTGCCGAGGCCTGCGCGTAGAGCGAGGAGCAGGGCAGACACGTAGCAGGCGTCCGGGAAGAGCTTTGGGTCGAACACGCCAACGCCACCCAGGCTGATGGGGAGCTGTGTGCGTGCGGCCCAGTCCTGTAGTTCTTCCGAGGTGGTGCCCAGCGGAAGGGCCGGCGCGATCGGCTTGGCTGTCGGGTCAGAGACGTCCCAGATCCCGAGCTGAGCAAACAGGGCCGAGCGGATGAGCGTGTTGGCGCGTGCGGCCAGGTCGCGGGTCTCCGTCGGCGGGTTGACGCGGAAGACGTATCCCAACTTGGCCTGCACCGAGAGTCGGAGGACCTGGAACGCTGCCTGTTCACAGTGCTCGACTCCAGTGCGCCGGAAGGCCAGGAGCTGGATGATGCGTAAGTAATCTTCACCGCACATAGCTCGCGAGATGCAATAAAAGATGTCGCGCGCGCGTGCGCAGGTGTCCGTTGAGGCTGGCCGAAACCTGCGCCGTGAGAGAGAATTGAGAGAGAATTTGAGAGAGAATTGAGAGAGATTGAGAGAGAGAGGCCGAGTCAAGGGTTTGGGTTTCGCTAAGCCGTCTCCTGCGTTCTTGTGACATGACATGCTGAAGCCAAGGCAAGACTGGCCGCGAGGCGCAGCAACAAGCAAGCGTTTCGCTTCGATGCATGGAGTAAGAGAGGGAGGGAAGACGAGTTTGCTCTTTCAGTCAGCTGGCAGCCAAGCCGCTGAAGGGCCTTGCGGTTGCTGAGACGGCGTTGATTGACGCCAGCACTTTGCCAGACTGAACAAGGGCGATGCAGCGAAAAATGGCGCTCATTCTGGAAGCGATCGGAGTCTTGGCGGCCAGATTGTGCGCGCTGGCAACTGGGTGAAGGACCTGCCTGGACACCTGTTTGGTGATCGCTCCAAGGGCTGCGGTATCAGACCAGTGTGACCCTGAAGCATGGCGCTGCGCTCTCCCGCGTCCGTTGGATCTGAACGTGCGCGCGAGGGAGGGAGGGAGGGAGGGGGGGAGAGAGAGAGGGAAGACGAGTTTGCTCTTTCAGTCAGCTGGCAGCCAGGCCGCCGAAGGGCCTTGCGGTTCCTGCGACGGCGCTGATTGACGCCAGCCCCTCGCCAGACTGAACGAGGGCGACGCAGCGAAAATGGCGCTCATTCTGGAAGCGATCGGAGTCTTTGCGGCCAGATTGTGCGCGCTGGCGGCTGGAAGTGGTGTGATGCAGAGTGTGCGGTTACGCCACTTGGCAACAGCTCCGCAAGCTGTCATCGTGGCAAGCAGTGAGTCCGTGCGAGGGACTTTGCCGCGACCGAAGGAAAAGCCACTTGCACCAGTCCGAGAGAATCTCAGCATAGGACTTGAGGACGCACTGCCGTACTGGAAAGCGGCATCGCTTGTTGTCCAGGATGGCTAGGTGCTGCAGCACGACGGGCAGAACCCGAATCGATCGACTCAGCAACAGCAACCGCAGCAACAACAGCAAAGATGATGACACCGATGTGGATGCTGGTCCTCTTCTGCCTCGCCCAGCTCGCGCTGTCGGTCAAGCCCGATGGCACGCCGGGCAAGCCCAAGCACTGCCCCAAAAAGAAGACCCCCGAAAACGCCTGCACCGACGAGGGCCAGCGCCTTTGCACTGCGGAGGAGCTCATGGCCATCTTTGCAAACGGCGACGAGACGGGCTGCAACCTGGACAAAAAGTTCATCTTCGTGTCGGACGAGTCCAGCGGCACTGCCGAGGCGGCCTGCGAGGACGGCCAGCAGGCACTTTCGTGGAAGCTCAAGCGCAACGGCAAGGAAGACCAAGTGCAAGCGCAAGGCGTGGGTAAAGTGCTGCGAGGAGACTCCGGCCACCGACGGCGACGAAACGGAGACTACCGGCGACGACGAAACGGAGACCGCCGGCGACGACGAAACGGAGACCGCCGGCGACGACGAAACGGAGACCGCCGGCGATGACGAGGAGACCGCCGGCGACGACGAGACCGCCGGCGACGACGAGACCGACGCCGAGGAAGAGGCCGGTGACGATGACGAGGCCGAGGAAGAGGCCGGTGATGATGATGAGGCCGACGCCGAGGAAGACGCCGAGGAAGACGCCGAGGAAGACGCCGAGGATGACGCCGAGGATGACGCCGAGGATGAGACGGGGGACGACGGCGACGAGGGCCCGGTCGTGCCCTAAGACCCACTCCTGCGAACTGCAATAGCAACACGCAAGCAGCCGCTCAATCAATGCAGCAACCTCGGCCACAGCACCATCGAGCGATTGACAATTGTGAATGGATCTCTTTCTCTGTTTCGTACGTACCGGTAGCAAGAGAACACTGCCGCTGAGCACGCTGCTGTCGCTCGTGACGATGAAGACCGCTCTTGCGAGGGATATTGGCGGCGACCTCATCCTCGAGGGCCGCGTAGCGGCGCGCTGCATGCCGCACGACCTGCTCGTCTGGCCGGCGCATATCAGCCGCGCCAAGGGCGCGCCCGCGCGTGCTGCACTTGCGCGGCTCGGGCATGGCGATGGCCGCTGGCAAACGCGCCATGCTGTGCAGGTGGGCATGCGCTCGTCCGCTCACCTGCGCGTCGACGGCCGTCCGTCGCCGCGCCACGCCGCCGCCGCCAACGGCGACAGCGACGACGTTGGCCTCGTGAAGCGCTTCCGCGCGGCAGTTCCTGGTCGCAACTGGGCCCGAGGCCGACTCCGAGACCGACTCCGAGGCCAACTCCGAGGCCGACTACGAGGCCGACGGTATTCGCACAGCGGCTCTCTCAACGGCTCTCTCAACGGCTCTCTCGACGGCACCAAAGGCTGTGTGCTAGGCGGCGCTGGCGGCCAGACCGAAGGCCGAGGCCGAGGCCGATGAGGGTGTGCGCGCGACGCTCTTGTAACCGCTCGATGCGGTGAGAATGCTGCGCATGGCGCACGGCGGCGAAGCGCGCGAGGCGGTGCTGCAGCGCCTGGACGAGGCGATGTGGGCGCTCGCTCGGGCAGCCAGCCGTGGCAGGCGCGGCGGCCGCCAATGCCGCCGCCAATGCCGCGGCTCGGCCGGCGCGGCATGCGCCCAGGCATCGTGCACGAGCACGCCGCGCAGGCGCTCTCGGGGCGCTGCGCGAGGCGCGACCTGGCCGGGCCGCGCGGACGACGTTTGCGTTACTCGCGCCGCTGGACCTGTCGCTACCCGAGGGCGCGCGCAAGCGTCACGCCGGCGTGGCCCCGCTCGGCGCCGGGTGCGCGGCCGCAGCGGCGCAGGAGGCACTGGCGGCTACTCCGCTCGGCTTTTGAGCTGCGGTCAGCCGACTGAGCCCTATGGCTGCGTCTGCAGCGCAGTCGCGCGGATGAACTTGCGCAAGCTTTCGTGCGACCTCTGGCAGCAAGGCCTTCCCGCACGCAGCCAGTCTGAAGCGCCCTCTGCTGAAGGCCTGGCTTGCTTGGAACCCCGTTTGGACTTGCTGACGACGGTGGCACTTGGACGACTGATACTAAAGTCGCGCTTCTTCCTCCTTGTCTCTTGTCGTGAAGCGGAATTCGGGACGCGCCTGGCGCGTGGCTGGCTCGTGGCTGGCTCGGCAGGGGGCTCAGCGGTTGGCTCTGGTACTACTGGTGTCAGCAGGCAGGGCAGGACCAGCCAGTTCAGCTGCAACCCTCACACCTTGAGGTTGGTGAAGGTCATTGAGTGACGTCACGCTGACGCCCATGTCACGTCAGTTGTCGTTCAACATTTGACCTTGTCGGATCTGAATCGACCAGAAAAAAGATCCAAAACAAAGCGGAGAGCGGCGGCAGCAGCAGCAGCAGCAGCAGCAGCAGCAGCAGCAGCAGCAGCAGCAAGAGCAGCAGCAGCGGCGGCAGCGGCGGCGGTAGCAGCAGAGGATGGTGGACATCAACCCTCTCCCGACCGCAGGAGGAAGAACGAGTGCGAGGTCTGCGGCAAGACCCTCTCGTCGGCGAGCACACTCAAGCAGCATCTGAAGGCCGTGCACGAAGGACTGCGCGAGCACTCGTGCGAGCTGTGCGGTAAGACATTTACGCAAGCTAGCAGCCTTCGCACGCACATCGAGGCCGTGCACGAAGGGCTGCGCGAGCACTCGTGCGAGCTGTGCGGTAAGACATTTACGCAAGCTAGCAGCCTTCGCATGCACATCAAGGCCGTGCACGAAGGGCTGCGTGAGCACTCGTGCGAGCTCTGTGGCAAGGCCTTTGCAGAGGCGGGCACTCTTCGCAAACACATCAAGGCCGTGCACGAGGGGCTGCGCGAGCACCCGTGCGACCTGTGCGGCAAGGCCTTTGCGCGCGCTGGCAGCCTCCGGATGCACATCCAGGCCGTGCACGAAGGTCTGCGCGAGCACTCGTGCGACCTGTGCGGCAAGGCCTTTCCGAATGCCGGCGATCTTCGCAAACACATCAAGGCCGTGCACGAGGGACTGCGCGAGCACCGTGTGACCTGTGCGGCAAGGCCTTCACGCAGGCTAGCAGCCTTCAGAGGCATATCAAGGCCGTGCACGAAGGCCGGCGCGAGCACTCGTGCGAACTCTGCGGCAAGGCCTTTACACGGGCTGCCCACCTCCGCACGCACGTCGATGCTGTGCACGAAGGAATGCGCGAACACTTGTGCGACCTGTGCGGCAAGGCCTTTTCGACAGCTGGTAGCCTTCGTACGCACATCAAGGTCTTGCACGAAGGCCTGCGCGAGCACTCGTGCGACCTGTGCGACAGAGACCTTCACGAGAGCTGGCAGCCTTCGCACGCACGTCAAGTCCGTGCACGAAGGACTGCGCGAGCACTCGTGCGACCTGTGCGACAAGACCTTCACGAGAGCTGGCAGCCTTCGCACGCACGTCAAGTCCGTACACGAAGGACTGCGCGAGTACTCGTGCGACCTCTGCGGCAAGGCCTTTACGCAAGCTGGCGATCTTCGCACGCACGTCAAGGCCGTGCACGAAGGTCTGCGCGAGCACCCGTGCGAGCTCTGTGGCGAGACCTTCACGGAATCTGAACACCTCAAGCGCCACATGATGATCATCCACCCGACCACTACAAGTGACATGCCAGAGAGCTCCGCTAGCGCTTCGGCGTCACCTCGTCTGTTCGTCCGCCGCCCGTGAGCGGACGCGAGGCGCTCTCAGCGGCGGTCCTCGAGCCAAGCGGCGTCGTTGTAGTCGCGAATGAAAACGATCTCGTGCTTTCCTTTTCCTTGTCCATCGTGGTCGTCGAGTTGCGCTCGGGAGACAGCTGGCTCTGGTTGGGCTTCAGAGGGCTTTGCGGGGCTCTGGTGCCGCCTGATTGCGCCAGAGACAGAGACGACGCGCAGGATCAGCTCAGATCAGAATCACCTCGCGGTGGAGGTCATTGTTTGACGTCACTATGACGTCCATGTCACGTCAGTTGATGATGTAAATCTTACCTGGATATCGAGGAGCCTGGCACAGTGGGAAAAAAAAGCAGAGCGCCCCAGAGAAGCCAGAGAAGTCGGACGGCAGCGACAGCAGCACGAGGAGCAGCACAAGAAGCAGAGCAGCGCCAGCAGCGACACGAGTAGCAAGCCAGCGAGGATGGTCGGCATCGACCCTCTCCCCGACCGCAGGAGAAGAACGAGTGCGAGGTCTGCGGCAAGACGCTCGCATCGGCACAGAGCCTCACGCGGCATCTCAAGGCCGTGCACGAAGGACTGCGCGAGCACTCGTGCGAGCTCTGCGGCAAGGCCTTTACGACAGCAGGCCACCTTCGAAGGCATATCAAGGCCGTGCACGAAGGACTGCGCGAGCACCGTGCGAGCTCTGTGGCAAGAGACTTGTCTCGGCGCAGAGCCTCACGCAGCACATCAAGACTGTGCACGAAGGACTGCGCGAGCACCCGTGCGATCACTGCGGCAAGACTTTTACGGAGGCTAGTAGCCTCCGTAAGCACATCAAGGCCGTGCATGAAGGACTGCGCGAGCACTCGTGCGAGCTCTGTGGCAAAAGTCTTGTCTCGGCGCAGAGCCTCACGCAGCACATCAAGGCCGTGCACGAAGGACTGCGCGAGCACTTGTGCGAGCTCTGTGGCAAGGCCTTTACGATATCTGGCAACCTTCGCAAACACGTCAGTCCGTGCACGAAGGACTGCGCGAGTACTCGTGCGAGCTTTGTGGCAAGGCCTTTGCACAAGCCGGCGATCTTCGAAAGCACATTAAGGCCGTGCACGAAGGACTACGCGAGCACTCGTGCGAGCTCTGTGGCAAGAGTCTTGTCTCGGCACAGAGCCTCACGCAGCACATCAAGGCCGTGCACGAAGGGCTGCGTGAGCACTCGTGCGAGCTCTGTGGCAAGGCCTTTGCGCAGGCTGCTCACCTCCGCACGCACATCAAGGCTGTGCACGAAGGCCTGCGCGAGCACTCGTGCGACCTGTGTGGCAAGGCCTTTACGCGGGCTGCCCACCTCCGCACGCACGTCAAGGCTGTGCACGAAGGCCTGCGCGAGCACTCGTGCGAGCTCTGTGGCAAGGCCTTTGCGCAAACTGGCAGCCTTCGCACGCACACAAGGCCGTGCACGAAGGGCTGCGCGAGCACTCGTGCATACTTTGCGGCAAGGCCTTTACACGGGCTGCCCACCTCCGCACGCACGTCAAGGCTGTGCACGAAGGCCTGCGCGAGCACTCGTGCGACCTGTGCGGCAAGACCTTTGCTGAGTCTGGCAGCCTTCGAAAGCACATTGAGGCCGTGCACGAAGGCCTGCGTGAGCACTCATGCGAGCTCTGTGCAAGGCCTTTGCGCGCGCTAGCGATCTTCGCAAACACATCAAGGTCCTGCACGAAGGCCTGCGCGAGCACTCGTGCGAGCTGTGCGGCAAGACTGTCACGGCGGCTGGCCATCTGCGACGATGTTTCTGCGCGTTGCACGCCAGCCCTCGTTGCCCTGCCGACCGTGAGGAAGCACGGTCGTCACCTTGCCGCCAGCAGCCAACCTCGCCGCCGCGCAAGCGTGGGCGCAAGAGCCTCAGCAGCGTTCGCCGTGACAAATACTTGCGAAGGACGGCCGGCTGGTCTTGAGGCAATGTCTCTCTTTGTCTGCATGGGAGCAGCCAGCCGAATCTTGAACAAGCCTTCCATCAATCTCGATTAATCAATACTTGCGTCACCAGATCGACCATCGCTCAAGCCCGTCGCACCCTCGAGCTAGTTTAAGCGCCGGCTCACGTGCTTGTGGAGGCTCTGCAGCCACTTTGTCCCGGCAGCAAGCTGGTGCCGCAGGTGCCCCTGCCACCCGGCAAGAGCTAGCCGCCCTCGAGCGAGGCCTCGGGATACAACAGGCTGCCAAAGGTGGAGGCCGAGGGCGAGGTGCTGACGTTTGGTCTCGACGAGGAGGCGGCGGCGGCAGCGTGACTCACGAGGCCTTGGGCAGCGCATCGCAGTAGAACGGCACAGAGCTTGCGCCATTTACAGGCGGTGCCACCAGCCGCGAAGAGGGGACCAGCGGCTCAACCTATCTAGGCACGACGCAAGGATGGAGCGGCGGACGTGGCCCGGACAAAACGCAACAAAAGGGCCGTTTGAGCGGGATTCGGTCTAAATGTCTCGCGCGCGCGGCTCAAGAGCCGGAGTTTGCCGTGCATTCTCTGTGCGGCAAAATGATAGAGTCCAAGGGCGCAGGGCTTCAAATTCCACGGCAAGGCCACCAAGAGCACTATCACTTTCCGTCTTTGCCTCGCCATCTGCCGTACGCCGGCTTGAGCAGGGTTCAGTCCGAACTGTCCGCGGGGCCTCTTTCCTGCCAAGCGGCTACTAGGCGTTCAAGAGGACGATCGCGCCCGCGAGGCTGAAGGCTCCGGGCGCTGTGAGGTCAGGTCGGGACAAAACAATGATTCAGCGCAAAAAGTTACCGGTAAAATCTTTCTGCGTTCTTGATTTCTCAACGGATTCGGCGTCATTCCGACCTGCTAAGCGAACTGGTGTCTCGCCGCTTGAGTGCGCGCCTGCCTGCCAGCTGGACGTCTTCGTGCACGGCGATCTGATGGCTCGGCGCGTTGTTGTCGACAAAGCGGCCCGCGCGACCTTGGCCACCCGCCCGGCAACGCTGCTGCCGTCGACGAGCTGCCCCGCGGCGTAGCTGCTCGCCCCTTGCCGTGGCGTGCGAGCATCTCCGTCACGGCGAGCGTCGCGGCGAGGCTGGCGCCGGCCTCGACGCCACAGGCCGTCGCGCCGCTGGTGCAGGCCAGCAGCGCGTCGTTGGCCACGCATGGGGACGAACGATCGCGTGAAACGCGTCACTGCGGTCGCCGCCAGCTTGGCGCGCGTCGTGCAGCATGACCTTGTTTCCCGCCGCGTCGACAAGCTCCACCTCGCAGAGGGGCACGCTGGCCAAGAGGATCGCGACCCCGTGCTCGGCGCGTGCATCGGCCTTGAACAGCGCGGGCGGCCGCAGAGGCAGCGTGGAGGCGCTGCCGGCGCGTCGAGATCCAGCTCCAGCGTGCTTGGCATCTCGCCGAGCGGCTGGCCGTCCAAGAGGACGACCACGCCCTCGAGGTTCAAGTCACCGAGCGGGATGAAGTCCAACTTGGCGCTCTCCTCGAGCTCCAGGGCTGACTCGAGCTCCAGGGCTGCCTCGAGCCACTGCTGCAGCGAACTGCCCGAGTTTGCCTCTGCGCAGCGCACGCATGTCGGCATGTTGCCCCGTCGCCGTCCTCGACTGCGAGGGACGCTTGCTCGTTGCCGTCCCCAGAAGCGTCTGGCGCCTGAGGCGGCACAATGCAGCCCGTGCTGGTCCTGAAGGCCACCTCGCAGAGCGATAGCGTCCGCCCGCCGGGCCCCAGCTTGCTGCGGAGCTTGTGCAGGCCCGCAGCATCGGGCAACGAGACCCAGGCCGACTTACGCAGGTAAATGGCCTCACGCAGCGCTTGCGTGGCGGGCAGGTCCAGCTCTTGCGTGCTGCGCTCCAAGCACAAGAGCGCGCTCTGGGCCGCCGCGGCTTTTTCACCACGAATCGAACCTGGTTCCCAGTCCCGGGGCTCTTGATTGACTGTCGAGTTGAAGATCCTCGCGAGCACTCAGTGAAAGCTTCCGTCCTCTCCAGGGGTGCACGCTTCTCCTTGCCAAGTGCTGCACCGAGCTAGCCCCGTCTACTATCTAGGCACGACGCAAGGATGGAGCGGCGACGTCGTGGGCAGCGCTCAGTGCCGACGGCCGACTGAGGCTATGACGGGTAGAGCAGTGGCATAGACTGCTTTCGAGAAGGGTGAACGGACCGCGAGAAGGCAGTATGGCTGGCGGCGGGCGCTGTTCAACAAACTGCTCTGGTCAGACGGCAACGCGCTTGAGATGGGCCCGGCTTGGAGGCTGGCGCGAACCACGCCATTTGACTGGCTGGCTTTTGCTTGCTTGCTTTGCTTGCTGCGTTACAAGTCGAAAAACCTGGGGTTGCTGGCCGCGACCTGCGCTTCAGGGTTGCCGTCAGCGCCGCTGACAACCTTACGACCTTGAGCAATTCGATGCCCTGGGTCGCGGTTCTGCAGCGCTTGCAGATGACGGCGACGCTCGCCACCACGACCACGGCTACCGTAGCCACGGTGGTGACGGCGATCGCAGCGAGAGAGAGTGAGAGAGTTCCAGGCGCGGTGCCATCGGCTGCGTCATGCGGCGTGCGAAAGACGGCCTCTGGCACGTCGTACGCGTTGAAGACGCCTTCGCCCTCGTCGAGCGAGTCGAAGAGCGCCTGGAAGACGAAGAACACCCGCATGGTGCGCCGCAGCAGCATCGTGGTCGGTGGCGGTGTCCGTGCGAGACGGCGGCGAGGACCGTGGCCGCGGCTGCGCGACCTGCCGCGCCCTCCAGGGCAGGCACGAGGACTGCCGCCTCCTGGCCGACGTCAGGCACAGCGCACGCCACGAGCGCGCGCATCGTCTCGTCAAAGGTCACCACGGCTGGCGACCTGGCGAGGGTGACCTTGACGGCAGCCTCCTCCGGCCGCCCGAGCCCGTGCGACGCCAGGATGGACCCCATGGCGGCCGCGATGGCCGCGTCGTCGAAGACCGACGGCGCGCGTCCGGCTGGATGCCGCGCAGCTGCTCGATTGCCAGGCTCGTGGCGCCAATGGCGCTGCCCGTGAAGGCCTGGTGGCTCTGGAAGGCGCTCTATGTGCGAACGACGCAGCCTGCGGCGATCTCCTCCCCGCTCGCCAGGGTGGTGAGCTGCACTAGAGCGCAAAGGACCGCGGCCATCTCCTCGGCCTCGGCGCGGGGCGTCTGCACGAGGCTCTCGCGCGAGTTTCCGACGAGCGTCTCGACGCCGTCGGCGACGGCGTTCGGCGACGGCGTTGAGAGCGCCTCTGGCGGCCGCCTGGATGATGCCTCGATCTCGCTCGCGACCAGCTCTTTGTCCAGGCCGGCCTCCGAGCAGAGCGCCCTGACGATCTCCTCGTTGGTGCTCTGCTGCACAAAGGCGGCCAACTTGTCTAGGTTGCCCTCCAGCACGGCGCCAGGGCCGTCCAGGCGCGCCTCGATGCGCTCCAGGCAGCCGAGGAGCTGCTGGTCCGCGACGCTCGACGCCAGTTCCGTCCTGGCCTGGCGCACCCGGGCGGCCATGTGCTGCCCTGGCCTCAAAGAAGGCCACCGAGCGCGGCGGCACGACGCGCGACTCGTCGCTGGTCAGCGTCACGACCTGGGTCTGGTCCACGGCGCGGAGGCACTGCTTGGCGAGGTCCTCCTCCGCCCTGAGGCGCGCAAGAACGGCGGCAGCGCCGTCCGCGTCTGCGCTCGCGACCGTCCTGGATCAGCTCCAGCATCGCCCGGCGCGTCGCCAGGTCTGGCGCAGTCGCCAGCGTGATGACGACGAACATGGCCTCGAGGAGCAGCGCGTACTTGAGCACAACGAAAGGTGCGCGCAAGCGCCGCATCCTGCACGAGCGGCCGCACCGAGCATGCGCAAGTCGGCAGCGCCACCTCCAGCAGCACGACTTGCTTGTCGCCAAGCCCCGTCGGCAGCAGTGTACGCCGCTTAGCCTCTTCGTCGCGGGCTGCGGCTTCGCTCCGATACATGCAGACTGGAGGTGCTGTCGAGCCACGCCGCCGCCCTTAGGAGGCGCTTGCTACGCGTCGCGCGGGGCATGACGCTACGAACCTGGCGTGGGACCGCAGGGCAATGAATCAGCAGCGGCCGCGCATCATCCAAAGCAGGCAGAAGTCTCTTTGGTTTTTGTCATGCTGCTACTTGCGCTTAAAAGTCTGCTCAGGCAACGACGCGCTTGAGGTCGCTGCGCAGCTGCTCGACCGACACCGGCGCGTTGTGCAGGTCCAGGCCCGTGCGCTCCCAGTGCTTTAGCAGATCGCTCAGGCTCCACACGCTCTTGCCGCCATCGAGGGTCACCGGGTGGACCACCTTGTCGCCCACGACGCTCACCAGCCGGCTCAGACGCCGGCTCACGCGCTTGCGGAGACTCAAAAGAGTGCTTGGTTCTTGGATTAGGTATGTACACTGCACTAAAGCTAGTAGTGGTGGTTGTGGTGGTCGTGGTGATGGTGGTCGTCATTGCGGTCGCTGCTCACCTTGTCCTTGACGGTCTCCTTGGCCTTCCGAGCCTTGTGCCGCACCGATTCTTTGGCCTTCTTGGCCTCATGCTTCATGTCCTCCTTGGCCTTGTGCGCCTTGGTCTTCAAGCTCTCGCCCATTTTGCCTGCTGTTGTACTGTTCTTGCTGTTGGTTTCTTGCTTCGATTGATTGGGTTCTGCCTTCCATGGACTTGCCTGCTAGAGAGCAGCCAGAGTGAAGCCGAGCCGCAAGTTTTCAATCTCGCTCTCGATCTTGATTGATCGACCAACTCACTCCACATTTTCTTGGACATGTCTGTCATTCACGTCGGCTCTTGGATCACTCAGAATCAGGCAACATCCAAGGATCTCGCTGAAATACTCTCTTTCGGGCAGAGCTGCCACGCCAGACCACCACAAGACCGACCAGACCTCTCGGAATTCGGCTTCTCGGTTGAGGGCGGCCTCTTTTTCACTTCTCAAGAGTGTTGGTCCTTGATTGACTTTCAACAGTAGCACCTTCCGCCAGCGTCGCTCGAATCGAGACTCTGTATCAATCAAGCGTCAATAAACTGGGCGGCTTCGTGCAACAAGGTCGTGGCACCGCCATGGACCGCGATGGAGGCCCGCGTGCGACGCTTTGAGCAAGATGCGAATGCAAGAACCTACAGCACAGTTTCAAAGGAGAGCTTGATTATGTACACTAAAGCTAATGGTGATGGTGGTGGTCGTCATTGCGGTCGCTGCTCACCTTGTCCTTGACGGTCTCCTTGGCCTTCCGGGCCTTGTGCTTGATGTCCTCCTTGGCCTTCTTGGCGCCGTGCTTCATGTCCTCCTTGGCCTTGTGCGCCTTGGTCTTCATGCTCTCGCCGTCACCCATCCTGTTGTGCTTGTGCTGGTGTTGCTGTCGTACTCTCTCTGCGCGATTCGGGTTCTGCCTCATCCTTGGACGTGCCACAGACAGGTTTTCAATCTTTCGGCAAGATCGTGGTTTCAAGATCCATGATTCTGAATTCTGCGGTCAATCAGCATTTTCTTGTTCAGGTCAGTCAGTCAGCCAACAGACCATCAATCAATAGTCAAGGACGCGTTGAGACCCTCAGCAAGCTCTGTTCTGACTGACGCAACCTGTCGGCATTCGGAGTTTGGCTTTTCGGTTCAGCAGTGCAAACTGGTGTTTTTCAAGAGGAACTTGTACCGCTTGTCCTTGATTTTGCGTTGATTTTGACAACGACAGCGACAGCACCACCCTTCAAGCCTGGCCTCGGGTCTCCTTCGTCCGTCCGCTTGCGGCAAGTGGACGGACGAAAAAGGCTGGGCTTTCGAGACGACATCTGAAGCGCCCTCTGCTGAAGGCCTGGCTTGCTGAAGGCCTGGCTTGCTTGGAACCCCGTTTCGACTTGCCCAAGCGCCACCGTCGTCAGCGCCACCGTCGTCAGCGACCTGATACCAAAGTCGCGCTTCTTCCTCCTTGTCTCTTGTCGTGAAGCGGAATTCGGACGCGCCTGGCGCGTGGCTGGCTCGTGGCTGGCTCGGCAGGGGGCTCAGCGGTTGGCTCTGGTACTACTTGGTGTCAGCAGGCAGGGCAGGACCAGCCAGTTCAGCTGCAACCCTTACACCTTGCAAGGTTGGTGAAGGTCATTGAGTGACGTCACGCTGACGCCCATATCCGTCAGTTGTCGTTCAACATTGACCTTGTCGGATCTGAATCCACCAGAAGAGAAAAAAAAAAGATCCAAAACAAGCGGAGCAGCAGCAGGAGGAGCAGCAAGCGCAGCAGCAGCGGCGGCAGCGGCGGCGGTAGCAGCAGAGGATGGTGGACATCAACCCTCTCGACCGCAGGAGGAAGAACGAGTGCGAGGTCTGCGGCAAGACCCTCTCGTCGACGAGCACACACAAGCAGCATCTGAAGGCCGTGCACGAAGGACTGCGCGAGCACTCGTGCGACCTCTGCGGCAAGACGTTTACACAGGCAGATCACCTCCGCGTGCACATCAAGGCCGTGCACGAAGGCCTGCGCGAGCCCTTGTGCGAGCTCTGCGGCAAGGCCTTTGCGCGCGCTGGCAGCCTCCGCACGCACATCAAGGCCGTGCACGAAGGCCTGCGCGAGCACTTGTGCGAGCTCTGCGGCAAGGCCTTTGCGCGCGCTGGCAGCCTCCGCACGCACATCAAGGCCGTGCACGAATGCGAACTGGCAGCGCACGCAACGTGTGCGAGCTGCGATGCGGCAAGACTCTTGTCTCGGCGCAAAGCCTCACGCAGCACATCAAGGCCATACACGAAGGACTGCGCGAGCACTTTTGCGAGCTCTGTTCCAAGACCTTTACGCAAACTGGCGACCTTCGCAGGCACATTAAGGCCGTGCATGAAGGGCTACGCGAGCACTCGTGCGAGCTCTGTGGCAAGGCCTTTGCACAAGCTGGCGATCTTCGAAAGCACATTAAGGCCGTGCACGAAGGCCTGCGCGAGCACTCGTGCGAGCTCTGTGGCAAGGCCTTTGCAAACGCAGGCCACCTCCGGACGCATATCAAGGCCGTGCACGAAGGGCTGCTCGAGCACCCGTGCGAGCTCTGTGGCGAGACCTTCACGGAATCTGAACACCTCAAGCGCCACATGATGATCATCCACCCGACCACGACAAGTGACATGCCAGAGAGCTCCGCTAGCGCTTCGGCGGTCACGTCGTCTTTGACGTCCGCCGCCTGTGAGCGGACGCGAGGCGCTCTCAACAGCGGTCCTCAAGCCAAGCGGCGTCGTTGTAGTCGCGAATGAAAACGACCTCATGCTTTCCTTTCTCCTTGTCCATCGTGGTCGTCGAGTTGCGCTCAGGAGACAGCTGGCTCTTGTTGGGCTTCAGAGGGCTTTGCGGGGCTCTGGTGCCGCCTGGTCGCACCAGAGACGACGCGCAGGATCAGCTCAGATCAGAATCACCTCGCGTGGGAGGTCATTTTTTGACGTCACTATGACGTCCATGTCACGTCAGTTGATGATGTGCATCTTACCTGGATATCGAGGAGCCTGGCACAGTGGGAAAAAAAAGCAGAGCACCCCAGAGAAGCCAGTGAAGTCGGACGGCAGCGACAGCAGCACGAGCAGCAGCACGAGAAGCAGAGCAGCGCCAGCAGCGACACGAGTAGCAAGCCAGCGAGGATGGTCGGCATCAACCCTCCCCCCGACCGCAAGAGGAAGAACGAGTGCGAGGTCTGCGGCAAGACGCTCGCATCGGCACAGAGCCTAAAGCAACATGTCAAGGCCGTGCATGAAGGACTGCGCGAGCACCCGTGCGATCTCTGTGGCAAGAGTCTTGTCTCGGCGCAGAGCCTCACGCAGCACATCAAGACTGTGCACGAAGGCCTGCGCGAGCACTCGTGCGAGCTCTGCGGCAAGACCTTTACGACAGCAGGTCACCTCCGCACGCACGTCAAGGCCGTGCACGAAGGCCTGCGCGAGCACTCGTGCGACCTTTGCGGCAAGACCTTTGCTGAGTCTGGCAGCCTTCGAAGGCACATTGAGGCCGTGCACGAAGGCCTGCGCGAGCACTCGTGCGAGCTCTGTGGCAAGGCCTTTGCGCGCGCTGGCAACCTTCGAAGGCACATTGAGGCCGTGCACGAAGGCCTGCGCGAGCACTCGTGCGAGCTCTGTGGCAAGGCCTTTGCGCAGGCTGCCCACCTCCGCACGCACATCATGGCTGTGCACGAAGGACTGCGCGAGCACTCGTGCGAGCTCTGTGGCAAGGCCTTTGCGGAGTCTGGCCACCTCCGCAAGCATATCAAGGCCGTGCATGAAGGCCTGCGCGAGCACTCGTGCGACCTCTGCGGCAAGGCCTTTACGTAAGCTGGCAGCCTTCGCACGCACATCAAGGCCGTGCATGAAGGGCTGCGTGAGCACTCGTGCGAGCTCTGCGGCAAGGCCTTTACTCAGGCTAGCAGCCTCCGCATGCACATCAAGGTCCTGCACGAAGGCCTGCGCGAGCACTCGTGCGACCTCTGCGGCAAGGCCTTTACGCAAGCTGGCAGCCTTCGCACGCACATCAAGGCTGTGCACGAAGGCCTGCGCGAGCACTCGTGCGAGCTGTGCGGCAAGACCGTCACGGCGGCTGGCCATCTGCGACGATGTTTCTGCGCGTTGCACGCCAGCCCTCGTTGCCCTGCCGACCGTGAGGAGCACGGTCGTCACCTTGCCGCCAGCAGCCAACCTCGCCGCCGCGCAAGCGTGGGCGCAAGAGCCTCAGCAGCGTTCGCCGTGACAAATACTTGCGAAGGACGGCCGGCTGGTCTTGAGACACATGTCTCTGTCTGTCTGCATGGTAGCAGCCAGCCGAATCTTGAACAAGCCTTCCATCAATCTTGATCATCAATCTGAAGATCATTTTATGACTGCTCTGCCCACGGCGGCGTCCTCGCAGGTGTGGCTGGGCAGGTTGTAGCGCTCTCTACTAGAGAGAGAGCGCGCGAGGACCAAAAGCGTTACCACGCCGTCGACGTCGACCCCACGGCGACCGTCGCCGATCCATCCGCGAGCCTCGACCGTCGCGAGAGCAGGACCGCGCCAACCGCGTGCTTTTCTTCGCCGACCGTGGCATCACCTGTCAACGGCTATTTTACGATCGGTTCTGAATGCCGTCTCGCAGACAGATAAAGTGAATTCGGCCCCTTCGGCCTCTGTCCCCAACAACTGCTTCACAGAGTGTATCCGTTGTCGTGCCTGCTTGCGCCTCTATGATTGCAAGGCCAGCTACTGAAGTAGAGTAACGCCAAGCGAAGTAGTCGTTGTCGCGCTTGCTTGCGCTTCACAGAGTCCTTGCAAAGTAGATATAGCATCCGTTGTCGCGCCTGCTTGCACCTCTATGATTGCAAGGCCAGCTACTTAAGTAGAGTAACGCCAAGCAAAGTATCCGTTGTCGTGCCTGCTTGCGCCTCTATGATTGCAAGGCCAGCTACTTAAGTAGAGTAACGCCAAGCGAAGTAGTCGTTGTCGCGCTTGCTTGCGCCTCTATGATTGCAAGGCTGCCAGCGCCAAGCAGTGCTTTGCCGAGGCGGCTCTGGCGGCTCAAGCAGTAGTTCCCAATCGGCGAGGACACTGGTGCAGAGCGCGGACGAGCAGGAGGACGACGAGCAGGAGGGCGACGAGCAGGAGGACGACAAGCAGGACGATGGGGCGCGTTGGTGTCGCGCGCGGCGCCACGATGGCGGTGTTTGCCGCGCTGTGCCTGCTTCAGCCGACGCGTGGCGAGGAGACGTACACGCTTGTGGGAGAAGGTGCGTGTCTCGGGGAGGGCGGCCTAGAATTAGAATGGATGCAGATGAATCCGGACCCAGGGCTCACGTTGGAGGCGTGTCAATTCGAGTGCTCGCGACGCGCCAACTGTATCGCTTTGACTTGGAACCCAACTTATTGTGTGCTCCACTTCGAGGATGGCATGATCGACCAGGAGCAGTACACTCAATACTTCCAGTACACTCAGCCAGCGGTAACTGCGAGATATCTGGTCTCTCCACTGATTGGGTGAATATTGAGTGCTACAAGCGAGACCTGGCCTGCGTACCAACCCCGCAGCCATCGGCCGCTCCTTCGACTCGCCCTCGGCCACGCCCACGGCCTCACCCATAACCACGGCACCCTCAACGTCGCCTTCGACTTCGCCCTCAACGTCGCCTTCGGCCTCGCCAACGACGTCCGCGCCGTCATCCTCGCCTTCAACGTCACCTTCCATGTCGCCCTCGACTTCGCCCTCAACGTCGCCTTCAGCATCGCCAACATCGTCGCCGACGTCCGCGCCGTCATCCTCGCCTTCAACGTCACCTTCCATGTCGCCTTCGGCCTCGCCCTCAACGTCGCCTTCGGCCTCGCCAACGACGCCCGCGCCGTCATCCTCGCCTTCAACGTCACCTTCCATGTCGCCTTCGGCCTCGCCCTCAACGTCGCCTTCGGCCTCGCCAACGACGCTCGCGCCGTCGGCCTCGCCAACGACGCCCGCGCCGTCGTCCTCGCCTTCATCGTCACCTTCCGCGTCGCCGTCGGTCTCGCCCTCAACGTCGCCTTCGACCTCGCCAACGACGCCCGCGCCGTCGGCCTCGCCGACGACGCCCGCGCCGACTGCCTCGCCCATCATCGCCACGCCGTCCGCCTCGCCGACTGCGGCGCCTACGCCCTTTGGCTTTTGCACAGACGCGCGCGTTGTCCTCGCCTTTGACGTCAGCGCCTCGCCTGACGCGCTGCTGGCGCAAAAGGACGTCGCCAAGGCGCTGCTCGACACCATCTACATCGACCCGGACTATGGCGCGCGCGCGGGCTTGGTCATGGTCGGAACCGCGCTGCAGCAGACGGTCACGCTCGTGCCCAGCGACGGCATCAGCAAGATGGAGAACGGCAAGTTGCCGGGCAAGGCCAGCCACATCAGCACGCAGCTCACCGACTACCTGGACGCGCTCTCTGGTGCGCAGGGCTGGACGGATCTCAGCACCCTGCTCGACCATCAGGTCGGCGGCATCGCCAAGGACCTCGACGGTCTGCCCGAGAGCAACCCGGTCATCGTGCTGTTCACGGAGGGCCTGCTGGACAACGCGCCCGACGGCACGCTCGAGGCCATGTGCGAGGCGCGCGAGAAGCTCGCGAACAAGCGGCCGGACGTCACCGTGGCGTGCTACCAGTCGAGCGAGGCCGAGGACCTGTCGCCGCTCGCGGACTGCGTGTGCGACGTGGCCTGGCTGCATGGCGCCAAGGCCAAGGGCGAGAAGGCGGACGAGTACGCGCTGCAGATGCGCAACGCCGTGTGCGAGCCCGTCATAAAGCAGGTCAGCCCGTGCCTCGCCATCAACAACGATGACAAGCTGAGCGACGAGGAGCGGATCAGCCACTGCGCCCGCGTCAAGCGCAACTACCGGGGCCTCAAGACCCGCAAGAACGATGTTGAGCAGGCGCTCGTGCGCGAGCACTGCTTTTGGGACGCCGACAAGGAGCTGTGCGACGCGCTGCCGCGCTTTGCCAACCTGTACGTGGCGCCCAAGGAAGGCGACTGCTGGGGCTTCAACCGCCGCAAGTGCCAGAAGAAGGAGGGCACCTGTCTCTGGGGCGTCATCGAGGACAGCAACGGCATCGAGGTGTGCTACCCGGACCCTGAAGGCGATGGCGGCGGCACCTCCAACAAGTGCAGCAAGCTGGCCAAGGGCAAGTGCAAGAAGAAGAGCGACGTCTGCGAGTGGAAGACCGGCAAGAGCAAGGGCTGCCACGAGAAGAAGGAGGACTCTGGCGGCTCGGCCTGCACTGGCCTCACCAAGAAGAACAAGTGCAAGAAGGACAACACCTGCGAGTGGCGCCTGGACGAGGGCACGAACAAGAAGGCTTGCTTCGAGAAGTCCGGCGGCCGTAACACCGTCTGCGACGGCCTGCGCAAGAAGGAGTGCAAGCAGCAGCCGGACGACGTCTGCAAGTGGGGTCGTTACCTTGGCAGCGGCCTTCGCGAGGACAGCAAGCGTTGCCATGCCGTCGACGTCGCCCCAACGGCCGCCGCCGATCCGTGCGCCAAGCTCGACCGTCGCGGGTGCAGGAGCGCGCCCAACTGCGTGCTGTTCTTCGCCGACCGCGGGATTACCTGCCAGACCACGCCGTGAATAGTCGAGAATCGATCAAGCTCAAGAGCTTGCTCAATCAAGCCTCTGACAAGAGAGATGAATCAATGTAGTTCCCCCTGTCCGTACCTTATGATCAATGATGGCGCGACTCGGCTTCACCTGTCCCCTGCATGATGGTAGCACGCCACGGTGACGTCGGGCCGCTTGTTTGCGAGCTTCTCGCGCGCCTCGCACATGGCCTCGAGCGTGCCATCGGGCGCGTTGTCCAGCAGGCCCTCCGTGAACAGCACGATGACCGGGTTGCTCTCCGGCAGGCCATCAAGGTCCTTGGCGATGCCGCCCACCTCGCCGTTGAGCAGGGTGCTCAAGTCACTCCAGCCCTGCGCGCCAGAGAGGCCGTCCAGGTAGTCGGTGAGCTGCGTGCCGATGTAGCCGGCCTTGCCCGGCAGCTAGGCTCTCGCGCGAGCTTCGGACGAGCGTTTCGGCCCGTTGCAGACGGTGTTGAGAGCGCGTCTGGCGGCCGTCTGGATGATGCCTCATTCTCGCTCGCGACCAGCTCCTTGTCCAGGCCGGCTTCCGAGTAGAGCGCCCTGACGATCTCCTCGTTGCCCTGCTGCGCAAAGGCAACCAACTTGTCTAGGTTGCCCTCCAGCACGGCGTCAAGGCCGTCCAGGCGCGCCTCGATGCGCTCCAGGCAGCCGAGGAGCTGCTGGCCCGCGACGCTCGGCGCCAGCTCCGTCCTGGCCTGGCGCACCCGGGCGGCCATGTCCTGCGCCCTGGCCTCGAAGATGGCCACGGGGTGCGACGGCACGACGCGCGACTCCTCGCTGGTCAGCGCCACGACCTGGGTCTGGTCCACGGCGCGGAGGTACTGCTTGGCGAGGTCCTCCACCGCCCTGAGGTGCGTGGAACGGCAGGACCGCCGTCCGCGTCTGCACCCGCGACCGTCCTGGAGCAACTCCAGCATCGCCCGGCGCGTCGCCAGGTCTGGCGCAGTCGCCGGCGTGATGACGAACATGGCCTCGAAGAGCAGCGCGTACTTGAGAACCACGAAAGGTGCGTGCAAGCGCCAGCGCCAGCTCCAGCAGCGCGACGTGCTCGTTGCCAAGCTCCGGGCAGCTTTGCACACGGCGCCGCGCGGCCGTGGCCCGTCGTCTCCCACGCGCGCTGCTCGCCGGCGCGGCAGGGCACGTGGCTGCAGACATCGCCAGCGTCGTTGTCGACCAAGCGGCCCGCCGCACGGCAACGCTGCTGCCGCCGACGAGCCGCCCGGCGGCGCAGCTGCTCAGAGCATCTCCGGCGCGGCGAGCGCGGCGGCGAGACTGGCGCCGGCCTCGACGCCAAGCAGCGGCAGCTGCCGCGCGGCGACCTGCAGGACGTGGTTTGAGAGGGTGGTCCTCGATGCGATTGCCACGCCGTCGATCTCGATCGACATGCCGGAGAGGCCGCGGCGCCGGCCGCGGTCCAGCGCGAACTTGGCACGCCAGTTGGTGCGTCGGCGGCCGCCTGTGACGCGAAGGCTCGTCGGCAAGCTTGACAGAGCCATGCAGTCTCTCAAGCTCAATTTGCCATCCACGTGGAGCCCGTCGGGCACGCTGGTGAGCTCCGTGTAACCCTGCAGGAGGAGCGTGCCGTTCACTTTGATCAGGCTCGCGGGCAGGCTAGTCGGGGTGGAGCAACCCTGATGAACGAGAGGCCCGCCGACGCTGAGGCTGTCTGGCAGGCTGGTGCTGGAAGATCGTCTCCACGAGGAGGCGACGGCTGGCAGCGAGGCCGTCGAGTTGGTGCTTGTCGTAGTAGTCGCGCACGATGCGGCGGAGTGCGGCCCAGTCGCCGGCCGTACCGCCTGCAGTAGAGGGACAGGGACGAGGAGCTTGTTGTCGGGACCGAGGGCGGCGTCGTACTTGTCAGAATCCGCCGGCGGCTCTTGGCCCAGGAGGAAGGCTCGCCGCCCAGAAGCCAACGGGTAGTTGCCGCTATCGCCTTTCTATCGCCTTTCAAGCGCTACGTTCCAGTGCCGTCTGGGCGGCGAGCCTTCCTCCTGGGCCAAGAGCCGCCGGCGGGGCCTGAGCCCCAGGGTATATGGATCTGCGCGGCAGATCCGAGAGTGCAGACGAGCGCGGCTGCTTGGCTAAGCGGCCCTGTTCCGGGTCCCAGAAGGCAACGGAACGTAGTCGTTGGCTTGAAATCGATAGCGGCAACTGCCCGTTGGCTGCCTGATTGAGCTTGCCTCGTAGAAAGGCAAGCCTCCCAGAAGGCAACGGATAGCAGCAACTACCCGAAGGCTTGTTGTTGATTGATCAATCAAGAGCTCCTCGTAGAGGGCAACGCAAGCAGGGCACGGGCGACTTGGACGAGCAGCAGACCCCGGCCAAGGAGGGCATCCGTGAGTGCAAAGAGCTGACTGACGACGAGCAGGACGATGGGGCGCCTTGGTGCAGCGCGCGGCGCCGTGCTTGCCGCGTGGTGCCTGCTGCAGCCGACGCGAGGCGAGGAGACTATACGATGATTGGGCTGGGGTTCTGTCTTTCGCAGGACGACGACTGGTATGACGTACTTGCGGGGCCAGTTCAAACCGACGGCGCGCTGCAGGCCTGCTCGGACGAGTGCACGAGGCGCGGCAATTGCATCGGCTTCAACATCGAACACGCAAGTGAAGCAGAAGAATCCATGTGCTTACTCTTCTTCGAGGACGGCACCATCAGCGACGACCTCTATACTGACAGCGTGGACATGTACCGCTACGACGGAGGCTCCGGGCAGTGCCAGATTGGAGGGACCACTCTGAGGATCCCAATTCTGAATTCGTCACGTGCTACAGGAAGGACTCGGCCGCGTGGCTCTGCGGGTCGAGCCCATTGCCAACGTCGTCGCCCTCAACCTCGCCAACGTTGTCACCTTCAGCATCACCCGTGATGTCGCCTTCGCAGTCGCCGTCGGCAATGCCGTCAGCGTCGCCGTCAGCGACGCCGTCAGCCTCGCCCTCTTCGTCGCCAACGTCTCACCCGTCAAGGTCGCCTTCGCAGTCGCCGTCGGCAATGCCGTCAGCGTCGCCGTCAGCGACGCCGTCAGCCTCGCCATCTTCGTCGCCAACGTCTCACCCGTCAAGGTCGCCCTCGACTACACCTACAGCTTCACCTTCACGGTCCACATCATGGACGCCGTCAGTGTCACCGTCGACGACGCCGTCGGCCTCGCCGTCGGCCTCGCCTTCAGCGTCGCCTACATCGTCGCCCGACGCCCGCACCGTCAGCCGCGCCTTCAACGTCACCTTCCACGTCGCCTTCGTCTTCGCCCTCAACGTCGCCTTCGGCCTCGCCGACGACGCCCGCGCCGTCGGCCTCGCCCATCATCGCCACGCCGTCCGCCTCGCCGACGGCGGCGCCGACGCCCTTTGGCTTTTGCACGGACGCGCGCGTGGTCCTCGCCTTTGACGTCAGCGCCTCGCCTGACGCGCTGCAGGCGCAAAAGGCGAAAAAGAAGGATCGGCTCGACACCATTTACATTGACCCGGACTATGGCGCGCGCGCGGGCTTGGTCATGGTCGGAACCGCGCTGCAGCAGACGGTCACGCTCGTGCCCAGCGACGGCATCAGCAAGATGGAGAACGGTCAGCTGCCGGGCAAGGCCAGCTTCATCGGCAAGCAGCTCACCGACTACCTGGACGCGCTCTTGGCGCGCAGGGCTGGACGGATCTCAGCACCCTGCTCGACCATCAGGTTGGCGGCATCGCCAAGGACCTCGATGGACTGCCCGAGGACAACCCGTCATCGTGCTGTTCACGGAGGGCCTGCTGGACAACGCGCCCGATGGCACGCTCGAGGCCATGTGCGAGGCGCGCGAGAAGCTCGCGAACAAGCGGCCGGACGTCACCGTGGCGTGCTATCAGTCCAGCGAGGCCGAGGACCTGTCGCCGCTTGCTACTGCGTGTGCGACGTGGCCTGGCTGCGTGGAGACAAGACCAAGGGCGAGACCGCGAACGAGTATGCGCTGCAGATGCGCAACGCCGTGTGCGACCCCGTCGTCAAGCAGGTCAACCCGTGCCTCGCCATCAACACGGACGACGGACTCAAGGACCAAGAACGGCCCAACCACTGCGCCCGCGTCAAGCGCAACTACCGGGGCCTCAAGACCCGCAAGAACGATGTTGAGCAGGCGCTCGTGCGCGAGCACTGCTTTTGGGACGACGAAAAGGAGCTGTGCGACGCGCTGCCGCGCTTTGCCAACCTGTACGTGGCGCCCAAGGAAGGCGACTGCTGGGGCTTCAACCGCCGCAAGTGCCAGAAGAAGGGGCACCTGTCTCTGGGGCGTCATCGAGGACAGCAACGGCGTCGAGGTGTGCTACCCGGACCCTGAAGGCGATGGCGGCGGCACCTCCAACAAGTGCAGCAAGCTGGCCAAGGGCAAGTGCAAGAAGAAGAGCGACGTCTGCGAGTGGAAGACCGGCAAGAGCAAGGGCTGCCACGAGAAGAAGGAGGACTCTGGCGGCTCGGCCTGCACTGGCCTCACCAAGAAGAACAAGTGCAAGAAGGACAACACCTGCGAGTGGCGCCTGGACGAGGGCACGAACAAGAAGGCTTGCTTCGAGAAGCCTGGCGGCCGTGACACCGTCTGCGACGGCCTGCGCAAGAAGGAGTGCAAGCAGCAGCCGGACAACGTCTGCAAGTGGGGTCGTTACCTTGGCAGCGGCCTTCGCGAGGACAGCAAGCGTTGCCATGCCGTCGACGCCGCCCCCTCGGCCGCCACCGACCCGTGCGCGAGCCTCAACCGCCGCGAGTGCAGGACCGCGCCCGACTGCGTGCTGTTCTTCGCCGACCGCGGCATCACCTGCCAGACCACGCCGTGAATAGTCGAGAATCGATCTTGAATCAATGATGGCCGCTTGCTGCGCGTTGCGCGAGTCGCGACGGAGGTGTCGCGGGCGACTCTTGAGGGCCGGCCGGCGATGCGGCGGAGGCATTTCCGGATGGGTTACGCCGCTTTCGAGGATCGATGCTTGTCAAGAGTGGCCTGTTCCGGGCGTGGAAAGGACCGAGTCTTTCGCGGGGCAAAGTCCTCTGCGGCACTTCTGTCAGGTCATTGAGGTCGCTGCGCTGCTGCTCGACGGACACTGGCGCGTTGCGGAGGTGCGCACCCAGTGGCGCAGCAGGTCACTAAAGCTCCACACGCTCTTGCCGCGGTCACCGGTCGCCCGCACGACGCTCACTAGCCGGCTCAGACGCCGGCTCGCGCGCTTGCGGAGACTCTGCCGATGGGCGTCTGCGCGGGACGCGTTGAGCAAGCTGCGAAGCAAGACCCGAGGCTGCAGTTTCGATCAAAAGAGTGCTTGGTTCTTGGATTAGATATGTACACTGCACTACAGCTAGTAGTGGTGGTTGTGGTGGTGGTGGTGGTGGTGATGGTCGTCGTTGTGGTCGCTGCTCATCTTGTCCTTGACGGTCTCTTTGGCCTTTTCGGCCTTGTGCCGCACCGTTTCCTTGGCCTTCTTGGCCTCGTGCTTCATGTCCTCCTTGGCCTTGTGCGCCTTGGTCTTCAAGCTCTCGCCCATTTTGCCTGCTGTTGTGTTCTTGCTGTTGGTTTCTTGCTTCGATTGATTTGGGTTCTGCCTTCCATGGACTTGCCTGCTAGAGAGCAGCCAGAGTGAAGCCGAGCCGCAAGTTTTCAATCTCGCTCTCGATCTTGATTGATCGACCAACTCACTCCACATTTTCTTGGACATGTCTGTCATTCACGTCGGCTCTTGGATCACTCAGAATCAGGCAACATCCAAGGATCTCGCTGAAATCCTCTCTTTTCGGGCAGAGCTGCCACGCCAGACCACCACAAGCCCGACCAGACCTCTCGGCATTCGGCTTTTCAGTTGAGGGCGGCCCCTTTTTCACTTCTCAAGAGTGTTGGTCCTTGATTGACTTACAGTAGCACCTTCCGCCAGCGTCGCTCGAATCGAGGCTCTGTATCAAGCGTCAATAAACTGGGCGGCTTCGTGCAACAAGGTCGTGGCATCGCGATGGAGGCCCGCGTGCGACGCTTTGAGCAAGATGCGAAAACAGCGCAGTTTCAAAGGAGAGCTTGATTATGTACACTAAAGCTAATGGTGATGGTGGTGGTCGTCGTTGCGGTCGCTGCTCACCTTGTCCTTGACGGTCTCCTTGGCCTTCCGGGCCTTGTGCTTGATGTCCTCCTTGGCCTTCTTAGCGCCGTGCTTCATGTCCTCCTTGGCCTTGTGCGCCTTGGTCTTCATGCTCTCGCCGTCACCCATCTTGTTGTGCTTGTTGCTGTCGTACTCTCTCTGCGCTTTCTTCGATTCGGGTTCTGCCTCATCCTTGGACTTGCCTTTCCAGGTTTTCAATCTTCTGGCAAGATCGTGGTTTCACAGTCAGTCAGGATCCATGATGTTAGGTCAATCAGCATTTTCTTGTTTAGGTCAGGCAGCCAACAGACCATCAATCAATAGTCAAGGACCGCGCTGAGGCCCTCAGCAAGCTCTGAAAATTCTGACTGACGCGACCTGTCGGCATTCGGAGTTCGGCCTTTCGGTTTGGCAGTGCTTGTCCATAGTTTTTCAAGAGTAACTTTCCTTGACTTTGCATTGATTTTGACAATGACAGCGACAGCGACTGCACCACCCTTCAAGCCTGGTCTCGAGTCTCCGCAACCGGACGGACGAAGAAAAAGGCTGGGCTTCCCGTGTTTGGAAGGCAGGAGCGAGACGGCAGGAGCGAGACGGTTGCGAAAAGCGAAAGTGCTCTTTTGGTTGTGTACACTTCTAATGGTGGTCGTCGTTGCGGTCGCTGCTGACCTTGTCCTTACGGTCTCCTTGGCCTTCTGGGCCTTGTGCTTCATGTCCTCCTTGGCCTTCTTGGCGCCGTGCTTCATGCCTCCTTGGCCTTGTGCGCCTTGGTCTTCATGCTCTCACCGTCACCCATCTTGTTGTGCTTGTCCTGGTGTTGCTGTCGTACTCTCTCTGCGCTTTGTTCGATTCGGGTTCTGCCTCATCCTTGGACGTGCCACAGACAGGTTTTCAATCTTTCGGCATTGAGGTCAATCAGCATTTTCTTGTTCAGGTCAGGCAGCCAACAGACCATCAATCAATAGTCAAGGACCGCGCTGAGACCCTCAGCCAGCTCTGACTGACGCGACCTGTCGGCATTCGGAGTGAGTAACTTAACTTGTACCGCTTGTCCTTGGTTTTGCGTTGATTTTGACAATGACAGCGACAGCGACTGCACCATCCTTCAAGCCTGTCGGGTCTCCGCAAGCGGACGGACGATGAAGGCTGGGCTTCCCGTGTTTGGAAGGCAGGAGCGAGACGACAGGATCGGACGGTTGCGAAAAGCGAAATTGCTCTTGGATTGTGTACACTTCTTTTACAAAGCTAATGGTGGTCGTCGTTGCGGTCGCTGCTGACCTTGTCCTTGACGGTCTCCTTGGCCTTCTGCGCCTTGTGCTTCATGTCCTCCTTGGCCTTCTTGGCGCCGTGCTTCATGTCTCCTTGGCCTTGTGCGCCTTGGTCTTCATGCTCTCACCGTCGCCCATCTTGACTGCTTGTGCTGTTCTTGCTGTCGTGCTCTCTTGCGCCTTGTTCGATTCGGTTCTGCCTCATCCTTGGACGTGCCACAGACAGGTTTTCAATCTTTCGGCATTGAGGTCAATCAGCATTTTCTTGTTCAGGTCAGGCAGCCAACAGACCATCAATCAATAGTCAAGGACCGCGCTGAGACTCTCAGCAAGCTCTGACTGACGCGACCTGTCGGCATTCGGAGTTCGGCTTTTCGGGTTTGGCAGTGCTTGTCCATAGTTTTTCAAGAGTGACTTTCCTTGACTTTGCATTGATTTTGACAATGACAGCGATAGCGACTGCGCCACCCTTCAAGCCTGGTCTCGGGTCTCCGCAAGCCTCCCTCGACGTGACCGACCGACGGCCAGCTCCGGAAACTCAATCAAAGCGGAACTCGGACGCACGAAGAAGGCTGGGCTCCCTGTGTTTGGAAGTCAGGGCTCCCTGTGTTTGGAAGGCACAAGCGAGACGGCAGGAGCGAGACGGTTGCGAAAAGCGAAAGTGCTCTTTTGGATTGTGTACACTTCTAACCCAATTTCTTTCACTAAGTACAATATTGTACTTGACACACCTTGAGATATAGGCCCTGCTTCCCCGTATAAACTATTTGAAGTACAATATTGTACTTCAAATGTTGGTCACTCTGCTATTTGATAGACGAGAAAAGGAAAACGATCGAACTCGAACGTGATCTGGATCTGACCGAATCTAACCGAAATGTCCGTTCAGATCTTGCCTGCAGAAGGCCTACTGGTTCTTTTCTTCCATTCTTTCATCATTTTAAGATGGATGGCGGCGCGTACGCGCAGAGCTACGCCAAGACCCGACACGCCAGGTTCCGCGGCTTGCAGGCCGCGAAGGCGTCGCGGCCTCGAAGGGCGCGGCGGGCAAGGTCAAGTCAATCAAGTCGGGGAAGAGGGAAGGGTAAAGGACCTCTTGCAATTAGTTGTCGCTCATTGGAACTCGCGGCAGTGCATGCCACTTGGCGAAACAGTCACTTTGCCCCATGCTGCACAGCGTCACGAGGCACCGCGAGCAGGAGGTGGTCGGACGCCTGCCACACATGCAGCACACGCCCCGCTCGAGCACGGGCCCGCCCGCAGCGGTCTTTTTTGCGTTGCCATCCTTGTCGAAAACCTGCTTCTGGCGCACAATGTGCTGCCCAGTGCGGCGCACCCACAACCCCTTGCGGGCAGTGTTGAAGAAGACCCTCTGTTGCTCCAGGTGGCGCGGGCGCTTGCTCATGATCTCCGTTAGTCGAGCTCTACCGTCACCATAGCGTACGGTAGCACGCGCAGGAGGAGCGCTACTGCTGCAGACCGTCCTCAACGGATATACGCCTGCTTGGTTCCCCTGTGATGTGACCACCGCCTCGGCCCCGGCAACGTCGCCCAAGACCGCGCGCGCGTTCAAACGCTCAACGCAGGGCTTGCCACTATCTTTCGGCAGCCCTGCATGCGTTCCGAAGGTTAGATCTGACCTGACCATGGCGCGGGCGCTTTCTCTGACCTGTTCAAGATCACCGTTTCACGTACAAATTTGTACGTGAATCAACCCTAGCTGCACCGATCGGAATCGTAAGTACAATATTGTACGTGAAATAGCAAGGCGAAAGAAATAGGGCTAATGGTGGTCGTCGTTGCGGTCGCTGCTGACCTTGTCCTTGACGGTCTCCTTGGCCTTCTGGGCCTTGTGCTTCATGTCCTCCTTGGCCTTCTTGGCGCCGTGCTTCATGTCCTCCTTGGCCTTGTGCGCCTTGGTCTTCATGCTCTCACCGTCGCCCATCTTGACTGCTGTTGTGCTGTTCTTGCTGTCGTGCTCTCTTGCGCCTTGTTCGATTCGGGTTCTGCCTTGGTCCTTGCTGCTGCCGTGCCTGCTTGCCACGGAGGCCTGGACTACGGAGTACTTTTGCCGTGCCTGTTGGTCGAGTCTTGCCAGAAATCAAGAGAGGTGGGTCCTCTCGTCGTCTGTCCTCAAGTCTACTTGAGCCCGAACAGACGGCTACGGACAACGACAGGCAGGCCAAAGCCAGACCTGTCGGCGATCGGCTTTCGAATTGGCGGCAGGGCCTGGCCTTGCCTTTCAAGAGTGGCCGCTTTGGAACGCGCCGTGGCAGCATTCAGACCGCCCATCTGCTTCCACTTGACGCCACACGCGCAGCGAACGACGACCTGAACGCCACGCCACGATGCGCACGACCGAGGCGACACGCCGACGCCGACCTCACCTTGGCCGCCGGGAAGCGCCTCGCAGCTGCGGCGAGCCCAGCGCACAGTGCCTCCACGTCGCCGCGCAGCAGCGCGAGGACAACCAGCACGTCGCTGCCGGTCGACTTGCAGACGTCGCAAGGAGTCCACGAGCGCCGGCCGAGTGACGTGCTCAGCTCGATCAACCTCGAAGCACCATAGGGTCGCGGACGACGACGTGATGGACGTCATCGCGCTGATGGACGCCGCCTTCCGCCTTGATGCACGAGCATGTAAATAATGATGGACGATGTTGTTGGAGCTGTTCAAGGTTGTCGATCCATCGAGATCAACTCTCAAGTAGCTCGCGACCTCGGCGACGAGCGTACCACGTGCGCTCCAGGCTGACCTCGTCTGCATGGACGCCATCTCGGTCCATCTCGATCTTGTCACCACGTAGTCGTCGTCGTCGTCGTCTTGCGCGCTGGACAAGGTGGTCGTCTGCGCAAGTGGGCAAGGGATCAGAGAGCCTCTCGTGGCTTTGTTGTTGCTGTTGTTGATAGGTTACCGCTCGCTCACTTGCTCACTTGCTCACTTGCTCGCTCGCGCGTTAGACCTGGGTGACGTCCTTGGCGTCCGACTCCTCCGCGACCGGCTCGGTCACCTTGGCATCGTCGCCGCCGACGTTGTTGCCGGCGCTCTCCTGGCGCACCTTGCCCATGCCGTCCGCCTGGTCGGCCTCCTCCTCCGGGTCGGTGAGCGGGTCGCCATGCACGGCAAAGGCCTTGACGTCCGCCTTGAGCTTGTGCAGGCCAGAGCGCGGGTTGCAGCGCATGTAGAGCTCCTTGTGCAGGGGGCGAAGCGCCCGAAGGCCGGCGGCAGCACGGGCGCCGCCAGAGCGGCCACGGTGACGACGAGGAAGAGCACGCCGAGCAGGATGCCACGCCGGTCGAGTAGACGGCGCGGCCCACGGGCAGCGTGCGACGAGCACGGCCCAGACCGAGACGATGGCCACGTAGGGCGCCTGGGTCTTGACGTGCTGCGTGAGGTCGCACTCGGCCGCGAGGGAGGCCAGGACGGTGGTGTCCGAGATGGGCGAGACGTGGTCGCCGGCCACGGGCCGCTGAGGACGCTGGCGATGGTGGCGTAGACGATGACCGGGTCGTTGTTCGAGAGGGCGGGCCGCGGGCACGATGACGAGCGGGAAGACGATGGCCATGGTGCCCCAGCTGGTGCCCGTGGCGAAGGCGAGCAGCGCGGAGAGGATAAAGGTGATGGTGGGCATGCTGCCGGCCGGCGTGTCCGCCAGCGCGGCGTAGAAGAAGCGGTCCGCGCCGATGTCCGCCATGACGGCGGCCACGGCCCAGGCCAGCGTGAGGACCACAATCGCCGGGAACACCTTGGTCATGCCGAACAAAAAGCTCTCCACGCTCTCGCTGGGCGCCAGCAGCGGCACGGGCACGCTGCCGGTGCCGCTGCTGCTGCTGCGGCAGCACGACGGCATGCAGGACGCGGGCGGCTTGGGCAGGCTGAGCTTGCCGTCCAGCTTGAACTGCACGGCGTAGAAGAGGCCGGCGATGAGCGCCGAGGCCATGGAGCCCTCGAGCAGCGCGACGTACGAGTCGCTGCTCTGGATCTTGTCCATGAAGTCTGGTCGGGCTCGCCGTTCTCGCCGGAGCGGACGAGGATGTAGAAGACGAGCGCGACCAGCACGCCGGTGGGCACGAGCATGTTCCAGGCGCGCGCGGGCGTGTCGTCCCGGGGCGTGTTGGCGTCGCGGGCGATGCGCTTGGAGGCCGCGCCGGCGCCCTTGCCGCCGTCGGTGCGGCCGTAGACGGCGCAGAGGCGCTCGGCCACGAGCATGGGCCGAGGTCGCGCTGCGAGAGGATGAGCGCGATCTGCAGGACGAGCAGGAAGATCGGGTAGTAGCGGAAGGCGATGCTCTCGAGGAAGGCCACAAAGCCGCTGCTGGTGAGGCCCGGCGGCATGGTGCCGCCGTTGGCGGCCGCCACGCGGTCCAGCTCGGCCTGATGAGGCCGACCTCGTAGCCCACCCACGAGCTGATGGGCACCAGGCTGGCGATGGGCGCGGCGGTGGCGTCCACGATGAAGGCGAGCTTCTCGCGCGAGATGCCCATGCGGTCCGTGATGGGCCGCATCGTGGACCCGATGACCAGGCAGTTGGCGTAGTCGTCGAAGAAGATGAGGCAGCCGCTGGCGAGGCTGGACAGCTGCGCCAGCCGCGGCGTGTTGGCCACCTTGGCCAGGCCGTTGGCCACGCCGCGCATGCCGCCGGACCGCTCCATCATGGCCACCAGCCCGCTCAGCATCACCGTGAACAGGATCACCAGCACGTGGCCGCCGTTGCTCGCGCGTCGTACAGGTACTGGTTGAGCAGCCGCTGAAAGCCGCCGCCCAGGGACCCTTCCACGATGCAGGCGCCCAGCCAGAGGCCCATGAACAGGCTTGGCTCGACCATGCCGGTGCTTAGGGCCAGGACCATGAGCAGGATCAGCGGCAGCAGGGTCACGCCGGGCTGGATGCCCATCAGCGAGGCTCGCCTGGGCGTCCTCAGCGTTGGCAATGGCGCCCGACTCGCTCAGCGCGACGCCGACCGCGAGCTCGAACCGCCCGTTCGAGTAGGCCATGGCCTGTCCGCAGGGCAGCGCGTCGGGCAGCGACCCGGCCACCTCGGTTGTGGTCTGGTCGGCCAGTTCGCCGTTCAGGAAGAGCGAGCAGACCACGTCGTAGGTCGCGTTCCCGAACAGCAGCGCCTGCTCGTCCACGCCGCCGTCGCTGCTGGCCGACCATTCCACGCCGGACACGTCGATGGCCTGGTTGAGGAAGAGCACCTTGACCGGCGCTTGCTCGGAAAGGTCACGCCTGAAAGGCCGTCACGCTCGTGGCGCCAGGCACCACGGAGGCGCCGGCAGCAGCGCCGACGAGGCCGATCGCCGCAGCGCCGCCAAAACCCAGTTGCCGTCCCTTCATTCTTCTTCTTCTTTTACCGCCGCCGCCGCCGCCAAAGCTGCTGCTGCTGCTGCTGCTGCTGCTGCTCTCTCTCGATCGCTCGTCGGCCCCTGGGAACGAATGGGGTCTGAAGCGCTACGACCAACAGGCAAAGCGAGCCAGCAGAAAGAGAGAGAGAGAAAGGAAAGGAAGGAGGGAAGCGCGCAATCCAAGGATGGATGGGTGGCCCCGGAGATGAGGCCCCGGTGTCTCGCAGTGATGTCGTGCGACCCCGTCGTGGACGTGGTGCACAAATTGCGTGTCGTGAAAGAACAGGGACGAGTCCCGAAAGTGGGACGGGACACTTTCGCCTTCGCAAAGAGCGAGAAATGGAGAAGGAAAAAAAGTGTGCCCAAAATGCACGCATGGTGCATGCGTGCATTTTGGGCAGATGGATGGATGGACTGCCTCCCTTGGTGCTTCTCTCTCTCTCTCTCAGACGGAAGGAGGGAGAGAGAGAGAGTGAGGAGGGAGGGAGGGAGGAGGGAGAGGGAGCGCCTCCTCGTAGTTTTGTGCACATTTTGCGCGTGCAAAGAGTCCCGACTGACTGTGAATGGATGGATCTGCAAAGGCAGTTGGAAGGCAGTTGGAAGGCAGCACCGGAGCTGGTCCTTTGCATGCTTGCGCGTGTGCCATTCTCTCCCTGCAAGAGAGAGAAAGCGAGAGAGCACGCGAAACTCCAGAAGAGAGAGAGAGAGGTCGAGTTCCTCCTGACTGACGAGATCGTGACGTCATGCTTGCACACAAAAGTGATGCAAGAAACTGTTTACGGTACGTACTGTGTTCGGCTGCGACCGATCGATTGATCGAGCGAGCAGATCAGAGTTGGTTGCCCTGGGACGCTACGTGGTCGTGCCTGGCGCGTCGCTGATGACAGAGCCTGCGCCAGCGTTGTGGTTGTCGTTGTTGTTGATGCTGTTGTTGTTGATGGTGGGTGGTAACGGTGGTGGTAACGGTGGTGGCCGTGTGGTGACGGCGATAGTTGGGCAAGGCGCTCTTGTCGTTTCTCTTCTTGGGAGCTGCCAGAATGGCAGGCCACAACTGCGCCCTGCGACTGCGCGACTGCGGCCAAAATACCATCACCTGCACGGCCGAGTTGATCGTGCGGCACAGCGAGGCGACGATCTCCACGAGGAGCATGCCCGTGGGGTCTGCCGCGTGAAAGAGTCGCGCCTGATAGCTCACCATCATGACCACCTGTACGACGCTGACCACCGTGGCAATCTTGATGAGGCGGGCCACGTGCCGCATCAGTCGTCGCTGCGCCCGCGTCACCGCGTCTGCACTTCCCTTGACACCCGCAGCGGACGACGTTCCTCCGTCAGCAGAGTTGCTGGATACCTGCTCGCGCAGCTTGCGAAGCACAGCGTGAGCAGAACTGTTGAGCTCCCACAACGCGGTGCCCTGCAGCATCGCGAGGGAGGCACTGCCGATGAGGTACACGACGTGCTCGGGCAAGCCCAAGGCGAATAGAATGCCGACCATAACGTCGCCGCTGTAGCAGGACAGCGCGCAGAGCTTGATGACCGCGTCCGGCAATCGCACGCCCGAGTGGTTCTTGCCAAAGCGGCCCTCGGCCACGTCCTTCCAGAACAGCACCAGCATGAAGTCGTTGCCTGTGGTCATGCCCACGCACCCGCTGATCACCCAATGCATCATGTTGACGCTCATCTTGGCGCGTATGCGAGCACCGTTCCAGAAGTAGACCACGACGCCGACGAACAAGCAGCTTACGACGCTGGAATAGAGCACCACGCGCTGCGTCAGCTTGGCACGCGGACGTCTAGCCGGCTTCCGGATGCGCAGCACCACCAGGGCGAGAGCCACCACGCCCAGGTTCACGCACCCAATCAGCGCCATGACAACGTGGGCCCACCGCGAGGCGAACACCACCTGCCACTGGTTGGGGCCCGTGGTCAGCTCGACGACCAGCCGCCGGCGGGTCATGGCCATGGTCCTTCTCCTGGGCCAGCAGCGAGAGCCGCAGCGCCTCTGCAGCTTCGGCGGCGTCGGTGGCAAGCCACTCGAGCGGCCGGAGAGCAGACATGCTTGCGAAGTGGTCAAAGTCGTGGTTGGGGCTCTGACTGGCAGGGCTCCAGACATGTGAGTAGACAAGCACGCTCGCGTTGAGGATCGCCAGCGGTGCGATGGCCTTGCGCTCGCTCCAGCGGCTCAGGTACCCCTCGCACGGCAATGGATCCTGCACGAGCACCAGAGCGCCCTCAAAGCGCGAGGCAAAGGCCGCGTCGGGCGGGGCCCAGTCGTCCCCGACCTCGGCCGTCTGTACCCACTCGTCGCGAAGGGCGCAGAGCGTGTCCAGCTCGGCGTCCGTGAGCGCCATGAGCGGCTGCTCGTGGTGCGAGTCGGTGAGACCCCAGAACATGTTGGCCGGGTACACGTTGCCAGGGAGGAGCTGTTCGCCGGTAGCGGCGTCCAGCAGCGCACCATCGCAGGCAAGCGGTGCGAACAAAAGTAGCGCAGCCACCAGCAGCAGCTGCTGCGGCTGCAGCTGCTGCCGCCGTCGCAGCATCAGCAGAAGCACGCGCTTCTCCGCCCGCCTCCTGCGCCACGAGGGGATCCGTTTGGTGAGCAAAGGCGTCGTCCTCAGCCATCCTCACGTCTTGCCGTGCTGAGCTCCTTGTCGCTGTCAACGCATGGATGCGTAGACGCGCCAACGGTTCTCCGCATGTCGTACTTTCGCGACAGACAGAAAGCAGCAGCGCGGTCGCGGCGGCGGCGGACGCTGGAAGGCGAACGGCTCTCGCTACTCACCATCTGGCTCACTTGCTGCTGGTCGTGCAGTGGCGTGGAGCGAACTGGTGAACTCGACTTGGGCTCGAGCTCGTGGTCGGCGCTCGCTTGAGTCGCTCGCCAGATAGCTCTAGAGCTCTAGAGCAAGAGCGAATTCGCTCGAGAGAGCAAGGTGGTGCGCGAGCGCCGCTGCCAGCAAAAGTTGGCTCGTGCTTGATCTATTACTTGGAAGCTGTGGCAAGAGAAGAGCTTGCGCCCGCTGATGGGCCGCTGGTCTGGTCGCTGCTGGTGACCTGGTTGCGGTTGAGGTTGCTGCGAAGGTACATGTTCTGTGCCTTCGTCCTCGCCTCGGCAGTGCCGCCACCGAAGAGCGCCGCAGGCCACAACTGCGCCCTGCGACTGCGCGTCTGCGGCCAAAACACCATCACCTGCACGATCGCATTGATCGCGCGGCACACTGACGCGAAGATCTCCGCGCAGAGCATGCCCGTGGGGTCTGCCGCGTGAAATGGTCGCGCCTGGTAGCTCACCAGTGAGAGCACCTGCACGACGCTGATCACCGTGGCAATTGATGAGGCGCGCCACGTGCCGCATCAGTCGTCGCTGCGCCTGCGTCACCGTCTGCACTTCCCTTGACACCCGCAGCGGACGACGTTCCTCTGTCAGCAGAGTTGGTCGACACCTGCTCGCGCAGCTTGCGAAGCACAGCGCGAGCAGACCAGTTGAGCTCCCACAACGCGGTGCCCTGCAGCACCGCGAGGGAGGCACTGCCGATGAGGTACACGGCGTGCTCGGGCAAGCCCAAGGCGAACAAGAAGCCGATCATCAGGTCGCCGCTGTAGCAAGCCAGTGCGCCGAGCTTGATGACCGCGTCTTGCAACCGCACGCCCGAGTGGTTCTTGCCGAAGCGGCCCTCGGCCACGTCCTTCCAGCACCAGCATAAGTCATTGCCTGTGGTCAGGCCCACGCACGCGCTGGCCGCCCAATGCGTCGTGTTGAGGCTCATCTTGGTGCGTATGCGCCCACCGTTCCAGAAGTAGAGCGTTATGCCGACGAACAAGCAGCTCGCGACGTTGGAATAGAGCACCACGCGCTGCGTCAGCTTGGCACGCGGACGTCTAGCCGGTTTCCGGATGCGCAGCACCACCAGGGCGAGAGCAGCCACGCCCAGGTTCACGCACCCAATCAGCGCCATGACGACGTGCGCCCACCGCGAGTCGAACACCACCTGCCACTGGTTGGGGCCCGTGGTCAGCTCGACGACCAGCCGCCGGCTGTGGTCATGGCCGTGGTCCTCCTCTTGGGCCAGCAGCGAGAGCCGCAGCGCCTCTGCAGCTTCGGCAGCGTCGGTGGCAAGCCACTCGAGCGGCCGGAGAGCAGACATGCGTGAGAACTTGTCGTAGTCGTGGTTGGGACTCTGACTGGCAGGGCTCCAGACATGTGAGTAGACAAGCACGCTCGCGTTGAGGATCGCCAGCGGCGCGATGGCCTTGCGCTCGCTCCAGTGGCTCAGGTACCCCTCGCACGGCAATGGATCCTGCACGAGCACCAGAGCGCCCTCAAAGCGCGAGGCAAAGGCCGCGTCGGCGGGGCCCAGTTGTCCCCGACCTCGGCCGTCTGTAACCCACTCGTCGCGAAGGACGCAGAGCGTGTCCAGCTCGGCGTCCGTGAGCGCCGTGAGCGGCTGCTCGTGGTGCGAGTCGAGACCCCAGAACATGTTGGCCGGGTACGTTGCCAGGGAGGAGCTGTTCGCCGGTCGCGGCGTCCAGCAGCGCACCATCGCAGGCAAACGGTGCGAACAAAGTAGCGCAACCAGCAGCAGCAGCAGCAGCTGCTGCTGCTGCAGCTGCTGCCGCGGCCGCCGCTGTCGCAGCGGCATGGACTTGTGCGCCTGCTTCGCCATTGGCGACGACGAGGAAGGAAATCCGTTTGCAAAGCCAGCAAGGCCGCGACCTACGGCCTGCAAGGCAAGATGCTTGGCGCTCATGGCGCCTTTCACCGGCTCCGAGGTCCGAGCCCCGCGTCGCTCATCGCACTGCGCAAAGCAGTGGTACGCTTTTTTCACCGTGTCGTACTTGCCTCCCGTGCCGCCGTAGCCGCCACAAGCGCGGCTTACGTGTCGTAGCGGCAGCGGCACGGCGGCCAGAAGGTCGAGCTCGGGCAAGAGTTTGAGCTCGCACGGGCCGAGGCCGTGAGGTTGTTCGCCTTGCTTTCGTGTCCGGCCGGAGGCGGGAGGCAGCCAGCCGCTGGAAGGCGCGTCTCGCCTCTTGCTTGCTGCGAGATGGAGCTGTAAGAGGACAATGGCCTTGCGGTAGCGTCGAGCTCGCTGCGGAACTTGGTTGGTTGGTCTTTAAGAGGTCTACTCAAAGGGTTGACTCAAGCTCTCGCGGTTGGCTTTGAGGGAGGTCGTCCTGCGTGGCGTTGTCCAGTCGATGCCCGGTACAGCGTGCGCCCAGCTTGAGGCCAAGGCCGCCGTCGTCGTGCGCGTTCGAGCCTTCTCAAAAGAGATATAGCAAGCTCTGGTCAAGCTCCCGACTGGCATGTTGACATCAAGTTGCGCCAGGTGAGGAGCTTGCGCCTGCCGACGGTTTGCTGCGCGGGTTCTTGTTGGCAGAGGTGGTGTTGGCGGCGTCGTTGCTGCGAAGGTACTTGCCCTGTGCCTTCGACCTCGCCTGGGCAGTGCCGCCACCGAAGAGCGCAGCAGGCCACAACTGCGCCCTGCGACTACGCGTCTGCGGCCAAAACACCATCACCTGCACGATCGCATTGATCGCGCGGCACAAGTTGGCCCCCGACTCCAAGATGAACAGCACGGTTGGGTCAGCCGCGTGGAACGGCCGCATTTGGTAGCACACCAGCAACCCGACCTGGACGACGCTGACCACCGTGGCAACCTTGATGAGCGCGCCACGTGCCGCATCAGACGTCGCTGCGCCAGCATCACCGCGCCGGATCCATACCTCGTAGAATTGTCTGCGCAGGTAGACACCTGCTCGCGCAGCTTGCGGAGCACAGCGTGAGCAGAACTGTTGAGCTCCCACAACGCAGTGCCCTGCAGCATCGCGAGGGAGGCACTGCCGATGAGGTACACGACGTGCTCGGGCAGGCCCAAGGCGAATAAGAAGCCGATCATCAGGTCGCCGCTGTAGCATGACAGCGCGGAGAGCTTGATGAGGACGTCCGGCAACCGCACGCCCGAGCGGTTCTTGCCGAAGCGGCCCTCGGCCACGTCCTTCCAGAACAGCACCAGCATATAGTCGTTGCCGGTGGTCATGCCCACGCACCCACTGGCTGTCCAGTGCGTCAACTGCACGCCCATCTTGAGGTTCACGCGAGCACCATTCCAGAGGTTGACGACGGTCCCGATGAATAAGCCGGCGAGGACGTTGGAATAGAGCACCACGCGCTGCGTCAGCTTGGCACGCGGACGTCTAGCCGGCTGCCGAATGCGCAGCACCACCAGGGCGAGAGCAGCCACGCCCAGGTTCACGCACGCAAGCATCGATACGACTGTGTGAGCCCACCGCGAGTCGAACACCACCTGCCACTGGTTGGGGCCCGTGGTCAGCTCGACGACCAGCCGCCGGCTGTTATCATGGCCGTGGTCCTCCTCTTGGGCCAGCAGCGAGAGCCGCAGCGCCTCTGCAGCTTCGGCGGCGTCGGTGGCAAGCCACTCGAGCGGCCGGGAGAGCAGACATGCTTGCGAAGTGGTCAAAGTCGTGGTTGGGGCTCTGACTGGCAGGGCTCCAGACATGTGAGTAGACAAGCACGCTCGCGTTGAGGATCGCCAGCGGTGCGATGGCCTTGCGCTCGCTCCAGTGGCTCAGGTACCCCTCGCACGGCAATGGATCCTGCACGAGCACCAGAGCGCCCTCAAAGCGCGAGGCAAAGGCCACGTCGGGCGGGGCCCAGTTGTCCCCAACCTCGGCCGTCTGGACCCACTCGTCGCGAAGGACGCAGAGCGTGTCCAGCTCGGCGTCCGTGAGCGCCGTGAGCGGCTGCTCGTGGTGCGAGTCGGTGAGACCCCAGAACATGTTGGCCGGGTACACGTTGCCAGGGAGGAGCTGTTCGCCGGTAGCGGCGTCCAGCAGCGCACCATCGCAGGCAAGCGGTGCGAACAAAAGTAGCGCAGCCAGCAGCAGCTGCTGCTGCTGCACAGCCGGGGTCATGACCACGGCGCTTGCTTGTTGCTCCTCCCGCGTGCGCGCGAACTTGGTCGGGGTGGGAGAGTTCCGTTGGCCCAACTCCTTCTTCCATGGCAAAAGCCACCTGCCAAGCGCCAGACAACGAACGACAGCGACGTTTGTTTCTCTGACTTCTTGGGCCGTGCCTGCAAGCGGCCACTAGCTGCCGCGACTTGCGGTTGTGCCCCAAGGCCAAGCTCGGTCAGCAAAAGCTTTTTTTGACCTTCATAATCGTGCGTAACCCATCTAATACATATTTTTTATGCCTTATTCATATCCTCATGCCTAAACAATTGTTTTGCTGTAAACTTGTATTTAAATTTGTGTACAGTATTGTTGTACTGTAAAATCAAAATACGCATATATTAAGTAAAATATTTGTTTTGACGAAAGGCGTTCAGTGTTCAAAGTGTTCAATTTTTTAAACAAAAAGAGCAAGAAGATTTGATTCAAGTCAACTTTTGTCCATTCAAGCCACATTGGGCTTTGGTTCTTGTGTCGGTTAGCCGTTGCGTCCGGACATCAGTTTTCGCGGGCTGAGCCCGGCAGGATCTCGGCGCCCCTCGAAACATCAGACCTCCTTCCTTGCTGGCGTAAGTAAACACGGGAACGGGAGCATGACCGCCACGCTACGCCTGCCAGGGCGTTGGTTGCGGACAAGCACGAGCCAGCTCTAGAGCTAGCTAGAGCCAGTGCTACGGTGCTGCCGACACCACATTGATCTCTCGACCGGAGTCGGGCGGCGGAGAAAAGATCAACGGCACTACGGCAAGCGCAACGAACAAGCATTCGGCCAGGCAAAGCCAACCAAAGCGAGGCAGGCACTCGGCGCGCTGGCTTGGACGTCATGGCGCGAGCAGCCGCGCCGGCCCCATACACGGTTCTCGGCAGCGCTCTGGTGGTCACCGGCGTGCTGGTGCTTCTGCAGTCCACCGTGACGCTTCACAGCTTTACGCGGTTCTTCTCCGGCAGGAGCAGCAAGACAAAGCGCCTGCGCGCTCGCATGGCCTTCCAGGGTGGCATCTCGCTGAGCTACCACGGGGCGGCCCTGGTGCTCCAAGGCCAGATCTACCGCCACAACGCCGAGCCGCTGCACGCGGACGGCACTTTAGAACTGGTCCACTGGATCGCCGCGCTCGCCATGGGCTTCCACCTGTCCTATTGCTGGGTGGTCAACTCGCTGCGCGCGCGCGGAATCTCCAGGCACGCACGTGTCGGTCAACTACGATTGCATCTCGGCCAAACTGCGGCGCGTCTTCGTGGCCCTGGCGCTCTACTCGTGCACCTGCTTGGCCCTAAGGCTCGCCGGTGTCGTGAAGGGCCTCGCCCTGCCGATTCAACTTGCAGTGCTGCAGATTGCGCCTGCGCAGCTGCTGCCCTGCCTGCTCTTCTACAGGTACCACTGGCCGCTGCGCAAGTCGCTGCACATGCTGCCGCCCGCGCAAGCTGCGCGTCTCAGCCGCCGGCTCAAGGGCCACGTGCGCTCCGTGCGCATTGTGGCCGCCGGGATCGCCGTGCAGTTGTTGGGCTTGGTCACCATGACGCACAGCGCAGCGCCCTTTGGCGCGTTCAATTTGGCGCTAGGGGTCATCGCCATCGCAGTGCACGCGGTGTCGGTGCGGCTGCTGCACGCCAACAAGTACAAGGCTAGCCGGAGCCACTCCTCCTTCGGCTTGGCGAGTCAGACAGCGAGCAAGGCGGCGGTGCGCAGCCAGGCCGTCGTTGCGGGGTCGTCAAGCACCACAAGCACTGCCAACGTCACGGCCGCAACCTCAACGGTGGTGAAGGCAGATAGAGAGAGTGAATGAACCAAGCAACGCCGTGGCAGACCGCCGATCGTCTAGACCATCGAACGGCGCGCGCCGCCGCCGCTGTCGGTCCAAAGATATAGATAGCTTTCCTCGCGACCGACCGACCGACCGACCGACCGATCGATCGATCGATCGATCGGTGCCTGATTCCAAGAGAAACGAGCGCTCGTGTCCGCCTGCCACAGCCGCCGCCGCCTCAGCAACACGCCTACTCACCTTCACGTGGGCATCCATCCATCTGTGCTCATGCGAAAACATCAGCGTCGCCAACTTGGTCAACGGATCGGTGCTGCTGCCATATCCGAGACTGACCGAGGCGGTCGCGGCGTCTGGTGGCATCGATGGCCGCGCCCTCCTCCTCCTCTGCGAGCATCTACATCTCTGGCGTCGCCCTCAAGGCAAGCGCAGTGCCAGGATTGCTCGTCCTCCTACTGCAGCTGCACGTCCTGCTCAGGCTGACCGCCGCGACCAGTCCGCCGACGAGCGCTGTACTGCCCGCAGCGTCCGCCAACGCGGCTCAATCTGGCGAAGGCTCGGCCAACAACGATGGCGATGGCGTGGTCTTCGCGGCGACCTTTCGCCGGCGGCGAGTGCGGCTCGAGTTCCGGCTTCGAATCGTCCTCCTGGTCGTCAGCGCCTGCGGCCTGCTCGCGCACTGCATCTCGCACCTGATGGCCGGCGAGCTCTTCATGCGCGCAGCAGCAGCTGGACAAGACCCCGTGGCAGACTGCAGGCCACGGCAGATGCACCGCCTCCAGGAGGGCGAGGCCGGCAACGACTGGTGCTCGTCGACGCTCGAGCGGTGGTTCTGGGCTTTCTCCAGCTTCGCCCACGGCTGCGGTGCGATGGCAGGCGCGATATCAATGCAGAGCGCTCTCCGCGCCAAGGGCATCGCCTCGGGCGCTCGCGTTTCCGTAAACTACGCGGCGATATCGCGCCGGTTGCGAGACATGGGTCTGCTGGCCTTGGCCTCATTCGCTGCCGTGGCCGCTCTCGGCGCCAGTGGGACGCTCTCTGGCCTCGCGCTTGCCATTCGAATGGAAACTGTGCCAATGGCCTTGGCCATGCTCTCCGCGCCCATAGCCTTCTACAAGTACCACTGGCCGCTGCGCAAGCAAGCGCACCAGCTGCCGCCCGAGCACGCAAAGCGGCTTCTCAAGTCCCTCAACCGCGTGCGTACAGTGGTAAGGGCCGTGCTCGCGTGGATTGTCGTCGCCTCCGTGACGGCTATCGTCGCTGGGTTGAGCGCCCAGCTCCTCGCGGGGTACATGGTCTTCTCGCTCTTCCCCACGTCCGTCGGGATCAACGTCGCCCTGATGCTTGGAATGCTCTCCAAGGAGCGCCATCGCAAGCGCCGCAGTCGCCGCACCAAGAGAAGCGCATCGGCACCCGAGCAGCCGCCCGACGCGGACAACAGACACGCCCAGTCGGACACGGCAGCAATGCCGACGTCGTCGTTGGGGTCGAGCTCGCGAGGCGCTGGGCCATCGCTCGACGCGGGAGTGCCAGAGAGCATTCTCCGCAGTATCGCAGACGTCATGACGCCAGCATCGCCCACCCGCCCGCTATCTTGATCACCTTATCATTATGTCTGTGTCAACTTGCATGCCGCTGCCGGCGCTTGGCCTCGTTTCCAGCTGCTGCACGCTGCACGCACCTTTATTAGAGCTAGCCTAGCTCGAGCAAGCAAGCCGCAACCCCAAGCTCGTTGCTCTCTGCGAGCTTGACGTGTCTCCCAGCGTCGTAGCTCAACGCTAGCTTTCCGCACGCCAACAGGTACTGCCGCAAGCGCAAGCACGGCGCCTCAGCGCGCGCGATATCGACGCAGCCACGGCGCGTCCGTGTCCGCCGCAACGTCCGCCAAGCAAGTCGCGCTCCTTGCGGCGCGGCCAGCGAGCCCTCTTCAGAGCCAACTTCACCAGCACTGACGCTAGTAGACAGAAAGAAAGCTCCGTGGCGCATCGCCAGTGCAGAGTACGACACCACGGTAAGAAATCGGCGGTGATGTGGTCGTCATAGCGGTCAAAGGCCCTCTTCAGCAGCAGCACTACGATGCTCTGCGTGCGCTCAACGACTCTTCCGTGGATTGACGCCTGCCGACGGCGAGCTGACGTGAGCGCAGCTCGCGGAGTGCGACCGACGCCCGCGATGGCGTCCGCCGCGAGGATACACGCAGCTGGCGTTGCTCTGCAAGCCAGCGCCGTGCCAGGAATGATGGTCGTTCTGTTCCAGCTCTACGCTATCGTGCGGCTGAGCTACGAGACGGAGCGGTACAGCTCTGGCCGTGGGCGGCGTGCACCGGCCTACCGATCTGGAAGCTCGGCAGTCAGCGACCCGTCCAGCGGTGGTCCGGGAAACAGAAGCGGCGGCGGCAGCGGCTTGTGCCGTCGCTTTCAATGCTGCCGCCGCAAGCTGAGGCTACGCGTGGTGCTGTTGATGTGCACGACGGTCGCCTTCACCTTTCAGAACACGTCGCACCTCATGGCCGGCGAGCTCTTCAAGCGCGCCGCCGTCGCCGGCCAAGACCCCGTGGCTGATTGCCCTCCGCTCGACGGCGGCGCTGCCGAGGACAGCGAGTGGTGCTCGTCGACGCTCGAGCGATGGTTCTGGGTGATCTCCAGCATCGCCCACGGCTTTGGGTCGCTGCCTTCGGTCGTCGCGATGCACGGCATTCTGCGGGCCAAGGGCATGGCCACCGGGGTTCGCGTGTCGATCAACTACGCCACAATCGAGCGACGTCTGCGACTCGCAGCGCTCTTCTCTGCGGCCGTGTTCGCCACCGTGGCCACGCTCGGTGCCACAGGGGTGCTTTCTGGAGTGGCGCTGACGATACAGCTCAACGTCGTGCCGATGGCCTTGGCCATGCTACCCGGGCCCGGTCACCTTCTACAAGTACCACTGGCCGCTGCGCAAGCAAGCGCACGAGCTGCCGCCCGAGCACGCCAAGCAACTCCTCAAGTCGCTCCACGCCAACCGCCGAGTGCTCCGCGGAGTCTTGATCTGGATCATCTTGGGCGGCACGACTGCCGTGGTCGCGGGGTTGAGCTCGCTTGTGCTGGCAACCTACATGGTCATCTCCGTGGGCGTGGGCGTGTTTTCTCACAGCGCCGTGACGCTACAGCTCCTCGCCAAGCAGAGGTACCGCAAGGGCCGCAGCAAGCGCAACAGCCCGCAGAGCGAGGAGTCAAGAGCAGCCAAAGGCGGAGTCACAGTCGGCAAAAGCACGTCTTCAACAAAGCCGTCCTTGGCGTCAAGCTCTCCAGGCGCCGTGCAGCCGCTCGAGGCGGGAGCGCCAGAGAGCGCTCTCGCGGAAACGCAGTCGTCGTGACGTCGACGCCAGCTCCCGCGCATATTCTCAACCAGTCTGTGTCCACGTGCATGCCCGCTGGTGCCGCTTGGCCTCGCTCCAGCTGCTGCACGCTGCACGCTGCATGCACCTTTATTAGAGCTATCTATAGATCTAGAGCAAGCAAGCCGCAAACCCCAAGCTCGTTGCTCTCGCGAGCTTGTCGTGTCTCCCTGCATTATAGCTCAACGCCTGCTTTTAGGTACTGCCGCAAGCGCAAGCACAGCGCCTCAACGCGCGCGATATCGACTTAGCCACGGCGCGTTCGTGTCCGCCGCACCGCACGCCAAGCAAGACACTCCCTGCGGCGCTGCCAGCCAGCCCTCTTCAGAGCCTTCTACGTCGCGGCCACTCGGCCAGCAGCGTACTAGTACGGTAACTGCTCTCAACGACATTGTCGGCAGACACAGAGCGCAGCTCGCGAAGTGCGGCCGACGCCCGCGATGGCGTCGGCGGCAAGGATACACGCAGCTGGCGTCGCCCTGCAAGCCAGCGCCGTGCCAGGATTGATGGTCGTCATGTTCCAGCTCTACACTATCGTGCGGCTGGGCTACTCGACGAAGCGGTACAGCTCAGGCCGTGGTCGACGTGACCCCGCCCACCGCCCTGGGAGCTCGGCAATCAGCAACCCTTCCAGCTCTGGTATCGCGTTCGGCAACAGCGGCGGCGGCGGCGGTAGCAGCATGTGCCGTCGCTTGCAATGCTGCCGCCGCAAGCTGCGGCTACGCGTGGTGCTGTTGATCTGCGCGGCGCTCGCTTTCAGCTTCCAGAACACCTCGCACCTCATGGCCGGCGAGCTCTTCAAGCGCGCCGCCCCGCCGCCGGCCAAGACCCCGTGCGGCCGTGGCTGATTGCTCCCTCTCGACGGCGGCGCTGCCGAGTGGTGCTCGTCGACGCTCGAGCGATGGTTCTGGGTGATCTCCAGCATCGCCCACGGCATCGGGTCGCTGCGGGTCCTCGGCACGCTGCGGGCCAAGGGCGTGGCCACCGGGGGCGTGTCGAATCGCGACGCCTGCGACGCGTCTTCGCTGCGGCCGTGTTCGCCACCGTGGCCGCTCGGCCACAGGGTGCTCTCTGGGTGGCGCTGACGATCACGTCGTGCCGATGGCCTTCGCCACGCTACCGGGTCCAATGGCATTCTACAAGTACCACTGGCCGCTGCGCAAGCAAGCGCACCAGCTGCCGCCCGAGCACGCCAAGCGGCTTCTCAAGTCGCTCCACGCCAACCGGCGAGTGGTCCGCGGAGTCATGATCTGGGTGTTCTCGGCCAGCGCGACTGCCATGGTCGCAGGGCTGAGCTCGCTTGTGCTGGCAACCTACATGATCCTCTCGGTGGGCGTGGGTGCCTTTTCCTACAGCGCCGTGGCGCTGCAGCTCCTCGCCAAGGAGAGGCACCGCAAGGGCCGCAGCAAGCCAAGCAAAACCTGCGCTGATGAGTCAAGTACGACCCGCGGCGGAGTCACACCGTCCTTGGCGTCAAGCTCTCCAGGCGCCGTGCAGCCGCTCGAGGCGGGAGCGCCAGAGAGCGCTCTCGCGGAAACGCAGTCGTCGTGACGTCGACGCCAGCTCCCGCGCATATTCTCAACCAGTCTGTGTCCACGTGCATGCCCGCTGGTGCCGCTTGGCCTCGCTCCAGCTGCTGCACGCTGCACGCTGCACGCTGCATGCACCTTTATCAGAGCTAGCTAGCTAGAGCAAGCAAGCCGCAACCCCAAGCTTGTTGCTCTAGCGAGCTTGTCGTGTCTCCCAGCGTTGTAGCTCAACGCCTGCTTTTAGGTACTGCCGCAAGCGCAAGCACAGCGCCTCAACGCGCGCGATATCGACGCAGCCACGGCACGTCCGTGTCCGCCGCACTGCCCGCCGAGCAAGGCGCACTCCCTGCGGCCAGCGCACTTGACAACCGAACTCAGCAGGCACCGCCAGCAACGCGAGACCATTCTCCGCGAGAGCTTACGCGGCCGGGCAGAGCCAGCTTCCACCGTGGTCGTTAGCATCAACCGCTCCCACAGCGTCGGCGGCTTGCGGCCGTGCGCTCGTCGATCAAGCTCAACGACTCTTCCTTCTGCGGGTTTACGCCGGGTCTTCAGCTGCAGAGTCGACGCAGGGCGCAGCTCGCGGAGTGCGACCGGCGCCCGCGATGGCCTCCGCCGCAAGGATACACGCAGCTGGCGTCGCTCTGCAAGCCAGCGCCGTGCCAGGATTGATGGTCGTCCTGTTCCAGCTCTACACTATCGTGCGGCTGGGCTACGAGACGGAGCCGTACAGCGCAGGCCGTGGTCACCGCGCCTCCACTCGTCGACCTCCTGGGAGCTCGACAGTCAGCGACCCGTCCAGCATTGGTCTCGGTCTCGGCGGCGGCGGCGGCGGTAGCGTTGGCGGCTTGTGCCGTCGCTTGCAATGCTGCCGCGTCAAGCTGAGGCTACGCGTGGTGCTGTTGATGTGCACGACGGTAGCCTTCACCTTTCAGAACACGTCGCACCTCATGGCCGGCGAGCTCTTCAAGCGCGCCGCCGCCGCCGGCCAAGACCCCGTGGCTGATTGCCCTCCGCTCGACGGCGGCGCTGCCGAGGACAGCGAGTGGTGCTCGTCGACGCTCGAGCGATGGTTCTGGGTGATCTCCAGCATCGCCCACGGCTTTGGGTCGCTGCCTTCGGTCGTCGCGATGCACGGCATTCTGCGGGCCAAGGGCATGGCCACCGGGGTTCGCGTGTCGATCAACTACGCCACAATCGAGCGACGCCTGCGACTCGCAGCGCTCTTCTCTGCGGCCGTGTTCGCCACCGTGGCCACGCTTGGTGCCGCAGGGGTGCTCTCTGGGGTGGCGCTGACGATACAGCTCAACGTCGTGCCGATGGCCTTCGCCATGCTGCCGGGTCCGGTCACCTTCTACAAGTACCACTGGCCGCTGCGCAAGCAAGCGCACCAGCTGCCGCCCGAGCACGCCGAGCGGCTTCTCAAGTCGCTCCACGCCAACCGCCGGGTGGCCCGCGGAGTCATGATCTGGGTGTTCTCGGCCAGCGCGACTGCCGTGGTCGCAGGGCTGAGCTCGCTTGTGCTGGCATCCTACATGATCATCTCCGTGATCGTGGCTGTCTTCTCCCAAAGCGCCGTGGCGCTGCAGCTCCTCGCCAAGGACAAGCACCGCAGGCGCCGCAGCAGGCGCAGCAGCACGCATACCGGCGGCCCAAGGACATCCAAAGGCGCAACAAGCGGCACGACAGGCCTGCCTTCCTCCAGGCCGTCCTTGGCGCCCTCAATCGACGACGCAGCTGGCAAAGCTTCACCATCCCTGCTGCCAGCGGCAGCAGCAGCAGCAGCAGGATCAGCAGGGCGCCGCAGAGGCAGCGGCAGCTAGCGCAGCACCGTCACCGTGCCTTGGCAGAGCTTCAGCTGCGGTCGCGAGCGACGAAGCCTTGCCGGCCTCAGAGTCCGTGCTGCCATCCTAACTATCGGCATCGTGCGCGACTGCTACGCCGCCCATCACCTCGACGGCCAAGCTGCCAGCCGTCGCCACCTCGCCGAGACGCTCTTCCAGCACCAGCCGCACTCACTGCCATGCCGCGCTCGCTCCGGCGGCCACCGCTGGCCCCGCCGGCGGCGGCACATGCGCGAGGTCTCGGCCGACGCCAGTGGCAGCCTGCGCATGCTGCGGCCGCGCCCGGCACTGACGTGGGGCGTAGGCAACCCTGCCCCGGCGCCAGCCAGCCGCAGAGATCAATCTATCTCGCGGCCAGGCTCGGCTCGGCTCGAGGTTACCGTCTGGGCGGCGAGGGCCCACGGCGAGGCCAGAGCCGCAGGCGGTATGGGTCTGCGCGGCAGCTCAGAGAGCGCAGACGTGGGCGGCTGCTCGGCGCAAGCAAGCAGCCCCATCCGGCACCAACAGGCGGCGAGTTGATGACGATGGTTATAGCCAAAAAGCAGAACAACAAAGCCAAACCCTCGGCGGCGAGGTCGTGGCCAACCAAACCCTCCTACGCCTCCTCCTGCTGCTGCTGCTGCTGCTGCTGCTGCTGCGTCGATCCCATGCAGACCTTGAAGCTGACACTCGGCATTCACTGCGCCAGCATTAACCAACGCTGAGTCCAAGGTTATCGTTGACCATCGCGACACGGCCGAGCACCGGAAACGTAGTCCAAAGCCGCATATGCCATCCGTCGTTCCCACCCTCTACAGACGGACCGCTGCGGCCGCGGCACGATGACCTATCTGCCGCTCGCAGAGACCTCGAAACGGAACTCCCTCCGCCGCGCCTGGCCGGCCGGCTGGCTGGCTGGCCGACAGGCAAAGCAGGCAGGCAGGCAGGCAGGCAGGCAGGCAGGCCTGAGCTCGCCCTCCTTCGCGGCGAAATGGCCGCCTCGGGCCAGCCGACTCGCTGGCGCGCGGCCTCGCTCGCGCTCATGGTCGCGACCGTCGTGGCCCTCGCTATGGCCTTGCACGCCGCGCGAGTCCTGCAAGCGCTGCAGCGACACCACCACCAGTCGCCGCACGGGCACAACCAGGCCACCGTGTCCAGCACCAGACGGCGCATGCGCAAGGCACGGCGCGGGCGGCTGCGGCTGCGGCTGAGTCTAGCCATCAATGCCGGCCTCTGGCTGGAGCTGCTGCTGCTGCTGCTGGTCAGCAGCATCTACAGGGACGCCGTGGCCACTGGAGCAGACCCGCTAGAGACATCTGGACCGCGACTGCGCGTCGTGTGGATCGTGTGCACCGCGCAGCACTGCTGCGCGTCGCTGGGCGTCACCTTCGTCCTCGCCGGCACCGTCCGCGCGCGGCGGTGCGTGGTCTTCAGCCTCGGCCAAGACCCGTCTCGGTACCTGCGCGGCATGGTGGACGCGCTGCGCTTCATCGCCGTCGCCGTGCACTGCTCCGTGGCGCTCGTGGGCGTCGCGCTGGCGCCGCGCTGGCGCTCGCGCTGCAGGTCAACATGCTCGTGGTCTCACCTCTCGGCCTCTTCGCCGTCTTCGCCTTCCTCAGGTACCACTGGCCGCTGCGCAAGCTCAAGGCGCACCTGGCCTCGCCCAAGCACGCCGCTCAGCTCGAGGGTTCGCTGCGCGAAGGCAGGCGGACCAGCGTGAGCACAGCGCTCTTCGTCGCCGCCAGTCTCGCGGGCGTCACCGTGGCCGACAAGAGCGCCGAGGCGTTCGCCGCGATACTCTGCGTGGCCCTGGTCTTCCTCATGCCCATGAGCACGCTCGTGGCAGGCCGCCTCATGCGCCGTGCGAGGAGGGAGGCCAGGGTGGCCGCGGACACCGGGGCGCCCTCCAGCGTCGCGTCGTGGTCGTCGGCGCAGGTGTCCAAGAAGCATCGCTATACTCGGACCTGGACGAGCCGCCTCCAAAGTAGATAGAGCTTGGCCTCTCTGAGGTCTCAAACCCTTCCATCTTCGGCGCTCGCTTGCTCGCCTGCCTGCCTGTTCGCTCGCTCGCTAGCTATAGCACTGCGTCGTCGTCAACCAAGTATCGCGGCGTGGCCACGGCCAAGACCACCGTGGAGTTGACTGCCTGCAGGTCAAGAGCTATAACAGAGCTCTCTCTAGCTAGCTAGCTCTATGAGCTCGAGCGCAGAGACTTTGGCCCACTGTATCGATCTCTTGACACGTCAAAGCCGTAGTCTGGCCGTACTCTACGTGCATTGTGCCATTGCCAAGCAGCAGCAACGGCTTCTGCCGTAGTGGAAAGAACACCCAAGCAGCAGCAGCAGCAGCAGCAGCAGGTTGAGCAGCAGCAGCAGCAGCAGCAGCAGCAGCAGGCATGGCGGAGCTGCCTCGACGTCGCTGGGAGGCGTGGGCACTTCTTGCGGTGAGCGCGTTCCAGGTGTCGGGCTTGGTGCACTCCGTCGGCGTGGCCGTGCTGCTTAGCCAGAGGCCGCAGCTCGAGGTCGCGACAGGCGGTGCGGCGGCGCGGTCGCGGCGGCGGCCGTTCAGTCTCAAGGGCCTCTGGGTCCGCCTGTGCGGCGTGAGCATGGCCGCGGACGCCGTGGCGCTGGCGCTCATGAGCGAGCTGTTCTACGACGCCGCGCGAACCCTGCACTACTCGGGTCCGCTGCTCGGCGTCATCTGGCTGCTCACCTTCGTGTCGCACTCGACCGGCTCGGGCGCGGCCGGCTGCATGCTCGTCCACGCCGACCGCGCTCGCAGGCTGCAGGCGAGCAGCAGCGCAGAGCTCACCACGTCGCCCTCGTCGACCTTCGAGAGCAAGGTGGCGCAGCTGGTGGTGGCCACGAGCTGCGCGCGCGGCACGGCGCTCGTGCTGGGCTTGGCAGGCGTGCTGCGCGGCATCAGCGCCATGGCGCTGATCAATTTTGCGCTGCTCGTACCCTTCGCCGCCGTGCCGCCGGCAGCCTTCCTGCGCACCACGTGGCCGCTGCGCCACCGCGCGCCGCACCTGCCGCCCGAGAAGGCCGAGCTGCTGCTCCGACACCTCGAGAAGCGCCGCCGCGGCGCCATCATGGCCGCGCTGCTGGCGCTCGCGGTGGCGATGGCCGCCGTCGTGGCGCCGCTCAGCGCCTCGGGGCTGGCGGTATGCGTGGGCGGCACGCAGGCCTTGTGGGTGGCCGCGAGCATCAGAGCGCAGCGCGCCATGGTGCTGCGAGAGCGCCGCAGGGCGCAGGCGGTCGCTGCCTTGGCCGGCGGCCAGACGACGGCAGTGGCAGTCGAGACGTGACTGGCACCGTGGCAAGCAACAACTGACGCTGCGCTGTGCTGTGCTGCGCTGCGCTGCGCATGGCGACGATGGATAGGCAAGATCGATCGCGATGCCAGAGCAAGTTGGCACGGAGTTGGCAAGACTGCGTGCAGCAAGTGCACCGTGCCTTCTGAACGCGGCGGCCGCGTCGAGGCTGCCGCAGGTCGGCAAGTGGATAGATACGTGCGCCGAGTGCAAAGCTGCATGCGGCGGCATCGTCCACTAGCTCTACTCGAGCGAGCTCGAGACAGTCAGACGCTTAGCGGCCGGCCGTGGCCAGCAACAACTGACGTGGCGCTGCGCTGCGCTGCGCTGCGCACGGCGACGATGGATAGGCAAGATCGATCGCGCCGCCAGAGCAAGTAGGCGTGGAGCAGTCGGGTTGGCAAGACCGCGTGCAGCAAGTGCACCGTGCCTTCTGAACGCGGCGGCCGCGTCGAGGCTGCCGCAGGTCGGCAAGTGGATAGATACGTGCGCCGAGTGCGAAGCTGCATGCGGCGGCATCGTCCACTAGCTCTACTCGAGCAACTTCAAGCTATGGAGAGACAGTCAGACGCTTATCGCTTAGCCGTAGTGAACGGCAGCGCAGTGCAGTCCATCTCCTCGTGCGGCCAGAGCGCAGCGCAGCGTGGTCCTGAGCGGCCTTCGAGCCGTTGATGGAGCAGCTAAAGATGGCCTTCGCGCCGCCAGAGATCGATGCAAAGCTCGCGACGGATCTCAGGTGTCCGTTCGCTTGCCACGGGCGGCAGCTGCGCCTTTGCTGGCGCCTCGCAACGCTGCGCGGCGCGGCGATGCTCGCCATGTACGCGTCGAGCAGCGCCTGGCAGGTCGCCCTATTGTCCGCCACGAGCGCGGTGTGCTTCGGCTCGGCGCTGCACTGCGCCGCCACCGCCTTCCGCCTGCGGCACCGCCTGCGGCTTCCAAGCCGCAGCGACCCGGCGCTCACCTCGGCCTGGTTCCTCTTCAACAGCCTCGCCATGAGCTCCGGCACGGTCGCGTACGCGCTCATCGCCGTGCTCTACGCCGCGCACGGCAGCCAGGTGTCGCAGGCCACCGGCCCACTGGTCCAGGCCATGTCGCTCACCATGAACGTGTGCTACGCCTCGTACACGTGCTCGCTCACGGCCGTCGTGCTCGGCGCGCACCGCGGGAAGCGGTCGCGCGGCGTCTACGGCGGCATGCGCGTCGACGTGGTCCGCGTCAAGCGCGACCTGATGCGCATATCCTGCGGCATACTTGCGCTCCGCCTGCTCGCGACGGCGCTGGGGCTCGCAGGGTATCCGAGCCAGGCAGGCCGCCTCATATGCGTGTCGTACGTGCTCGCGCTGCCGCCCTTGGTCATGGCGCCCGCCTCCTTCTTCCTGCACGAGTGGCCGCTGCGCCGACACGCGGCGCACCTGCCGCCGGACGTGGCCGCCATCTTGCGCGTGGCGCTCAGGACGCGCCTGCGCTCGAGCCTGGCGGGCGTCATGTGCGCGCTGCTGATGCTGATCGGCGTCACGGTGGCCTGGCAGAGCGCCGCTAGCATGGCCGTGCTCTCGTTCACCGTGATGCTTCTGTGGGCGGCATTCAACGCCAGCACGGACCGCAGCTTGCTGTACCGCGAGCGGCGCAAGGTGGCGCCAGTAGCGATGGTGGCAAGAAGCGCAGAGCCTTCTGCGGCTTCGGATGTCGCCACGTCGATGCTCGTCGATTCCTGACGGAGCAGCCACGGCGGCAACTTGGAGGCAAGTGCGCTGCTGCCAACGTGCCGAGCTGTAGATGCGCAGCGCAGCGCAGCGAGGCGAGGCGAGGGTCGTCGTCGTGCTATTAGTAAACTTGGAGGCAAGTGCACTGCTGCCAACGTGCCAAGTTATAGATGGACCTCGCCGCGCCGCGCCGCGCCGCGCCGCGCAGCGCAGCGCAGCGCAGCGCAGCGCAGCGAGGTGAGGCGAGGGTTGCTATTAGTAAACTTGGAAGCAAGTGCACTGCTGCCAACGTGCCGAGCTGGAGATGGACCTCGCCGCGGCGGCCGTGCTATTAGTAAACTTGGAGGCAAGTGCATTGCTGTCGTGCACTGCTGCCAATGTGCCGAGCTGTAGATGGACCTCGCTGCGCTGAGGGTCGTCGTCGTGCTATTAGTAAGCAATCTTTGTGAACTGAAAGCCAGCCCTGCAGCTTGCTGCCCTGGCAGGCCACGGCAGCGCGGCGTGCCCTTCGGCCGCCGGCGTGGACCAGTTGCCGCGTAGCGCGTACTCGCGGCCGGCGGCCGGAATCGATTCGTTGGCAGCTCATGAACAGCTACGGCAGATCCGGCGAGGATCCACGGCTGATAAGCGGACGCCAGCTGCGGCGTGGTCGCCGTCGCGGCGCTCATGGCGACGGCGGGCAGTGGTGGCTGGACCTGGCAAGCAGCCGTCCTCCTCGTGATGGTTGTGCAGACCATTAGCCTGTTCACGCACACAATGGTCACCGCGATGCGCATGAGGTCGAGCTGGCGCTGGCCGTGCAGGCGGTCCAGTGACAGCAGCGTGCGGTTCACGACGGCGTGGTTTCTCTTCGTCTTGGTCGGCAGCGTGCTCTGGGCCGTAGGTGCCGGCCTTCTGAGCGGCCTATACGCCAGACACGGCGACGACGTGCTGCAGGCCATGGGCACTCTCGCGATGGCGATGTTCGTGAGCATGAACCTGGGGTCCGTCGCGACTGCGATGGGCACTTCGCTTATCGCGCTGCGCGCGCAACGCGGCAAGCGGGCCGCTGTGGCCTTCAGCGGTGCCGAGGCGAACGCCGCGCAAGTCCGCGCGGACGCGCTGCGCCTGCTCGCTGGGACGACCGCATTCCGCGGCATCGCCATCCTGCTCGGCCTGTGCGGCGTGCTCGAGACGGTCAGAGTTTACCTGCTCGTCGTGGTCGTCCCAGAAGCTCTGTCGACAGCGTTCCCGACCGTGTCCTTCTTCCGGCACGAGTGGCCACTACGCCATCATGCAGTCCACCTGCCGCCTGACAAGGCCGAGCAGCTGCTCGCTACGCTCAAAGCGCCGCCGCTCGAGCGCACTGGGCGTGGTCGGGTCGATCTTGCTGGTAGCTGGCACTGCGGCAGCCTCACAGAGCCCAGGCGGTATCGCCCTCTTGCTGTGTTGCTTCAACGCGATGTACGTGGCCTTTGCCGTGAATGCGAACCGCGCCTTGCTGCGTCGGCATCGTCGCAAGCTAATGGGCCGCTCGCCGAGCGCGTCATCATCCAAGGTCTCGAAGCGCGTGGCGTCCTCCCTCGGCGCCTGGTGCAAGCAAGACTTCACGCGTGAGCGCGGCACCAACCGCACAAGCAACATCAACGTCAAGTACGGTGCGCTAATCAATCGCCAGCTTGCTATCGGTACCAGTTCTTGCCGTCGTGCTTGTGCCATGCTTCTCCAGCATGACCCAGGCAACCTTGGGCAAGCTCCAGCGCCTATCGCCGTCTCCTTCGCAGCCTCGCTGCGGCATCCCAGCCGTCTTTAGCTAAGAAGCCAGTGCTCGCCAGCGCACTGAGCACGGCCTTCTGCGTCTGCACCCGCCGTGCCGTGCTGCGTTGCGAGCGGCTTGAGCCACAGCCGCCAGCAGACGGGTGGGTCCACCCACCTCGACCAGACAAGACCGGGCCTTGTTGTCATGATCAAGCCACACAAGTTGAGCTGAAAGCCAGCCCTGGAGCTTGCTGCCAGGCCAGGCCACGGCAGCGCGGCGTGTCTATCGGCCGCCGCTCGGAGCAGTTGCCGCGCAGCGCACTCGCCGGCGGCCGGAATCGATTCGTTGCGGCGTAAATGACATTGCCTCAGAAGCACAAGCAGAAGAAGAAGAAGGACAAGTAGGCGAAGTGGAGCAGATCCGACTGCAGGACGCACATGTCAGTGCCTTCCGCAGGCTGCCGAGCGAGGAGCAGTGGCGGCCGGTGGTGAGATCGTCGACGCGGCGCTCATGGCGACGAGGACAGACAGTGCTGGCTGGACCTGGCAGGTGGCCGTCCTCCTCGCGACGACTTCGCAACTCGTCGTCGCACTTGCTCATACGATGGTCACCGCGATCCGCATGAGGTCGAGCTGGCGCTGGCCGTGCAGGCGGTCCAGCGACAGCAGCGTGCGCCTCAAGACGACGTGGTTGCTCATTTGTATGATCGGCAGCGCGCTCTGGGCCGTAGGCGCCGGCCTTCTGAGTGTCCTGTACGCCAGACACGGCGACGACGTGCTGCAGGCCATGGGCATTCTCGCGATGGCGATGTTCGTGAGCATGAACCTGGGGTCCGTCGCGACTGCGATGGGCACTTCGCTTATCGCACTGCGCGCGCAACGCGGCAAGCGGGCCGCTGTGGCCTTCAGCGGTGCCGAGGCGAGCGCCGCGCAAGTCCGCGCGGACGCGCTGCGCCTGCTCGCTGGGACGACCGCATTCCGCGGCATCGCCATCCTGCTCGGCCTGTGCGGCGTGCTCGAGACGGTCAGGGTCTACATGCTCGTCGTGGTCGTCCCAGAAGCGCCATCGCTCGCGTTCCCAGCTGTGACGTTCTTGCGGCACGAGTGGCCGCTACGCCACCATGCAGTCCACCTGCCGCCCGACAAGGCCGAGCAGCTGCTCGCTACGCTCAAAGCGCGCCGCCGCTCGAGCGCGTTCGGCGTGGTCGGGGCGATCTTGCTGGGAGCTGGAACCGCGGCAGTCTCACAGAGCCCGGGCGGCATCGCCCTCTTGCTTTGGTTCGTCGTCGCGATGATGGTAGCCGTCATCGTCAACACCAACCGCGCGTTGCTGTTTCGGCATCGTCGCAAGCTGTCGGTCCGCCCGTCAGGCGCCGCATTATGCAAAGGCCCGAAGCGCACGGTGTCCTCCTCGGCGCTGGCGCCCAGTGCAAGCAAGACTTCACGCGGGTGCGTGCTAACAACCGCGCAAGCAAGATGAACAAGTACGGTGCGCTGATCGTCTCGACCCAAGTGCCCAGACCAGCCTCGAGCTCTACTAGCTAGCTCGATCTCGACCTTGATCAATCAATGAAGCTTTCCTGACCAAGTTGCCATCAAGGCCGCGGCGTGGCCGACCGCGCCACCATTCTTCGATGGTCGGCGAAGGCCGAGTTGCCTCACCCTTCCTTTCTGTGGCCAGTCGCGCGGACTAGCCGCGGACTGCTTGCTCCAGCTCACCAACCAGGCCGTGGCGTGACCGGCTGCGGCAAGCAGCACAGTACCGGTACGTGCTTGACTCACATGTCAAGCAAGTACGGCACTACGGCAGCGCGGCGCCGGAAACTTTCATGCTACGGCTCGAACGGATCAGATCCACCGGGTAAGACCCGACGTCTGGGCTGTCGGCCGCGCCCGCCGCAGCCGCGATGTCATCGAACGCGGCAGGCGCAGCAGCGGCGCCAATGGCGGCGACGCCAGGCGACATGCCTTTGGCCTGGGAAGTGATAGTCGCAACGCTGTTCGCCGCAGCGGCGGTCGCCATCCTCGCTTCGGCGCACTGCGCGCTGGCGGCCGTCTTGGTGCACGCGACGCTGTCCTGGCCAGGCTCTCGGCATGAAGGCGACGGCGTGAGCCTTAAGGCCGTGTGGCTCATCTCCAATGGCCTCGGCACGGCCTTCGCCGCGGCCGCGTTGATAGCCTTTGCCAAGCTCTGCGCCAGGGAGCGCGACGACGTGCTGCAGGCCACGGGGCCGCTCGTGCAGGTGGTCTGGCTCACGCTGAACGCGATGTATGCGCTTGCCGCTGTCGCGCTCGGCTCTCTCACCCTCGGCACGCAGCGCAGCAAGGAGGCGCAGGCCATGCTCGGCGGCGCGCCCATGGACGCGGCACGAGCAGGGAAGGATGTTACGCGCATGCTGCTGTTCTTGCTGCTCTGCCGCGTGGTCCTCGTCGTCCTCGGCTTGGTGGGCGTGCTCGAGCAAGCTGGCGACCTGCTGTTCGCCTCAACGGCGCTGCAAGCTCCACACGGCTTGACCGTGCCGATTGCGTTCATGCGGCACCAGTGGCCGCTACGACGCCAAGCGCCGCACCTGCCGCCGGAGAAGGCCCGAACGCTGCTCAAGACGCTCAGCAAGCGGCGCCGGCTATGCTTCGTGGGGGTCGTCTCGGCGATCGTGCAACTCGCTGGCACGTTGGCAGCGCGGCAGAGTCCTCAAGGAATGGTCGCGGCCTTGCTCGCGGTCTTTATCGCGTACATCATCATATTCGTGGCGCACGACCGCGCAATGCTGCGCAAGATGCGTCGTAAGCGCACGCCAACCATCGCCACCAGCACGCTCGGGGACAGCGCGTGGGTGCCGACCTCCAAGCTCGTGTTGCCGAGCCCTGCAGCCAAGATCAAGCACCCCAACGCCGCCGCCAAGCGCCCTGCTAGCTCAGGCCCGAGCCCGAGCTCGAGCTCGAGCTCGAGCTCGCGCTAGCCGAGCAACGAGCTGGTCGTGTAGAGTATAGGGCAGCGACAAGCGCGTTGCCGCATAAGTCCAACTCGCGGCCGCCGGGCGTTTATGTTCGTTGACGTCGGCGAGGCTCGGCGGCGCGGCTTTGACGCAAGTAAGCACATCTGCGCTTGGTGATCTCGATCTATCTTGGCCTCCGGGTCGAGCAGCACGAACGGAACTACGCGCTTCGACCTGGAAGCCTCACCGCCTCGGCCGAAGGCGCGGCGCCGCGGAGCATGCCGCGCGTGGACTGGAAGGCCGCGCTTTGGTTCGCGTCGAGCGCCGTGAGCTTCCTCGGCGCGGTGCACTGCTTGGCCACCGCGGTGCTCTTGCGCAAGAGCCTGCGCTGCTCTTGCGGCCGCCTGAGCCTCAAGACCGCCTGGATGCTGGCCATGGGCATGGGCATGGCCTTCGGAGTGGCCACGCACGGCCTCGCCGGCGTCCTGTACTTGCGCGAGGGCGACGGCGTCCTGCAGGCCACGGGGCCGTTCGTGCGGGTGGTGTGGCTCGTGCTGACCACGGCACACGCCGTGGATTCGTGCGGGTATGCCGTCGTGGTGGTCGCGGCTTACCGCGGAAAGAGCGCGCAAGCGAGCTTTGGCAGCGCCACGATCGACACCAAGCTGATCGAGAAGGACGCAGGCCGCATGCTCTGTGCTAACCTCGCTGCCCGCCTCGTCGTGACCATCCTTGGCTTGCTCGGCTTCCCCGAGCGCTTCGGCCACCTGATCGTCGTCTCGTCGGTCCTGCACTGCTTGCTCGGTGCGATGGCGCCGGTGGCCTTCTTCCGCCACGTGTGGCCATTGCGCCGCCACCTAGCGCACCTGCCCGCGGACAAGAGCAAGGAGCTGCTCACCGTGCTCAATACGCGCCGCCTTTCGAGCGTTCGGGGAGCGATACAGGCCGCGCTGGGCTCTGCTGGCGTCGTCTTGGCCTCGCAGAGCCCGGGCGCCATGGCAGTCGTCGTCTTCGCCTCCATGCTGCTCGGGTTTGCCACGTGCCTTGCCACCACGCGCAGCATGGTGCGCCGCGAGCGTCGCAAGAAGGCCTTGCAGAGGCTGTCCACAGGCAAAGGGGGGCACAGCGTCTGGCTGCCGACGTCTCAGGTGGTGTCGAGCTGACTGCGAGCCTTGCTTCGACCCACGAGGCCAGGTGGCGGCCTTCGTGCTCGGCGCATACCGCACCTCGGACGGTCGGTTCGGGCGGCGGCGCGCTCAACGTAGCGCGGGCAAGCAAGGGCGTGGTGCACATGCTCTGTGGCGTACTCTCCACTCGTCTCGTGGCCGTGGGCGCCTTCGCCACGGTGACCTCCCTCGGCATGTGCGGCCTCCCCGACAACACGCCGAGCCGCCTGGCAAGTCAAAGGAGCTCCTCGAAACGCTCATTGCGCGGCAGCTCGCGATCTATGCGGCCATCGCGCAGGCGTGGCTAGTGTCTGCCGGCATGTGCGTGGCTTCGCAGAGCGCAGAGGTGTACTCGCCGTCGCGCTCTTTGTCGTCGGCTGGCACCTCTACGAGACCCAACAGCTAGCGCGCTGCGGCGAGCTCGGTGCCCTCGGTGGTCACCATGACGACGGCACGGTCGCGGAGAAGCTCGTCGAGTTCATCGAGCCCGTCAATGATCATCAAAAGATCTTTTCGCTTCCGAAGTACGTTACCGTACTTTGGCCGAACGCCGCCGTAGTGGAAGTCACGATCAACGGACAGCCGACAAGGCTTGGTTTGGTGCGCGCGAACTAGCTAGCTAGGTCGCGCGCGAGCAAGCCGCAGCGTGATCGTCTGATGGCGCCAGCCTTGTCGGTGGTCGCCTTTGTCATCAGCGCCATGGCCTGCTTGAGTTTTGTCTACTCGGCCGTGGTGATGGTACGGCTTCGCGCCACGCTGCGCTGCACGTGTGGACGCTCAGGCAGCGGTCGTGGCGTAAGCCTGTCGACGATATGGTTTGCGAGCAACACCATTCATCGCACTCGTAGCCGTCTTCTGCGCCCTTGTCGGCAAGCTTTACGCTGACGAAGGCAGCGCGATGGTAGAGGCTACTGGCCCACTGGCCTCGGCGACGTGGCATGTGCTCTTTCTACTGCATGTTACTTCCACGGTTGCGCAAGTGGTCAGCACGCTCAGCGCACAGCGCGGCAAGAAGATGCAGGCCATCTTCCAAGGCGCAGAGGTCAGCACGACGCGCATGACCAGGGACGTGCTCATCATGGCCGCGCTTCTCACGATTGCGCTCATCGCTGTGCTCATCATGGGTCTGACCAACGTGATCGAGCGCGTTGGAGACCTTTTCGTGGCCTCAGGAATCTTACAGGGGCCCGTGGTCGCCATGCCAGGCATGGCCTTCTTCTGGCACCTCTGGCCACTTCGGCATCATGCGGTGCACTTACCGCCTGACAAGGCCAAGGAGTTGCTCAACACGCTCAACGGGCGGCGGCGCTCCGGCTTGGTTGCTCTGACAAACGCCGCGCTGCTGATGGCTGGAACAGCGGCGTCTACGAACAACTCCGCGGCCATTGTAGGCGTCTACCTTGCAATCGTGCTCTTATGGGGTATCGGGACGTTCATCACAGTGCAGAGTCTGCACCGCCGCGCTCGACGCCGGAGAGCCTCACCCTATTCGTCTGCGAAGCGTGTCACCATGGCGTCCAAGCCAGCGCTCTCGTCGAGCGGCCAACATGCACATGGATCTGCCGTGGCCTCCTCTGGCAACCCAAGGCCTGTCCAGCGCCAGGCCCAGTGAGACCCAACAGCTAGCACGCTTTGGCGAGCTCGGTGCCCTCGGTGTCACCATGACGACGGCGCGGTCGCGGAGAAGCTCGTCGATTTCATCGAGCCCGTCAATGATCATCATCAAAAGATCTTTTCGCTTCCGAAGTACGTTACCGTACTTTGGCCGAACGCCGCCGTAGTGGAAGTCGCGATCAACGGACAGCCGGCGAGGCCTGGTTTGGTGCGCGCGATCTAGCCAGGTCGCGCGCGAGCAAGCCGCAGCGTGATCGTCTGATGGCGCCAGCCTTGTCGGTGGTCGCCTATGTCATCAGCGCCATGGCCTGCCTGAGTCTTCTCCATTTGGCCGTGGTGATGGTGCAGCTCCGCGCCACGCTGCGCTGCGCCTGCGGACGCCCAGGCAGTGGTCGTGGCGTAAGCCTGTCGACGGTATGGTTTGCAAGCAGTGCCATTGTCACCGCACTCGTAGCCGCCTTCTGCGCCCTTCTCGGCAAGCTCTTTGTCGACGAAGGCAGCGCGATGGCAGAGGCCACTGGTCCACTGGCCTCGGCAACGTGGCAGGTGGTCTTCCTACTGCAAACCACAGCTACGGCTGAGCACGTTGCCAGCACGCTGAGCTCACAGCGCGGCAAGAAGATGCAGGCCATCTTCCAAGGCGCAGAGGTCAGCACGACGCGCATGACCCGAGACGTGCTCATCATGGCCGCGCTTCTCGTGATTGCGCGCATTGTTGTTTTCATCATGGGTCTGACCAACGTGATCGAGCGCGTTGGAGATCTTCTAGTGGCCTCAAGCCTCTTACAGGGCCCCGTGGTCGCCATGCCAGGCATGGCCTTCTTCTGGCACCTCTGGCCACTTCGGCATCATGCGGTGCACCTACCGCCCGACAAGGCCAAGGAGCTGCTCAACACGCTCAACGGGCGGCGGCGCTCGAGCTTGGTTGCTCTGATTTGCGCCGCGCTGCTGATGGCTGGAGCAGCGGCGTCTACGAACAACTCGGCGGCCATTGTAAGCGTTTCCCTGGCCGTCTCGCTCTTGTGGGTGGTCTTGACGGTCACCACAGTGCAGAGTCTGCACCGCCGCGCTCGACGCCGGAGAGCCTCACCCTATTCGTCTGCGAAGCGTGTCATCATGACGTCCAAGCCAGCGCTCTCGTCGAGCAGCAAACATGCACATGGATCTGCCGTGGCCTCCTCTGGCAACCCAAGGCCTGTCCAGCGCCAGGCCCAGTGAGACCCAACAGCTAGCACGCTTTGGCGAGCTCGGTGCCCTCGGTGGTCACCATGACGACGGCGCGGTCGCGGAGAAGCTCGTCGATTTCATCGAGCCCGTCAATGATCATCATCAAAAGATCTTTTCGCTTCCGAAGTACGTTACCGTACTTTGGCCGAACGCCGCCGTAGTGGAAGTCGCGATCAACGGATAGCCGGCGAGGCTTGGTTTGGTGCGCGCGATCTAGCAAGGTCGCGCGCGAGCAAGCCGCAGCGCGATCGTCTGATGGCGCCAGCCTTGTCGGTGGTCGCCTATGTCATCAGCGCCATGGCCTGCTTGAGTTTTGTCCACTCGGCCATGGTGATGGTGCGGCTCCGCGCCACGCTGCGCTGCGCCTGCGGACGCCCAGGCAGTGGTCGTGGCGTAAGCCTGTCGACAATATGGTTTGCGAGCAACACCGTTGGCATCGCAGTCGCAGCCGCCATCTGCGCCCTTCTCGGCAAGCTTTTACGCTGACGAAGGCAGCGCGATGATGGAGGCCACTGGCGCACTGGCCTCGGCGACGTGGCAGGTGGTCTTTCTATCGCATGCTACAGCCACGGTTCCGCTTGTGGTCAGCACGCTGAGCTCACAGCGCGGCAAGAAGATGCAGGCCATCTTCCAAGGCGCAGAGGTCAGCACGACACGCATGACCCGAGACGTGCTCATCATGGCCGCGCTTCTCGTGATTGCGCGCATTGTTGTTTTCATCATGGGTCTGACCAACGTGATCGAGCGCGTTGGAGACCTTTTCGTGGCCTCAGGAATCTTACAGGGCCCCGTGGTCGCCATGCCAGGCATGGCCTTCTTCTGGCACCTCTGGCCACTTCGGCATCATGCGGTGCACTTACCGCCCGACAAGGCCAAGGAGCTGCTCAACACGCTCAACGGGCGGCGGCGCTCGGCTTGGTTGCTCTGATTTGCGCCGCGCTGCTGATGGCTGGAGCAGCGGCGTCTACGAACAACTCAGCGGCCATTGTAAGCGTTGCCCTGGCCGTCTCGCTCTTGTGGATTATCGGGACGTTCACGTAGTGCAGAGTCTGCACCGCCGCGCACGACGCCGGAGAGCCCACCCTATTCGTCCACAACGAGCGTCACCGTGATGATAAAGCCATCGCACTTGACGACTAAGTGAGCCTTGAACCCAAGTAACACCTTTCTGTCGTGAACACTCTCACCTCCACCAGCCGCAGCACGGGTCGCTCGATGACGACCACTTCCACGCCGCCGCTGTGAGTCAGTCAGCGACACGCTACGGGCTGCCGAGGACCGTATATATGCCCTCGCTGGTTCGCTGTCGCAGACCTTTTTGACAACACCTTCGCCGACGGCTATGCCTACCTTCTTCGAGCCGCGGTTGTCCTGGCAAGCGGAGAGGCACGGCTTGCTTGGTCACGCAGCGCCTGAGCTTGCCGACCTGGCCAAGCTCTACCCCAGTAGCTCGGTGTACCGGTGAAAACTTGCCGTGCTCGAGCAAGTCAACGGACTGCTGCAGGCTTTCGGCGCGCTGCCGAGCCTTCGCGTGCGCCGGCTGGCAGCGCATGGCGACCTCTTGGCGCTGGGAAGCCAGCCTCCTCTTAGCGTCGGCCTTCATGCACGTCGCGGTCTCCCTGCACTGGCTCATGACGGTCGTTCGACTGCGGCGCACGCTGCGGCTGCCCTGCTCGTCGCTATGCGGCGGCTGCGGCCGCCGCGGCGGCGACGGCAGCTCTGGGCACAACAGAAGCGGCAAGGGCAGCGGCAAAGGCCGCAGAGGCGCCCGTGGCCGGGCGAGACTCACGACGCTCTGGGTCGTATTCTCTGGCTGCGCCTTGGGCTTCGGCACGCTGCTGTTCGCCATGCTGGCGTGCTGTTCAAGAACCACGCCGCCGACCCGCTGCGAGCCGAGGGCCCGCTGGTGCAGGCGATATGGGTCGTGGGCGCGCTGGCCTTCACGCCGGTCACGGTTTGCGGCGCGAGCATGCTGGCGAGCGCCGAGCGCGGCAACAAGGCGCGCAACTCGTATCAGGGCCACTACGTGACCACGACCAAGATCGAGGTGGTCATCGTGCGGCTGGTGGCCGCCATCTCGGCCGGCAGAGCCCTGAGCGTAGTGCTCGGTGTCTTGGGGTTCATCAACAACGTCGGCATGGTCTTCGTGGTCAACTACACCCTCATGACGCCCTTCACGATCTTTCCGCCCGTGGACTACTACCTCCACGTGTGGCCCTTGCGCCACCAGGCGTCGCTGCTGCCAGACAAGGCGCGGGACCTGCTCAAGACGCTCGCTGAGCGCCGCTGCCTGAGCCATCAGGGCGTCGTCTTGACGCTGGTCATTCTCGCCAGCGCGGCCTTCATGGCGGAGAGCGCTGGGGTCATGGCCGTCGGGACCTTCGTGGCCCAGGCGCTGTGGAACTTGGTTGGCATCAGCGTGGACCGAGGACTGGTGCACCGTGCCAAACGGCGGCGTGAACAGCGCGTGTACGCCTCGTTCAAGGCGGACCGCGCCTCGTTCAAGGCGGACCGCGCCTCGTTCAAGGCGGACCGCGCCTCGTTCAGGACATCAGGAGGCACCGCCACGGAGGACTGTGTGCCCACGCAATCCTTCACGTCCACCGCCATGCAGTAGCTGCCAACAAAGCAAGCGTATAGCGTGTTCCGCTTGCCAGCAACCTCTCTAGAGCTCCAGCTGGTAGCTCTCGAGCTAGAGGCGGGCATGAGTTGGTCCGCCCGCTCAACATCCGACTAAAGGCTTCTTGCCGCCAAGGGCGAACGATGTCTCGTACTCTCCGACGCTGCCCGCTCGATCTTACCGCCGTAGCCGGCGGCACACGACCTCGCCTCGCAGCAGCCTCGTCAAGAGCCTGGCCGAGTACCCGAGCTTGTCGTGCGAGCTGCACGGCGGTACCCGACCTGTGCCGACCTCTGGACACCCAGGGCGGGCCGCGACGGCCATGCGGCTGCGCCGCAGCCTGCCGCCGGTCTGGCAGCGCCACGTTCATCAAATCAGATTGCTGGGCACGGCCCCGAGCAACCCGCACCTGGCTTCGATGCCCAGCGAATCCGCCTCAGGCTGCCGCCCGTGGAGGCCGAGGACGTGCGCGTCTGCCGCAGTTGGCCGCGAGAGCGGTCGGTGGCTTCAGCGCTGCGAGAGCGAGCAAGCGAGCAAGCGAAGGTGCTGCCGGTGCTCAAACACCGTCTCGACGAGGAGGCCTTCGCTTGCAGCGAGGCCGTCGTGGCCGTCGGCGACGCCGTAGTCCCCTCACGATGGCGCGGAGCTCGGGCCAGGCACTAGCGAAGCCGTCCACCGTGAAGCAGCTCGTGGCAGACCACGGACACCTCAAGCAAGAGCTAGCCAGGGAGAAGAAGATAGAGAGGGTGAAGACACGAATGACAGCCTTGCACGGCTCCGTCAGGTCCAAGCGAGCGCAAGACTACGGCACACGTTGCCGTACCACATGTCCACAACCGCTGTGCACCGCTCGTAAACGCGGCGCGGACACATCCGATGGCCTCGCAAGCCGTGCAGGTGGCCGTTGGCCACGCAGGTCGGCGCAGCGGCGTTGCGATACCCGCGTCGCGCCTGATCTTTTCGCGTCGAGGCCTCAGACTCTGCCGTAGTGCTGGCAGCCAACGGGTCTTAGCCGGCGAAAGGCGTGGCCTTCGGCCGAGGCAGAGCAGCGACGCCATGCTGCGGCAGTGGGAGGTCGCCCTGCTCTGGAGCACGTGCGCGATACACGTGGCCGCCACGTTCTCGTGGGCCTTGACGGTGGTGCGCTTGCGGCGCACGCGAAGCCTGCGGCTGCACTGCTGTCGCGGCGGGAGCAGCAACAAGTACAACTCGAGCCGCGGCAAAGGGCGTCGCGGCCACGGCAGGGTGAGCTTCACGACGGTGTGGGTCGTCACGAACGGCGTCTCCACGATGATCGGCTCCGTCTTCTTCGCGCTTGTCGCGCGCCTCTATGGCAACGTGGACGGCGACCCTCTGCTTGACTCTGGGCCGCTGGTGCAGGCCATCTGGCTGCTCAGCTGCGTGGGCTTCACCTCCTCTAACATCAACAGCGCCAGCGTGGTGATAAGCGCGCAGCGTGGCAACAAGGCTCGCAGCGCGTTCCAGGGCGCAGAGGTGGCGACGGCGAAGATCGAGGCGGACGCTTGGCGTCTGTTCGTCGTCTTGACCTCCATCCGGGTGGTCTGCACGGTCCTGGCGCTGGCGGGGGTTCTCGAGGGCGTGGGCGTCGTGTTCTTGGTCAACTACGCGCTCATGACGCCGTTCATGGCCCACGGGCCCATCAACTTTTACCTGCACGAGTGGCCTTTGCGCCACAAGGCGTCGCTGCTGCCGCCCGAGAAGGCCGAGCTGCTGCTCCACACTCTTGTCTCACGCCGCCGCGTCAGCATACAGAGCATGGTGCTCACCGTCCTGATGGTCGTCGGGGCCGCCACGGCCTCCTTGAGCTCCACCAGCGTCGCGGTGGTCACCTTTCTTGTCCACGCGTTGTGGACCAGCGTCGGTGTGGCCATCGGTAGCGCGCTGGTGCGCCGAGCCAAGCGCCGCGCGTCGCAGTCGTACCACACGAGCCGGTCGGCAGCCGTCAGCAGCCGGTTCACGTCCACACGCTTCAAGACGCAGGTGCATAGCACCGTCGCGGACACAGCGCCAGCCAACCGTCCTCCAGCCAGCCCCAGCTAGCTCTAAACCTCTAAAGCCAGCCTTCCTGCGGCCGGCCGGCCGGCCTGGTCGGTCCTGCCGATTCCTGCCTGCGGCTTCGACGAGTACACGATACCAAGCGCGGCCAGGCCTGAACAGAGCGTTGAACAGAGCTAACCACGTACCATACCTTCACGAGAGATCCAGCTCAGTGCTTCCCACCGTGCAGCACACGTGGCAGTCTGTCTGGGCAGCAGCATCATTCGCAGCAGCAGCAGCAGCCTGAAGTCGGTTACATTGAAGTCCGAAGTCGACGACGGCAAGTTGCCTGATGCGACAGGGCGCTGCCGTCGCCGTGGCGGTGTCCACCAACGGCTCTGGCTTCGCCGTGGCGTAGCGCGGTGCCGTGCAGTGCCTTCCCGGACCTCGTCTAATGGCCGCCCCGCGCGTAGTGCACCACGTGGAGCACCACGCGTTGCTGGCGGTGCTGGTGCCCGCGACGCTGGCCGCGCAAGTGGCTGCCTGCCTGTACTGGGTCGTGGCCATGCTGGAGCTCCGGCTCGTCGCGCGGCGGCGGAAAGCGGCGGCGAGGAGCGACGGCACAGCTGGCGCTGCAAAGCCGCGCAAGGGCGGCGCGAGCAGCGGCAAGCCGAGCTTGACGACGGTGTGGGGCGTCGCGAATGGGCTTTCGGCGACCTTGGGCATGGTGACCTTCGTGCTGCTGGCCAAGATGGTCGCTGAGGGCGTGGACCTCGAGAACGCCACGGGCCCGCTGGCGCAAGCCTTGTGGCTCGTGGGTGGAGTAGCCTTTGCCTGCTCGTCCGTGGACGGCGCCTGCGTGACTGTCAGCGCCCAGCGCGCCAACAAGGCCCGCAACACGTTCCAAGGCTTTAGCGTGGACACGGCGAAGATCGAGCGGGAGGTGATCCGCTTGCTGGTCGTGTTCAACGCGGTCAGGGCGGTATGCATCGTCTTGCAGGTCGCGGGCGTGCTGCAGAGCGTCAAGTCCATGTTACCATCCACTACGCGCTCATGATACCCTTCACGGCGTTCGGGCCGGTGGACTTTTACCGCCACGTGTGGCCCTTGCGGCACCAGGCTACGCTCTTGCCGCCCGACAAGGCTGCGCTGCTGCTCAAGGCGCTTGCCGCGAGGCGGCACACGAGCCACATCAGCGCGATGCTTACGCTGGGAATGCTCGTCGGGGCCGCCGCGCTCTGGATCAACCTGACCAGCCTGGCGGTTGTCGTCTTCCTGGTCCAAGTTCTGTGGGCGGGCGTGGGCATAGCCATCAACCGGTCGCTCGTCAACCGAGCCAAGCGGCGCTCGCGCTAACGCCCGCGCAAGTCTATCTCGACCGCCATGGCGGCTCAAGGCCAAGTGGATCGGGCGCAAGCCGCGCGTAGTCCTCTCTGCGCTCGTTGCCCTTTCCGCAGGCGAGCGACAGCGTCGCAGGTGGACACGACACAAGGTAATCGTGAACGCCCACGAAGCAACAGGCTTGATGCCGCCGCCGCCGCGCGCCGTCTCCGTAGTCGAAAGGTTGATCGATTTCGGCGCTTGCTTCTTTCTCGTCCGAGCTGGGCTGCATCCTGCATGCCAGAGCGGGTCCAGATGGCGCTGCCACGCCAGCGCCACGACCACGTCGTGCCATTGCCCGTGCCCGAGCCCGTCGTGCCCATCCTTGTGCTCGCTCGTGCTCGCAACCTGAATAGATCGATGCAGCACGATGACCGCCGTCTGGACCACGATCTTGGCGGCCAGCAAGCGGACCACCTGCTCGTCAGTCTTGTCCAGGCTCATGTCGAGGCCATGGATCGTGATGTCTGCTTTTTTATCGTTCTGCCGTAGTCGGAACACAAGTACGACATCCGACCGAGCTACCGAGCTGGAGAGTAAGTATCCGGTGGTAACGCCGGTGGCCCGCCGGCAGAACCCAGGCGCATGGCAAGTGAGCGGCTGCGCTTAGCGGCCGCGACCGCGCGGCAAGCGCTGGCGCGGCAGGTGGCGCAGTCCGCCACTGCCATATGCCTCGCGTTCGCGGGGGTGCTTGGCCTGGTGCCGCTATTCGCCCTGGCGCGCCACCTCGTCGCGCTCGCCAAGCGCACGACGTGCCGCTGGGGGAGACCCACATGCTGGGTGTCATGGGCCTGCACGTCGTGGACCTGGTCGAGACGCTTGTGGCGTCCCTGATGGGCACTCGGGCGCGCTGGTGCCGCCTCGCAGGTATCATTAGCCTGCAGACTGTGCTGTGGGGTATCGTGCTCGCGGTGGCAAAGCGTCGCGGTGCTCCGACCACGGCAATAGTGCCGCTCTACGTCGTGATACTCGTAACCTCGCGGCCGATCGTCGTCGTCCTGACGCCAGGCCAGCGTTGGCGCGACAGAGTGCGGCGCACGAAGCGCGAGGCGAAGGCGAGCTTGAGCCGGCTGAGCGCTGCGAGTACGGCAATCTCGGTGGTGCTGTACGTGTACTTGACCGCGTTCACGCAGATGGATCCAGTGCCAGAGGTCGTCGTGATGGGCTTTGTGATGCCGATGCTGCAGGCCGTCTGCATGTCCGTCTTGGCGATCCTGGTCAACCGCCAGGAGCGCGATGTTCAGCACTTGAAGGCTCTTCAAGTGTCTCCTTTCGCATCGCCCTGCGAGGCGATCCTGACCGATCATCATCAGCAGCAGCAGCAGCAGCAGCAGCAGCAGCAGCAGCAGCAGCAGCAGCAGCAGCAGGGCAAGGAGGAGCTGGGTGGGGAGGTGCAGAATAAAGAGACCCCCTCGACCAAGTCGCAGGCGTCGCTCGTGATGGTTCTATGCGCGGAGATCATGTACGCCAACGGTGCCTTCCTCGCGCTGGCGCTTGCCGAGAGCGATGACTCCTTCTACGTCTCGCTGGCCACGATGCTCAGCATCGAGATCGTGCAGGTGGCAGTGCACGTCAAGGCGCGTCGCATCGTGAAGCGCGTGGTCGCAGAGAGCACCGCGGGGTCCCTCATGGGCGACAACGCGCACTTGCGCCGCTGGCTGCTGTACCAGGAGCTCGGCGAGAAGGTGGGACTGCTGATGGCCCTCGCGCTGCTTGCGGTGCGCGAATGGCTGCTAAACCCGGGCCCGAGAGTGCGCCACATGCTGCCGCAGGAGCACGGAGCAAGCTCGCTGCTTCGCCGCGGCCTGGTCATGGTCTTCGGCCAGCTGCTGGGCGACCTGGGCAAGGACCTCGCTAGCCAAGCCCTCGGCCTCGCGCCTTTGGAGGCGGCGAAAGGCCGGGGGGAGCGCGTCGTAATGCTGCCGCTCAGCGCGGCAATCAGCGCGCTCATGAGCGCCAATGCGGCCTTGCTGGTGCAGGGCGGCCTGGCGCTTGGCGCGCCCTAGAGGCGACACGGGAGCACGTGCATCACCTTGCGTACACCCTGCGGCGGCTTGGGCCTTCCTCGTGACGCGCCTTGGCGATGTGAGCAAGCGCTTAGCGAGTTGTGCGTACTGCGGTGGCGGCGAAGTATTTACATGCACTGTTCTACAACTTGCGAACTCGAGCGCCGTGCACCAGAGCCGCCAGCGCTTGAGCCTTTGCGGCGCTTGAGCCTTTGCGGCGCTTGAGCCTTTGCGGCGTAGCCGTAGTCAACGTCGTGTCGTACTTAGGCCTTTGCGGCGCTTGAGCCTTTGTGGCGTAGTCGCAGTCGACGTCGTGTGATGAAGATTACTTACGTCGTGTCGTACTTACGCACGTAGTCTCGTACTTATTTTTTTGGTCATGCGGCGTTATGGAACGCCGTCCATGATGCCAGGACGTCGCCGATCAACGGCTAGCCGTAGTTTAGCGCATCGACGGAGCTGATCAGCCACTACTCGGTGAGGCCATGGCCGCCGCCATGGCCCGGCGGGCGCTGACGCGGCAGGCGCTGCAGTCGCTGACGGCTGTTGGCTTGACGACCCTCGCGCTGCTCGTGCTGGCGCCGCTTGCCCTGCTGGTCAGAGCAATTTTGGCGCTATCGGACGAGCTGCAGCTGCCCTTTGGTGAGCCGATGGTGCTTGCCGCGGCCATACTGGTCGGCGTCGTCACCACGGAAGAGCTCGTCAGCGGCATCATCCGGCGCAAGCTGCGCATGAAGCTGCTTGCCGGCGTTGTGGCCGTGCAGCTCGCCGCGTGGACAGTGGTCGTGCTTGTGGCCAAGCGATTCGGCGTCGCCAAGCTGGGCATTGCGAGCATACCAATCCACGTGCTGATCTACCTCGTCTCGAGGCTCGTCGCGGTGATTCTGACGCCCGGCAGAGCTGCGGCGACCGGCTGCGGCGGACGCTGCGCGAGCTCAAGCTTGCCGTGGCCCGCGCGACCAGCATGAGCATGGGCTTCACCGTGGTCTTTTACGTCTACATGACGGTGTTCACGCAGCTCGACGCGACGACGGAGGTCCTCGTCATGGGACTGGGCGTGCCGCTGTTCCAGACGACCTGCATGATGCTGCTAGCGCGCACTGTTCGCCGTCAGGAGCGTGTGATGCGGCGGCGAAACGCGCCAAGTCGCGCCAAGACCCGTCCAGAGCAACCGCCACCGCCTGCTGCCGTCTTGGGCCCAGCAACGACCGCATCAACGGCGGCGGCGCCGACGGCAGCGGCAGCGGCAGCGACGACATCGACGCCGACGCCGTCGCGGCCGCGTCAACGAGCAGAGACGTCCGCTGCACGATCAGGCGACGGGCAAGGGATCTCGCGCGTGACGCCCATCTTGGTGCTCGCCATGGAGATCATCTACTCCATGGGGGCGTTCGCCACGCTAGCGCTGGCGGAGAGCGAGAAGAGCCTGTACCTGTCGCTTACGTCCATGCTGGTCATCGAGGTGGCGCAGGTGGCGCTGCACGTCAAGGTGCGGCAGGCGGTGAAGCACGTAGTGTCGGACTCCTCTGCCGTCGAGTCGCTGCTCTGCGACGACGAGCGGCTGAGCCAGTGGCTGCTGTTCCAGGAGCTGGGCGAGAAGGTGGGCATGTTCATGGCACTCGGCTTCCTCTGCATCGACTTTGCGCTCGGCCGTGAGCTGCCAGCTGGCACGCTGCCAAGTGGCAATCCAGCCGCAGACTTGCAGCAGCAGCAGCAGCTATTGTATCGCGCTCTGCCTATGCTGCTCTTGCAGCTGGCCGGCGATATGCTCAAGGACCTGGCGGGCCAGGCCGCGGGCTTGACGCCCTCCGCGCGGTGGGACCGCCGCGCGGTGCTCCGACCGCTCGGCGCGATGACGGCGATCTCCGCATGCCTGGTCGCGAGCGGCCTCGTGCAGGGCGGCTTGGCTCTCGGCACGGCCTGAGGTCCTGGCCTGCCATCTCTCGTAGCGCGCACATGACAACAACTGCAATTGCTTCCTCGCTCACCTTGTCCATCTGCCGCGCTTGCTATCCAGCAGTCAGCTCGATCGACGACACGTCGTCAAACCACGCGACCACCGTTCATCGGTGCGCTCGCGAGCAGAGCAGACCTTCAGCATCATCGCCGCTGGCAGCGCAACCAACATGGTCAACAACGCAAGATAGCGTCGTGTGCAATAGGCTTAACACGAAGCGCAGCAACATCCGCGTGAAAGCGCAGTACGGCCTCCGTCGACACCTCTCTCTCTCTCTCTCAACCACCCTCCTTATCGTCGTCAGCCGTAGGCAATAAGTACGACACCATGTTACCGGTGCTGGCCAACATACAGAGTACGCGCACCTCGGCGCAGTGCGCAGCAAAGATCCGGCTAAGTGCAGCTGCCGAAAGCCTCGCTGGCGAGACGTAGCGCCCGCCCCCGCGCGAGGCGCCGCGCGGCATGGCCGGCCGTCTCCGCACGGCGTTGAAGCGGCAGGCGCTGCAGACCGCGACCGCGCTCGGCGTGGCCACTCTGGGGCTCCTGGCGGCCGCCCCGACGCTCGCCTTTGTGCGCGTCGCCGCGGCCTTTGCCGCGGCACGGCAAGCGCCGCTCGGGGAAGCTTTGCTCATCTTGGCGTGCAGCGTCTGGCTCCTCGTCATAGAGGCTCTGTTCGCCGTGCTGATGGGCGCCAACGCGCACCTAGATAGACTGGCGGTCACGTGCTCGTGCCTAGTCGCCGCCTTTGCGGTGGTTGTGGTCGTGGCGAAGCAGCTCGGCGCCGAGCTCACGTCCGTGTCCAGCATTCCCATCTGCGGAGTTTTCTTCACCATGACGCGGCCGCTGGTCGTCTGCCTGTGGCCGCTGCAGAGCTGCGACGCGCGGCTGAGGCGCACTACGCGGCAGTTCGCAATGGTCCGCAATCGGTTCACCGCGTTCGGCACCGTCATGTCCGTGGTGTTGTACGTGTACACGACCGTGTTCACGCCCATGGAACCCGTGCGCGAGGTGCTCACGATGGGCGTAGGGATGCCGCTGCTGCAGGCGGCGTGCATGTCGCTCCTTGCCCGGGTCACGGCGAGCCAGGAGCGTCTTGTGAACGCCGTGGCCGCGCTCAAGCGCAACGCAGTGCAAAGCGACGAGGACAACATACTCGACGTCGTGGTTGACGATCCCACCACGGTCAAGAGCAGTCCCAAGAGGGCAAGCAGGAGCAGCAGCAGTAGGAGCAGCAGCAGCAGCAGCAGCAGCAGCAGCAGCAGCAGCAGCAGTAGGAGCAGCAGCAAGAACAAATCGCGTATGTCGCTGATCATGGTGCTGTGTGCCGAGGTGGTGTACTCCACAGGCGCCTTCGCCACGCTCGCGCTCGCGGAGAGCGAGCAGACCTTTTACCTGTCGCTGCTGGCCATGCTTGCCATCGAGATCGTGCAGGTTGTCGTGCACGTCAAAGCGCGGCGCATCGTGGCGCACGTGGCGGCCAAGATGGCACCGCAGAACCAAGTCGCCTCGCTGCTGGGCAGCACCGACCGGCTGCGGCAGTGGCTCATGCACCAGGAGCTGGGCGAGAAGATCGGCCTGCTGATGGCCATCGGCCTCTTCGCCGTGGACATGGCGCTGGGCCGCGATGTCCGGGCCGAGCGAGCGCTCGACGCGCCGCGGCTGGCGCGCCGCGGGCTCAGCATGGTGCTTATCGAGCTGGCGGGGGACGTGTGCAAGGACCTCGCGAGCCAGGCGCTTGGCGTGATCCCCGCCAAGGCGGACAGTGCCAGGGTGGCTGCCTGCCCTCGGCGTGGTCATCGGCACGTGCATCGCCCTCGTGGCGTGCTTGCTTGTGCAGCTTGGCCTAACCTTGGGCACGCCGCACCATGAACGACGACGCTTCCCGTCGCGGACTTACAGCAGCAGCACAGCAGCACCCAGCACACAAGACAAGTACAGCCGGCGCAGCTGCCGGTGACTGGCCCAAGCTCTGCTGCATCGTGCGCGACAACAACGCCGGCCAACATGCCTTCTTTTTTTGCTTCTGGCGGCCAAGCTGCCAGCCATCGCCTCCTCGTCGAGACCATCACCTTTCCAGCACCAGCGGCACCTCCTCCGCTTACGCCTCGCGGCGCAGGAACATGCGCAAGGCCTCGGTCAGCACCACCCGCGGCCACCACCTCGGCGTCCAAGTGGGACACGAGCAGCTCTCGCGGCCAGTCTGGACTCGGCTTGAGACGGCTATTCGAGTCGGCGCTGCTGCAAAGTCACGCCGCTTCTCCGTGCGTAAGATCGCGCACGCACCAGTTTCGTACTTATTCGTTTCGTCTGCCGTAGAAAGCTTTCGCGGACGTAGTTCTTGCGCGTACCGGTGGTGCTTACCGTACTTTGGCACCAGACTACGGCCGACCGCAGCCGTTCGGCGGAAGCTTGCGCAGCGCCGCAGCCCAAGAACGGATCTTGCTGCTGCTCGTCGACAGAGCGGCCGACATGTCGGCCGCGGCCACGGCCACGGCCACCGTGGGTGCGATGGCGCGGCACACGCTCTCGCGGCAAGCGCACCAGGCCGCGACCGCCGTCTGCCTCGCCCTGCTCGCGCTGCTTGCGCTCGTGCCGTGCGCGGTCGCGGTGCGGGCGGCTGCCGACTTGGCCGCCGGCCTGCAGGTGCCCATGGGGGAGCCTGCAGCGCTCTCGGTCGTCGCGTGCTCAACGTGGCCGTGGAGGAGGTGGTGAGCAGCAGTCTGCGCCATCGCCACCGCTGGGGCTCTTGGCGGGGACAATAATGGTGCAGGCAGCCGGCTGGGTGGCGATCCTTGTCGTGGCCAAGCACCATGGCGTGCAGCGCCTCGGCGCGTTCAGCATGGTCGCGCACGCGCTCTTGTACATGGTCGCGAGAGCAGTGGCGATTCTGCTCTCGCCGGGCCAGAACTGCCGCACGAGGCTCCGACGAACGCTGCGTCAGCTCAAGGCTGGCCTGATGCGGGTCGGCAGCATGTGCACCGGCGTGTCGGTGGTCTTGTACGTCTACCTCACCGTGTTCAAGGACCTGTCGCCGCGCGCCGAGTTTGCTGTCATGGGTCTCGCCCTGCCGCTGCTGCAGGCGCTGTGCATGTCACTTCTCGCGAGGGTGACGACTCGCCAAGTGCGTGCTACCGCAAGACCCGCAGATTCGAGCAAGCACCGGGCGCCGTCGTACCCACGGCATTGGCAGCTGCTGGTGCACCTGATGCACCTGATGCACCAGCACCAGCAGCTGTCGCCGCGGGCCCGCAGCGCCTCCGCGAGTGCCTGGACGTCGCAAGTCGACCGCAGCCAGTAGAAGCCTCGCTGCCGTGCTCGTGGCGGTGGTGATCGCGGAGACCATGTTCTCCACCGGCGCGTTCGCCACGCTAGCCTTGGCGGAGACCGGCCAGACCTTTCTCGCCTCCCTGGTGTCCATGTTGCTCATCGAGGTGGTGCAGGTGGTGGTGCACATCAAGGCGCGGCGAGTGGTCTCCCGCGTCGTGGCGTCCGCGACGGGCGAGGTCGTGCTGAGCGACAACGCGCGCCTCGGCCGGTGGCTCGTGGCCCAGGAGCTCGGGGAGAAGATCGGCGTGCTCGTCGCGATCGGCTTCTTGGCCATCGAGAAGGCCCTTGGCCGCGACGTGCCGGCCTTGCTCGCCTTGGACACGCGTGAGCTGGCCGTTCGCGGGGCGGTCATGCTGCTCTGCGAGCTGCTCGGCGATGTGGTCAAGGACGTCGTGTGCCAGGTCTTTGGGCTGATGACATCGCAGCAGACGGACAGCAAGCGGGCAGCGCTGCTGCGCGTTGACCTTGTCGCAGCGGTCTTGATGGCCACGGACGCGGCGCTCCTCGTGCAGCTGGCGTTCGCGCTGGGCACGTCCAACGCAAAGTAGCACGCAAACCTCCATCGCCAGCTCGAGCTAGCTCGCGAGGGCAAGCCAAGAAACAGTAATGAAGTTAGTGGTCAGTCGATCTCGACCTCGACCTTGGCCTCGGCCTTGGCCTCGACCTTGGTCGATCAATGCGGGCGGAGCAGCGCAGCACGACCTTGGGAGCTAGGGCTCGACGAGGTCAGGCTCCTCGCCTTGCTCGTCGTCCTGCCCCGCTTGCTCGTCGTCCTCGTCCGCGTCCGCGTCCGCGTCCTCGTCCGCGGCCTCACCATCCTCCGCAAAGGACGCCTCGAGCTCCTCGCACCACAGCGCCAGGCCATCCTCGACCGCCCGCGAGCTGATGACAAAGCTGAGGCACCCCGAGGTGAACTGCTCGCCGCAGGCCACGACCACCGTCTCGCCGGCGTCCTGGTCGGCCTCCTCCCACACGGTCCAGCGCGTCCAGGTCTGCACGAGGCCCATCGAGTCGCCCGTCCAGGCCACCACCTGGCCGGGCAGCGCCTCGGTCACGACGCTCTTCACGGGCGCCCCGCCGCCGGCCCAGGCCGCCACCCAGCGGAAGACCTCGCCCTCGCGCAGCGGGCCGTCCTGGCGCGCCTTGCCCGCGATACGCACGCGCGGGTCCGTGGCGCGCCACTCGGCCCACCGGTCCGCGCGGGCGAGGCGCAGCCACACCTGGTCTGCGCCGGCGCCCGCGATGCGCACCGACGCGGCGGCCGCGCGCGCAGGAGCACCGTCCAGCCCGAGCGACCTGGCCACGGCGTGCGCTTCGGCCCTGTCCGCGCCGACGGACCGCGCCGCGACAAAGCCGCCGCCGCCGCCGCCGCTCGCGGGGCCGTCCTGCGCCGCTTTTTCAGCCGTCGCCGCGGCCACCGCGTCGCCGCCGACCGCGCCCATAGCCGTCGCGAAGGAGGACACCATCTTCGCGTGCACCTGCAGCAGCGCAATCCTCCGATCGAGAACAGGTGATCGATCGATCGATCGATCGATCTGCGCTCACATTGCCACTGACTGTGACACGGATGGACGCCGACATCTCACAGCACAATGCCAATGCCTCTGCAAAACCGTGCCACGGCCATGCTGCATCACCGACATCATCAGCATCACCACCTCACAGACCTCGCGGCCAAAGCCAAAGCCAAAGCTGGGGCCACCTCCTGCCTGCCTGCCTGCCTGCCTGCTGGCCGCCCACTTTGTGCCCCAGCCGGCGAAGGCAGCCAGCGAAGGCAGCCAGCGAAGGCAGCCGGCGAATGCAGCCAGCGAAGGCTGGCGATGGAGCTCCGCGGGCAGGGTGTGCGCGTGGCAGGTTACTCCAGCTGGTGGATAGAGGTTGGGAGCGCTTGCACACTTTGGCCACATGGCTCTTGGGCCGGGTTTTGGTTCCGATGCATGCGCGGGAGAGGCGGCATATTGCTGTCGGGAGGTGGTGTGATCGCGATGGGCGTCGATCGATAAATGGGCTCTGTCGCCTCGATCGAGGCGGCCTCGCTTGGGCTCAGGTAATTGCTCAGGCGCGCTTGCGGTTCGGCGGTCGGTAGATGCGGGCGCAGAACAGATTCTCCCGAGCTGCGACCTGCTCTGCTTTTGCGCGTGCATGGGGCGTGCGTGGCATGGCCGTCGGGAACCGGGGCGGGGCTGAGGCGGGGCTGGTCGCGCAGGCTTGCGACGTGGTCTGCGCTTTTTGACCTGCGGCAGGTCTGCGTCGTGACCTGGAGCACGTGGTTGCGATGGTGAATTTACTGATTGCAGCAAGCCGTTTCTTGCACGTTGATTCTGGAGGGCGACGAGGCCGACCTGGAGCTTGCTGGTGGCCCAGCAGGTGTCGAGCCGCGGCGTCGCCTCGGTGGGAACTGGGTAGCCGATACCCGACCTTGGTTCGGTGGTGCTGATGCCAATAGCTCCGAGTACGTACGTATGGTACGGTATGCCATGTCGGTCATTGACTTCCGAGCTTGGACAACGCCGATGCCTGCCTGCCTGCTGGCTGTGACTCTGACGGCGACGCGGCCAGCTGTCCGTTCACCGGACATAGTGCTCGACTAAGGCTCGTACCATACCGATCAAAGATACGGCAGACGGGTTGGAGGCATAGCAAGCGCGACGAGTGGGAAGCGCGACGAGCAGGACAAGCAGCGGACACGATGGACCTATACGTGAAGGTCATGAGCAGTCTGGAGCGCAGCGTCGCGCGCGTTGTGACCGGGCTGGCCATGCGCAGCGCGCGACACCCGTGGGCCTGCGTGGCCCTCTACACGCTGGCGAGCGCAGGCCTCGCCAGCGGCGTGCTGACCTCGCTGCGCATCGAGTCGAGCAGCCGCGTGCTCTGGTGCGACCAGAACTCGCGGCACATGCAGGCGCTGGAGCGCACCGAGGCACTCTTCCCGCCGCTCGGCCGCAGCTCGGAGATCCTCGTCACGCGGACGGGCGACCTCTACTCGCTGCTGGAGGAGCTCATGACGCTGCACGAAGCCGTGGTGGCCATCCGCATCCCCGACGGCGACGGCGGCGAGCTCGGCCTGGCCGAGCTCGGCACGCTGGTGCCGGCGGGCCCACTGCGGTTCTGGAACGGCAGCCTGGCAGACCTCCGCGCGGACCCGGCGCCGCTGCAGACGCTGGCGCTGGAGCGGTATCGCGGCACGTTCGCGCTGGAGGAGGTGCGCCGCGACGTGAGCATGCCCGGCTTTTCTGCCGACGAGGCCACGGGCGAGGCCAGCGTGGCCGGCATCCACCTGGCGTACACGCTCGACCACCCGCTGGCGATGGAGTGGGAGGCCGAGTTCCTGGAGGTGACGCTGGCGGCGGATCTGCAGCACGGCGTGCTGGCGGTGACCGCGCGGCGCAGCATTGACGACGAGCTGGACAAGAGCATCGGCGGGGACATCATCCTGATGGTGATCGCGTACATCCTGATGATCACCTTTGCCTGCCTGACGCTGGGCCGTTCTCGCTGCGGCACGGGCGCGTGCTGCTGGCCAACGCGGAGGTGTTTGGCATCGTGCTGAGCGTGGGCGCCGCGTACGGCACCGCCGCGCGGCTGGACGTGCCCTTCACGTCGCTGACGCAGGTGCTGCCCTTCATCCTCGTGGGCGTGGGCATCGACAACGCGTACGTGATCTCGGCCGCCTTCGACCACACGGACACGCGCCAGGCGCCGCTCAAGCGGCTGGAGGTGGCCATGCGCCACGCCGGCCAGAGCATCACGGTGACGAGCATGACGGACATGTGCGCCTTCGCGCTGGCGTCCACCTCGGTCATGCCGGCGGTGCAGTGGTTCGGCTACTACGCCTGCTTGTCCGTCCTGACCATCTGGCTGTTCCACCTCACCGTCTTCCCGGCGCTCTTGGTGCAGGACACGGTGCGCGTCAACTGCAACCGCGCGGACGTCTTCCTGTGCCGCCTGGGCCCTCCCGAGGCGCCGGACGCGTCGCACGTCGACGGCCACGGCACGCGTAAGGACGAGGCGCGCGAGAACAGCGGCGCGCTGCCGACTTGGTTTGGCCGGAGCTATGCCAACGCGCTGATGCGCGTCAAGGGCCCGGTGCTGGTGGCCTTTGCCGCGCTGGTCGGCCTCGCGGCGTGGCAGGCCACCAGCATGAGCACCGACTTTGACCTGCGGGAGCTCGCTCGGGACGACTCGTACCTGCAGGTCATGTACGACATGCGCGACGAGCTGTTCGGCACGCAGACCAACTCGCAGCCCACGATGCTCATTCTATCGGGCGAGGACATCGCCTCCAAGGAGGCGCAGCAGCAGCTGCAGGCCCTGCGCGAGCGCATCCTGGACGTGGTGTGCTGGACAAGGACAAGGGCTCGTCCAGCTGGCTGGACGCCTTCAACGCGTGGCATTCCATGCACCCCAAGTGGGCGCCGCGCGGCGTGGACGCGGGCAGCGCGCTGCCGATCCTGGTCGGCGCGGACTTCAACGAGGCGCTCGCCGAGTTCCTCGAGGCGCCGGCGGTGCTCGAGATGGGGCTGGACCAGGACGTGGTGCTGTGGCCCGCAGAGGGCAGCGGCGGCGGCGGCGGCGGCGGCGGCGGCGGCATTGTGCGAGCGCACCGCACCTGGTTTTTCCACACCAACACGGTGGGCAGCCAGGCGGATATCGCCAAGGCGGAGGACACCGCCGACTACTTGGAGGCCGTCAAGGCGGACTACCCGGCGCTGGACTGGGTCGTCTTTGTGGGCGCGGGCGACGCCTACATCTTCTTCCACCAGTTCTCGATCATCGTGGGGGAGACTGTCAGCAGCATCGGCCTCTCGCTCGTGGCCGTGCTCGCGGTCTGCGCCGTCCTCCTCGTGCACCCGCTGGCCATCATGCTCGTCCTCGTGGTGCTGGCCATGATCTTCACGACGCTCTTTGGCGCCATGCCGGCCATGGGGCTCGCGCTGAACAGCGTCAGCCTCGTCAACCTGCTCATGGCCGTCGGCCTCGTCGTGGACTTTACCTGCCACGTCGTGCACGCCTTTGTCACCCAGGACAGCAGCGAGTCGCGCAACCGCCGCGTGGCGCGCACGCTGCAGGCGGTGGGCGCGCCGGTGCTCCTGGGCATCAGCACGACGCTCTTCGGGGTCGCGCCGCTCGCCTTTGCCAGCTCGAGCGTCTTCCGGGTCTTCTTCAAGATGTTTCTGTGCATCTGCCTCATCGGCGGCGCCTTTGGCCTCATATTCGTGCCTGTGCTGCTCAGCGTTGTCGGCCCGGCGATGCCGGGCGACCACAGCGGCTCGGTCGTCGAGTCCATCAAGGTGCACGACTTCTCCGAGGTCGAGGTCTGCCCCTTGGACGACGACGGCGACAACGAGAACATCCTCGAACCAAAATAGAATAGAATACAAACGACCAGCACAGCCCAGCCAGCCAGCCAGCCAGCCAGCCAGCCAGCCAGCCTGTGCCGCTGCGGCACACCCAGGCCGCCAGCTTGCAAGCCAGCTTGCTCTGATCGCGCACGTCGCAACAGCCACAGCCAGCGATGGCAGGCTTGCCGCGCACGCCGACGAGGTGCTCTGCAGCTCGCTTGTGCTCGCCACCGCTGCTGCTGCTGCTGCTGCAAGCACGCGGTTGTCGAGCTCGGTGTTGGGTTGGAGTTGACCTCGTTCTGCCAGCTCGCAAGATATTCTTGCTCTTCTGACCGAGAGCGCGGATACGTGCGTACTGGAAGCGAGCCAACGGGGACGCATGAACGCTGCAGCGCGTCCGTCTGCTCAGCAGACAGCGCGCGGTGGTCAGCTCACGGCGTGCACCGCCTCGACCAGCTCAGCGATCTGCAGCATTAAGTTTGCAAGAACTTGGCAAGATTTCGCAAGTCAGGCTAGCTCAGTTGGCAGAGCGCAGCCTTCACACGGCTGAGGTCGTGGGTTCGATTCCCACGTCTGATACATTTTCTTTTTTTTGGTTGTGGTGGCGACGGGCGAGGGATAGTAGTCGAGCGAGGGAGACAGACTCGTGCAAGTGGAGGAGCTCACGGCTGGAGAAGAAGCCGGGTCGCTAGCTCGCACTCGTGTGCAGAGGCCTGCTCGCAAAAGGAGAGAAAGAGTCCAGTCGGGAGTCTTGGTTGGCTCTCCTCGTCGAGTCGAGAGCGGTGCGCCGTGCCCTCACATGCCAGGCGCTTGCTTGCAGAGATTAGAGGCTTTGAGGGAGAGCTAGAGCCGGCATCGCGAGCTTAAGCTCGCGAGCAGAAGCTCGCGAGCGAGTGAAAAGGAGATCACGCGCAGGCGCTCCCGACTGGCATTATTAGGGGCGAAGCACGCCGACGAGCTGGGCAGGCAGAACCTGAATCAGCAAGACCAAGACAGCAAGCAAACAAGCAAGCAACACACCAGCTCAAGATCATGGTCTCCAAGATGCTCCTCGTGGCCGCCGCGGCCTGCCTCGCGCTCTCCGGCAACGGCGAGGCCACCGCCATGACCCGTGGCGGCGCTCGTGAGCTGCAGAACTCGGTCTGCGCTGCGTGCGATGTGCCGTGCTCGGCCGGGGAGACCTGCACGGCCCTGATCGGCGAAGTGTCGGCCAGCAACTGCCTGTACCTGTCGTGCCTGCCGTCGAGCAGTGGCGGCATTGGCGGCGGCTTTAACGACGGCTTGAACGACTTTAACGACTTGCAGACCTCGGTTTTGCAGGCCTACACCGGCGTGCTCATCTTTTGCGCCATCTACTGGGTCCTGTCGCTCATCCTCGTGGTCGCCACCATCATCTGCATGAAGAACAAGGAGGCCGAGCTGCCGCCGCACCTTCAGACCCTGGACTGCGGCATGGTCGCCGCTTGGGTTCTCATCTCGCTCTGCTGCGGCCTCCTGGGCTGGGCCATCATGTTTTGCGTCGTGCAGAGCCGCATCAACCAAAACCTGCTCATGCACCAAGCCTCGGGCGGCGCTGGGCCCATCGCCGTCAAGTAACTCCAAACTCGTCCATCTGTTCGTCCCTTCCTTGCTTGATTCAAACTTCGCGAACGGCGCCTGCATCCGCCTATCCAAGAGTAGCAGACTATCCTTCAAGAGTGGCCTAGGGTAACTCTCTCCAACCGGGCGACGAGCCTCCGCGAAAGACCTCTAGTAGCTAGGGTACTCACTCGAGCACCTCCGTACCTCCAAGAGTGCCGCCACGCGTGCAGCCAGAAAAAAAAGTCGGCGGAAGGCACGCGGATGTACTACCTCAACAGCTGGCAGGCTTTCCAGCGCAGGTACGGTACGGTACCCTCGTGGGTGGCTGGCAGCCGTCCGCCTTTCAGAACGCACAGAGGAAGAAAGGACGGACGAACGCACGCTGCAAACCACCAGCCAGCCAGCCAGCAAACCAACCCGAGCACACCAACCAACCTCATCGTGCTTTCTGAGCCCGGGCTTTAGGCCCCGAGTCAGCTCCGGCTCTCACGCAGACGGCTTCATCGCCTCCAGAACCGGCCTCCTCCTCCGGTTTCTCGCGAAAGTGGGATCACAAGACCACCAGCTTGGGTGGTGAGCAGCTGAGGACACCACGCCAGTCCAAGATGAGCCAGAGGAACGCAGCAGGGCCCCCCAGCTGTGCTTTGTCAAGATCTCGCCTTCTGGCTCTTTCCTGCTGTTTCCTGGGAGGTATGAGGGCGGTCCTGCTCCGCGTTCTCGAGCGATCGACGCTCTGCTGGTTTGAGGCTCATCCATCTTGTGCAGCTGCCTCCGCTTGGTGAGGCGTTTGATGGTTGGTTGGCGCCGTGTCCACCTCTGCTGCCCGATTGTCCAGCATGCCCACTGGCATCTTCGAGAGGTGTGCGGACCTGCTGCTGGCAGCCAGCTGCTCTGGCTCTTGTTGTTGGCTGCAGCACAAGAGCTGGAGATCCGGAGGCAGGTTGCCATACGTGCCGGTACGTACCGGTACCGTACCTGCAGAACGCACGCGCAACAGAACGTGAGGCTGGCGGCAGGCAGACCCACAACCCAAACCGGATCAACAAAACCCGAACAACAACAACAACAACAACCACCACCAACACATACATCATCAAGATGCAGACTGTCAGGCCATCCTCCTCGCGTGCCTCGCGCTCTTCGTTCAGGCTGCCAGCGCTGCTGGCACAGCCTTCGTCAGCTCAGACCAGCTACAACGATGCTATTGCCGACTACTTCGTCGCTTACCCGCCATGACACCTACATCGTCGTCAATCGCCATCATCTGGGGCCTCGCCCTCGTTGGCCTCTGCGTGACCATCGTGCACTTCCAGAGAAGGAGGCTGAGCTGCCGGCGCACATGAAGGTCCTGGACGGTGGCATGATCGCCGCTTGGGTGCTGCTCTCGCTGTGCTGCGGCCTCCTCGGCTTCTTCATCATGTTTTGCGTGGTTCGGGCCGCATCAACGACAACCTCAACATGTACCGCATGACCGGCGGCCAGCAGCAGCCCGCTGGCGCTGTGGGCGCCGCCAAGTACTAAGCCGTCCACAAGCACTTGCGCTTCTGTTGTTGTTCTTCTTCTTCGCCGTTTCCTCCGCCCCTGTTGTCTCGAACGCGCTGCACAGCAGCCGGCCGCGGACGCCAGGCTCGCTCCATCTGGAGCCCTTGTCTGCGCGCGAGGCTGGCACGCCAGCGCTGGAGTTGCGCGATGCCCTCTCGTGCGGTACGCAGGCGCGACTCGGTCAAGTAGAAGCCCCGCTCACGCTGCCGGTGCCGGTGTCGCACCGCCACCGTGCCTGCAAGACGCGCTGGCGGCGACGGCGGGCGAACATACGTGACGCAGCCAGCGTACGTCTGGTTAGTGTCGTACTTACCGCGCAGCAGGCACAGGGCCTTGCACGTCCAAAAGTGGCGGCGACCTGCGCAGGCAACCTGAGGCACTGCAGCGTCTCTCAGTGCCCTGCCGCTTGCCGCTACCGTACGCGCTACGAGCTCGATCGAAGGCGACCTTTCCCATCATCAACCCGACATTAAGCTGCTCTTTCTAACCCCCCCCCAAAAAAAAAAAAAATAAGAGCGACACGGAGGAGATTCGAACTCCTGAGGGATAACCCATGAGATGATTCTGTGACGACAAGCGCTATTCGAATCACACGCCTTAACCACTCGGCCACCGTGCCTCGATGAGAACTATTCCACCTCGGTCAATAATATAGCTCTTGGTCAAGTTCAAGGTCAAGGTCAAGGTCGAGGTCAAGATTGCGAGAGAGCAGAAGTGCCTGAAGGTCAACGAATCACCGTATTGGCCACAGACTGGCGCTGCTGCCGTGTGGCCGTGCGCTCCAGCTCGGTGATGCTCATTCACAAAGGTGTCCTACCTGGGGATGTGGTCTTGACCTCGAGGTCAAGGTCGAGGTCAAGGTCAAGATCAAGGTCGAGGTCAACGTCGAGGTCAAGATCAAGGTTACGGCAAAGATCAGGCGTGTTTGATTGAGGAGGCTTGCTACTACTGGTCAGCGGCGGCGGCGTCGTCGTCGCTGAGCGTGATGGCCGTGATGGCGAACTGGCGGCCTTTGTCGTCGCGCTTGACGACGCCGGTGAAGATGGGCAGGGTGCTCTCAAAGGCCGAGACCTGGCCGACGTTCCAACCGCCGTGCACGAACACGCCCGTGCTGTATTCGCCGGCCGTCGCCAGCAGCTCGGCAGAGAGACACTTTGTGAAGCGCATCTCGGCGTCCATGGCGACCTCGCCGTCCGCCTGCGTGTCGCTATCCGCAGCCTGCGCGTCGCCATCCGCCTCCGCCTGCGCGTCATCCTCGGCGGGCACCTCCTCGGCACACTTTTTGGCCTTCTTGTAAGCGCGCTGGCACGTCGAGTCGTCCAGCGCGGCGCAGCGGTAGTCGTTATCACCGGCCACGACGGCTACCTCGCAGCACGAGTTGCACTGTAGCTCGACGCCGCCGCACTGCAGGGCCGCCTTCTCGCACTTGTCCTCGAGCGCCGGGTCGACCGTGGGGCTGGCATCCACGGTGACCTTCCCGCTGGGCAGGCCCAGCACGCCCTCCACCGTGGACAAGTCGCCACTGGCCACGAGCATGTCCATGTGCTTGCGCAGGCGCTTGGTCATCGCGTACCGGTGGTCCCGGATCAGCGTGCGGAGGTCGAACACGGCCCAGACCAGCAGTCGCTGCCCGAAGCGGTCCTCAAAGGCGTCCACGCAGGCGGCGAACCGCGACTCGGAAAAGCTAATGTCCAGCGTGTCCGCCTCGACCTGGCCTCGGTCCACCTCGACAAAGATGGTGCGCTGCGGCGCCCAGGTCTCGGTGCCAGCGAACAGGCAGGAGGCGATGGCAGCGGGCATGTCGCCCGGCTTGTCCACGTCGGCAGCTGCGGCGTGGCACTCCTCGAACAAGAGCGGGATGCGCGCGTTGCACGACTCTGGGTTCATGTTGTCCTCGAACATCTGCCCGATAAACCCGGGCACGCCGGTCGCGCTTGGCGGGGCAAAGCTGCAGCAGTCGTCGCACTTGATGCCCTTGGCGCACTTTTCCGCCACGCGGTTGCAGCGGCCCTGGTCCCAGCGCGCCAGGATCTGCTCGCGCAGGCTGGCCCCTGACGCGTCCGCGCTGCCGGCCTGCAGCGCGATAGCGGCCAGCGCCGCGGCTGCGACGCGACGCATCGTGGCGACCATATCTCTCCCTGCCGCTGCTTTAGTTCGCTGCTGCTCTAGCTGTCGCTATCTGCTTGGCCGTCTCGATGCCGCGGTCACAAAGTCTTTTCTGGGACTGCCGCGAGGTCATTGCCGGCGGCGGTTTCGATGTAACTGCTGGCAAGTATGGGTGGGACACGGGCTAGCTCGTCATCTACAAAGACTTGGAGCTCGGCGTCGCCATAGCGGACCTCGCTGTTCGCTTCTTCTTCTTCTTCATAAGCTTAAGCTCGATTCGGACCTGTCTGTCGTACCTGTCGGAACGCGATATCCGTTGATTGTGTCCGTTGTTAACGTTGTCCAGAGAGATAAGTATCTCGTGATGTTTGCATAGTTTTAACCGTTGTGGGGGTATAGCTCAGTTGGTAGAGCGCGTGCTTAGCATGCACGAGGTCTCCGGTTCGATTCCGGATTCCTCCACTTTTTTTTTTTTTTTTTGGTTGCGACGGGTTGGTCGAGGTTTGGATGGAGATTGGCAACCAAGTGGACCTCGAGGTCGATCGATCAGGTCGATCGATGTCCGCCTCCTGACTGGGCGCTGGCGGCGGCGCAGACGCGAGACCTGTACGAACCATGTGCAGGCGGGGGCTCGACACACGCCCTCCTGCAACGCTCAGGTGGCCTGTTTGTGATGACGGCTTGGCGCTCGACTCAAGCTGCGTACGGTAGAGATGCCTTGCTCGACCTTGGCGTGGTTTGTGAGTGCAGCGCGAGGCGGTAGAGAAGGATTGCGAGCCCGGATGGCTCTGGCGTCAGCAAAGCGCAGCGTGAAGCAAACAACGCAAAGCACACAACGTCAAGCACAGCGGCGCGACGAAGCAGAGGCACTTACCAAGCACGCGCACAAGCTGCGCAAAGATCCGAATCGTGGACGCTGCTCCGGACGCTCTTGGGAAGCGTCGGCGCGAAGGCCGCGGGATAGACCAGTGTCGGCGCCGCGTCGCCGCTCGCTCAGCAACACAGCAGCTGCATCTGTCCTGCCCGGCCGATACCCTCGCACTTGGCGATCAGCTCATCGGAAGGCCCCAGCCCAAGGCTACGGGCCTTCGGCGTCGATCTCTAGCTAGTCCAAGTCTGCCGGGAAATGGACTACTTCGGAGCTGACTGCTTGCCGACTTGCTGAAGGACGAGACCTACGAGGGATGCCATTGCTCTTGAAAGAGTGCCATCCATGTTGACCGGCCAGCTGGGAGCTGGGCCGCGAGACCCTCGTGCGCGGTGAGCTGGGCCCCGAGACCCGCGTGTCGTGCGGCAACTTTTCGACCAGCTCACCGGGGCTGGAAGGCCTCCCGGTCGGACGTCTGTACTGGTGGCAAGACAAGAAAGCTCGATCTCGCTGAGGAGGAGCATGTGCAAGTTTTGGTGCATCGAAACGTTGCTGATCAGCTCATCGGAAGGCCTCAGCTCGACGCTTGCGCGGCCCTCGGCGTTGATCTCTAGCTAGTCCAAGTCTGCCGGGAAATGGACTACTTCGGAGCTGACTGCTTGCCGACTTGCTGAAGGACGACACCTACGAGGGATGCCATTGCTCTTGAAAGAGTGCCATCCATGTTGACCGGCCAGCTGGGAGCTGGGCCGCGAGACCCTCGTGCGCGGTGAGCTGGGCCCCGAGACCCGCGTGTCGTGCGGCAACTTTTCGACCAGCTCACCGGGGCTGGAAGGCCTCCCGGTCGGACGTCTGTACTAGTGGCAAGACAAGAAAGCACGACCTCGCTGAGGAGGAGCAGGTGCAAGTTTTGATGAGGAGGAGCATGTGCAAGTTTTGGTGCATCGAATTGTTCCTTCTCAACCCTTCCGAGGGCCCCAGCCCGAGGCTGGAGCGGCCCTGGGCTTCGATGTGGTCCAAGTCTGCCAGGAAATGGACTACATCGGAGCTGACTGCTTGCCGACTTGCAGGAGGACAGCACCAACGAGGGATGGCTTCGCTCTTGAAAGAGTGCATCCTGATAAACGCTCGGTGTTCGAACGCTCCGACCGAGTCTGAGTTCGAGCTGCAAGAGTGCCAAACCCTGAACGTGCAGCACCAAACACAGATGGAGCCTGAAGAGCAAACACAGATGGAGCCTGAAGAGCGCGAGGACTACAGCTTCATCGCGACCCGCCCAGAAGACGGCTACTGGGACTGGCGCCTCGACGAGCAGCGCGAGATCATGTCGCCGCAGTTCTGGCACATGCTCGGCTACGAGCCCGAGGAGATGGCCCACCACGGGGCGTGGCGCGAATTGGTGCACTGTGTCGACCTGGCGCTCATCGACCTGAACCTGCGCATGCACATCAAAACCTGCGGCGACTTTCCCTTCCTGCAGGAGGTCCGGTACCGGCACAAGAAGGGCCACGAGGTCTGGATTCGCTGCCATGGCCACATTGCCGAGTGCGACGAGAACTACAAGCCGACGCGCATCGTCGGCACGCACGTCGATGTCACGGACGAGTACACAGGCACCGGCCACTTCAAGCCTCGAACCGACTCGAGCCTGCGCGGCATGGAGCTGGCCAAGCTCTACACCGACTACGCGAGATTGCGCGACTATGCGCGGCGCAGAGAAGACACGGCAAACCAGCGCCCCTGCCGCTAGGAACCTGCCCTCGAGCGCTGCAGCTGCACTGCAGCACGTGCAGCACGTGCAGCACGTGCTGCACGTGCACATGTAAGCTAAAACTGTAGCATTAACTGATGAGCGCAGCACGTTGGCCATGCACTCAACCAGTTGTCCTCGCCAGAACCAGCGTCAACGTTGTGCTGCTTGGTCTGCCATTATGCCGCGCGTTTCCGTGGCTGCTTTGGGTCGCCAGCAGATCGACGCGGCGATGCAGCTGGCGCTCGCCAGCTCCGTCTTTAACGATCCATTGCCGTCCTTAGCTCGGCTGCGAGCTATGCCGTCTGCGTCTCCACAATATATAGGTACGCTGCCTGCCCTGGTCGGACAAAGCGCCTGATCACTATTGTTGGGTATATATCCCTATCCAAAATTCCTGCTATCATATGGGAGCATTTGATTTTGGTTTGCGTCCAATTCGGTTCTTCCACGTGTAACTGCCCGAAATTGCTCCCATATGGTAGCATTTCAGCTGTCCGAGTTACGTTGCCTCGTCAACCACAAAGGCTGGCAGGTCGCACGGATCTCGGGGTGGCGAGAGCGGGTGTTGAACTCAAAGACGCCAAAGCCGCGAGGGCTCGACCGCAGCCTGCGAGGAGCACGAGGGGTGGAGCCACGGGCTCTGCTTGCGCGTAACTGTGTACACCGGTCCGGTATACCGCATGGAGGTCGATTCAAACCCAGCCCCTGAGGTGCCCGACTCTTCCAGCACTGGTGTACGCGGCCAGAAGCGCCGCGCAGCCAAGCAGGGCGATGGAACAGGCGCTAAGAAGGTGTGCAAGTCGTGTGGCCAGTCTGGCCACTCGCGCAAGAGCCACTCCGCGTGCCCCATGAACGGGAAGAAATCGAGCTCCTCCTCAAGCTCAGGCAGCGCGCGCAAGCCACGCGCTGCGCGCAAGGCGGCCTCTGGGTCAGCGCCTGTGTCTTTCAGCGCATGGACATGGACGATGAACCCGTGCCCGGACGAGTACGAGCTCATGTTTGAAGAAGACGCGCGTGATGAGCTGCTCTTGACGCGTGTGACCACAGTCGACGGTGACGCGCCGCCGGACGAACCAGTCGGGATGTCCGGCCTCCTCACCGCCGAGGAGATCGACCAGGCACTGAAGAACATTCCCGTCCAGACGAAGCAGGTCCGTGAGTATTTTGACCGAGGCGCAGCAAAGCGCATTCGGCTGTGTTCTGCGTACAACCACGCGCGACAATCGATCGCGAAAAATGGCAAGTCGCAGCGTCGCTGCGTGATGTGCCGCGATAATGCGAGAAAAGAGTGCTCGGTTTGCAAGGTCGCGCTACACATTACGCGAAAGAGCGGCGCCACAGACGAAGTGACGTGCTGGGAAAGGTTCCACCGAAACAAAAACTTGAGCTAAAGGATTCTTTGTAGCTTGTACGACCTTGTTGATGTCGCAAGTAGCCTTGCTGACGTCTGGGCCATCTCAACACAACGCTGCTGTTTTTGAAACACTTCGTTCCTCACGGTCGAGTCGGATAGGTCACCTTGATAGGGGCCAAGCAGGCGGTCTGCAAAGTTGCTGACATATGGGAGCAATTTTGGGAGTGATAGACAGAAGCAGTGCACCAGACTTGGTGAAATGATAGAAATTAAGCACTGCTACCATATGGGAGCATCTTCTCAGACGATAGGGATATTTTCACACGGTCAACTGCTGCCAACAGAGATCTCCCTTAGCTCAGTTGGCAGAGCGTGCGACTGTTAATCGCAAGGCCGACAGTTCGAACCTGTCAGGAGAGTTAACTCTTTTTTTTTTTTTTTTTCTCTCCCCAATCGTTGTGTGTGGTTTTTTGACCATTGCCCTGTCATTCAACTGACTGGGAGCGATGTTGTTTTGACATGACGATCCGTTTGCGCTGCGGGTTTGGTAGAATAAGTTTGCAGGCGCTCGAAGAGAGCGCATCACTGACTCGCGATAGCTCAGTTGGTAGAGCGGGAGATTGTAACGTTATGTAGCAGAAATGCTACGACCCATAATCCTCTCTAGGTCGGTGGTTCAAATCCGCCTCGCGAGACTTTGCTTTTTTTTTCAACCAGCGCTCCATCTTGTAAGTCTGATGAATAAGTTTGCAAGCAATTGCTCTTTTCAGCATCAGCAAATGTCAGGCTAGCTCAGTTGGCAGAGCGCAGCCTTCACACGGCTGAGGTCGTGGGTTCGATTCCCACGTCTGATTTTTCCTTTTTTTCTTTTCCACGCCTTCATCTGGTAAGGTCATAGTTGCGCAACCCCATGCGATCATATCTGTCTTTGGGGGTATAGCTCAGTTGGTAGAGCGCGTGCTTCGCATGCACGAGGTCTCCGGTTCGATTCCGGGTGTCTCCATTTTTTTTTTTTCTTTTCAGGAGCCAGCCCAAGCCGATAGATCGAAAAGATGGCGGCGGCAACGACACCGCATGGCGCCGCCGCGGCGCTGGCCGAGGTGCCGCCCCGCGCGCTCGCTTGGGTCGGCCTCCTCGGCACCGGCCCCCACGGCGCCGTGGTCCAGTGCACCCTCCGCGCGCCGCCCTCCGCCGCCGCCGCCGCACTGCCGGCAATGGCCGCGAGGCCGATTGGTGATGCATCGCAGCTCTCTCGCTGGGCGCGCCTGGCGCACCCGCAGGTGGCGCGCGTGATGGGCATCGTCCCCCGCGCGCACGATGGCCGCGCGCTCGCGCTCGTCGAGGCCGGAGAGTGCACTCTCGCCGATGCCATGGACGCCGTGCACGAAGACGGCACACCCGAGGACCTGCCTGGGCACGCCAGGCATGGACAAGCGCAGGCGCAGCGTGCCATCATCGACGTGGAGGCCGTGGCGCGCGACGTGGTGCTCGGCCTTGCGCATGTGCACGCAAGCGGTCTGCGCCATGGCCGGCTTCATGCCGGCAATGTGCTCCTCTTCGCCAGCGGGCAGCGCGCCAAGCTGACCGACGTGGCGCTCGACGCCGCTGCCGACGACGCCGGCGCCGACGGCGACGGCGACGGCGTTGCCGGCGAGGACCGCGACAGCGGCCGTGCAGCTGGCTGACGACGTGGCGCAACTCGGGGTCTTGCTCACCGCTCTGGCCGCCGCTGCCACGGGAGAGCAGTCCAGGAGCACCGCGTGGCTCGATGCTCTAGCGCAGCGATGCAGCAGCGATGCCGCGGCGGCAGAGCTCACGCCAGACGAGCTTCTGGCCGCCGTGCCGCCACCTCCTGACGCCGCTGTTGCTGCTGCTGCTGCTGCTGCTGCTGCTGCTGCTGCTGCTGCTGCTGCCAGCGCGGCCAAGAGCTTGCCAGGCGACGGCAGCGGCGGCGGCAGCGGCGGCGGCAGCTGCGGCAATGGCAGGCGTGAGCTGCAGCAGGACGAGGAGGAGCGGCGGCGGCGGCACCCTATCGAGCGGCCCATGGCGCTACTGCTGGCGGCGTACGTGGCGGCGGCGGTGGCGGCGCTGGTGGCGCCGTTCCTGGCGGCAGACTGGCCGGCCATGGGCGCAGGCGTGCACGGGGACTGGATGACGGGCGACGCCGGCGGCAGCCCCGAGAGCGGCGACGAGGACATCGACGCGGCCTACGCGGCACTGCAGCTGGACGCGGACCCGGCGCAGGCCGAGTGGCGCTGCCTCGCCGCCTGCTGCTCGCTCCACACCTTTCAGGTCGCCGGGCAAGGCGGCAGGAGGTCCAGCGAGCTAGTCTTTCCGCTGCGCTGCCTCGAGGAGGAGGCGGAGCAGCAACAGCAGCAGCAGCAGCAGCAGCTGCAGCAGCTGCAGCCGCAGCAGCAGGATTTGGCGGCTGGCGCGCGGCTGTGCGTGGCCCGGCTGGCGTCGCGTGACCTGCGGCGGCCGCTCGGCGAGGTGCTGCTGGAGGCGGCGCTCGCAGGGCAGCCCTGCGCCGGTCGGCCTCATGCGCGTGTGGACGCCGAGAGGAACGCTCAGCGACGCGCTGCTGGTGCTCGAGCCGCCCTCCGAGGCGCCGTCTGCCGTGGGCGCCGGCAGCGGCGGCGTGTACATCCGTGAGCCGCTGCAGGCGGTCTACCTGTCGGGCGGCTATGCCAACGCCTCCGCCAAGGTCGACTTCCGGCCTCGCGACGACGAGCTGGTCGAAACGCAGCAACGCCGCAGCGGCGATAGCGATAGCGAAAGCGATAGCGATAGCGGCGGCAATGGTATCGCTCTCGCGTTCGCGCTGCACCGTCGCGAAGACGGCGGCGCGGAGCTGCGGCACGCGATATCGGCTCGAGCCGAGCACCAGGTGCTGTGCGACCTGGGCGGCGGGCAGCTGGCGCTGGCGGCGCTGCGAGCGGCAGGAGAGCACTGTCGGCTGACGGTGCAGCTGCTCGGTCGGGCGCCGGCGGCGGCCCTGCGCGAGCTGCTCAGCGCCGAGCCCACAGCGGCGCCGAGCGCCACACCCACATCCGAACCCACAGCGGCGCCGAGTCGCGCGCCGAGCCGAGCGCCGACTGTGTCGCCGAGCGGCGCGCCGAGCGGCACGCCCACAGCCGAGCCCACAGCGGGGCCGAGCCGAGCGCCGAGCCGCGCCGAGCCGCGCGCCGAGCGCCACGCCCACAGCCGGACCCACAGCCGCGCCGACGGTGACCGAGCCGGCCTCCTGCGGCGTTCGGGCCGCGCGCGGCGACGGTGTATGCGACTGTGGTGCGCGGTCGCGGACGCGGCGAGCGACTGTGGTGGCGGCCAGGACGGCGCGGAGTCGGGGCTGATTATGCGCTGCCACGGGCTGCTGCTGCGCGGCCAGGACGAGCCGCTGCCGCTCGGGATGCGCGACGGCGCCGCTCGCTGCCTGGGCCGCGGCGGCGGCGAGGGGCTCACGCGCTGCGAGGTGGGCGGCGTGGAGGCGGCGGCCTTGGGCGCCAGCACGCAGTTCGAGTGGCTCGGCGAGAAGTGCAAGCTGAGCGCGCACGGCTGCGACGGGGGAAGCGACCCCGGCTCGAGTGCCAGCACGGCGGCGCTGGGCGTGGCCAGGCAGCTCTGCCTGGACTGGTGCGCGTGGTCGCCGGCGTGCAAGGGCGTCGAGTGGCGGGAGGTCAGAGGCGGCATGTGCACGCTCTTCCTGCGCGACGTGGTGGGCTGTCAAAAGCACTGGGCCGAGTATGGCTACTTTGAGTGCTATCGCAAAGATCTCAACTAGCTCTGGGCTGACCGAGAATGGGAGCTTGAGCTTGAGCTTGGGCTTGAGCTTGAGCTAGCTGGCTGGGCGTGCGATGTGATCTGCAAAATCGATTGGTCGAGACCACTCAACATTACTCTTCGTTCGTGTGAGTGGTGGAGCACGTTGGGCCTCATCCGCTGTTGCTCGCCTTTTCCGCCGCTCTCGGCGTCGATACCCGTACTCCGGTCACCCCTGCCCTCCCTCGCTCGGCAGGCAGGTAGGTAGGCAGGCCTTGGTCCAGTTTTTGAAGATCTGGACTCCGTTTTCAGTTTGCACACGCTCGGGTGAGTGACTCCACGGCGCTGCGGACGGGGCGTCAGTCCGTGACCCTCCCCACCAGCAGCAAGGGCCGCCTGAGATCTTTCCTGAGACCTTTGGTGGAAAGCGTGGGCCTGGAACCCGACCGTAGTCTAATTACTAGTGCCGCTCACAAGAGCAGAATCCACGATGAACTCGTTGGGTCCATACGCGAGCACACGCTATCCAGCTCAACGTACGCGTTTCGACACTTGCGCTCGCAGGGCTGACTGACCTGTGAGCCTTGTTCCACTCGTTGGAGCCTACCGCGGCTCAGTGGACGGACGACCTTCTTCTTTCTCCCCCAACTTCACCCCTGGACACGTCGCTGATCGCGGAGTCCATCTGGACAGGGAGTGGCCTCTGCCTCTGGCCTCGGGCCATCGGAGCCGTCGGAACCTTGAGCTCCGATAGAGCCAGAAGCGCCCCCGCCCGCCCTCCCTCCGCTGTCCCGAGCTGGTGAACAAAGACCTCTCGGGCCTCTTGGGGTCTCAAGCTGACAGCCTGGACAGCGCGCACACAAGACGGACGGACGGACGTCCACTTACCTGCGAGCGCGCAGACCGGCTCACGCACGGAATCCACCCTTTGGGGCTATTCTCTCTCTGCCTCTTCGCAGGCCTCACCAGCGCTGCGGGCTTCAGGGATGTTTGACAGCGACGTTGGCGAGGGTCTGCCCGGCCCGAAAGATCAAGTTTTGCCTCTCCATTTTCAAAATTGGATCCCGAGTCCAGCCTCGCGCGCCTCTGCTTGGCGTCCTTTCACAACAAGGCCAGATCGATCGATAGATCCTTTGCAAGGCCAAGCCCGCGTGAACGAGCAGACCCCGTCCATCATCGAACGCGCAAGAAAGATCAGCAGCAGCAGCAGCAGCAGCAGCAGCAGCAGCAGCAGCAGCAGCAGCAGCAGCAGCAGCAGCAGCAGCAGGCAGCAGCAGCAGCGAGCAGGAGCAGGCAATAGCGAGCAACATCAGGCTGCACACCTCGCGCGGCGAGCAACACGGCGACGCAAGGAAAGCAACATGAAGCCCGAACGAGAAGACTTTAGCTGGATCGTCGAGAGCCCCGAGGAGGGCTACTGGGACTGGCTGCTGGACGAGGACCGCGAGGTGACCTCGCCGCAGTTCTGGCACATGCTCGGCTACGAGCCCAACGAGATGGCCTACTTGGCGCCTGGCGCGACCTGATCCACCCCGACGACCTGGCGCTCACCATGCTCAACCTGCGTATCCACCTCAACAGCCGCGGCGACCTGCCGTTTTTGCAGGAGGTGCGCTACCGCCACAAGGATGGCTCTATCGTCTACGTGCGGTGTCTGGGCCGCATCATCGAGTGCACAGAGGACGGCACGCCCACGCGCATGGTCGGCACGCACGTCAACATTACCGAGACGTATCTCCAGGAGCAAAAGGAAGCGGAGGAGAAGCTCAAGGGCCGAGAAGCTCAAAGAAGCCGAGGAACTCGCCGCCGCCAAACAGTTGCAGCAGCAAAAGGACAAGAGCCGAGGCCGAGAAGCTCAAGGAGGCGCAGAAGGCTGCCGAGGCAGCCGAGGCCGCAACGGCGGCGGCGCAGACTGCACAAGCCGAAGCGGCCGAGATCAAGTCGCAGCAAGAGCTCAAGCACGAGCAGCAGCAGCAGCAACAGCAGCAGCAGCAGCAGGAAGGGCAGCAGAGCGTTGCGGCCGCAGCAGCAAAAGTTCAGGCCAAGGTGCTTGCAAAGAAGACGGGCCACGCAGGGGCCGTGGACGACGAGGCGCGACGAGAGGGGGCTTTAGAGTGCTCGATGGTCAGCAACACCTCCGAGTTTGCGATAAGCCGATGCCGCGGCGGCGGCGACATGTGCGTGGGCCCGTTCCTCGTGCACCCGGGCGCCTCGCTCTCTGGCCCGCTGCCGGTCGCCTTTGCGTCAGCGCGCATCAAGTGATGTCTGCTCCTGCCTCTCTTTAGTGCGCTCACTACTCGTGCCATACCGTGCCGTACCATACTACAGCGCAGCGAGCATCAGCGGCAAGCGGCGGGACAAGCGGCGCAAACCGCGGCGGCGGCGGCGGCCTGCGACAAGCGATGACGCGGTCGCTACCAGGTGCCAGCAGCCATTTTGACACGGATGGACCAATGGATCAATCAATCTTTCAAGATCTTGATCTTGGCAACCAGCTTGGCCGGGCCGACCGGGCCTGGGGCCTGCCTGCCCGTGTCGTGCAAAGATCTGACGCTTCCGCTTCCGCCCCGCCTCGCCCAGAAACGCCACCTCCCCAATCCTCAGCTTGCTTGGCTTGGCCTTGCACTGCCCCTGGTTTCGACACTGCGCTTTGGCGGCCACGACGCCACACGGTCGATCCGAGTCATCCATTCGAGGTCACAGCCCTCGCGCCAACGGTTCGGTCGGTCAAGCCCCAGCAGCCCCTTCAAGTTGATCTCGCAATCAACTCGAGCTAGCTAGCTAGAGTAGCTTGGCAGCCAGGCAGCCACAGGCAGTTGCTCCCGCTCACTTGCTCTGCAACCAAAACCAGGCGGTCATGTGAGCGCTTCGAGCAAAGCCTTTCGAGCTTGTGGTTGGTCGACAGTGACCCAGTCAATCCTTGATCGCCGATCTTGTCTTGGTCTTGATCTCAATCACCATCAAAGCGTGTCTCGAGACAGCTTTGACCAGTGCGTGCAACCCTACCAGCGCCTGTGACTGCGACCTCTTCGATCCGCATAAGTCAAAGGTCCGGGGCCAATTTCCAACGCCCAAGCACCGCAAGCAGAGCGCTCGCTGTCTAGAGGCTGAACATCGCCCGCGGGGCCTACGCATCTCCGACGACCATCTAGCGGATACTCCCGCGACAGAGCAGTAAGGCACCGGTTGGCCTCGAAGCGAACCGAACCCACCCGTCGGCATTGTTGACTTCGCTGCGCCCTCACGGACAGACAGACCGCGCCAACTTTAGCTGTCAGCTGTGAGACGGAGGGAAGGAAAAGCGAAATGCGCTCTGTGAGGAGCCAAAGCAGTCTGTGAGGGGCCGAAACCCCAAAGCAAGAAAAAGGCCCTCTGTTGTTTGTGAGGCGGAGTAAAAAAAATAGCTCTGTGAGGGGAGAGAGGGACCATTTTCCCGCTCCTTGATCAAGTCCTTGACCTCGACTCGCCTCACATTGGGCTGACTGACTGACTGATTGACCCGTCGGCAGTCGACCCTTGAGCCAGAAAGGCAACAAATGCCCAGAGAGGCCGAATGGCCAAAAAGCAAAACGCAATGGTGCCAGGTGAGGCAAGGAAGGGCGTGCCAGGTGAGGCAAGGGCGGAGATTGGAAGCCGCCCGACGACTGCGATGGTCAAAATTTCCTGCTCAGCCGAACGCGTTTCCGTCCGCGTGAAAGCCTTCCGAAGCTGTCCCGCTGTCGGCGCGTGTCCGAAGCGGAGGACGGAGCTCCATCCACTCTGTTCTGTTCTGCGAGGCCGGTCAACGCTGTTTTGCCTGCCCGCCCGCCCTTGACTTTGGTGGCTCGAGGCTGGCTCGCCACGGCATTCCGCAGAAGCGAAAGGGAGGCCGCCGTTCGCTGACCCACGCCACCAGCCTGGCCCATGGCCTCGCTGATCGCCGCACGGACATGGCCTGGGTTGCGTAGGCCTGGCGGGTCAACGTCTAGCGGATACTCACGTCGAGCACAAGTACGGTAGGCCACAAGCTGTCGACGTTTCTAGCTAGTTCCGTTCATGTTCCATGTCAGTTCCGCCCGCCACGTCTTTTTTTTTTCTTCTGCTTCTTTCCTTGTCCATTTGGGCTCAGAGCAAGCGATCACAGAGCGATATCGCGCACTCAGCGCGCCCCAGCGATGGCGATTGATGCACGAGCGGCGAGGCTAGCAGGCGTGGAGCTCGCGAGCTCTCGCATCCGCAGACTCGCAAGACCAGAGGCCATGCTTGCTCGTGGGCAACGCGTCTCGCCCAGGGCGTCGCTGACCAGGAATAGCGCACTGCGCAGTCGGCCTATGCCACCTCGATCAACATCTAGCGGAAACTCGTGCTAAGCACGAGTAAGCCACTTGCCCTGCTTGCGCGTCTGTGATCGAGCTGCGTGCAGGTGGCTCCGACACAAGCAAATCGCTTTTCATTCTCTCGATGAACACGTTGCGGCCGGAACCGGAACCGGAAAATGAAAAGCGATCGATGATGACTTTGGCGAGCTCGATATCGCTCTCGCAACCGCCCCGAGAGAGAGGTGAGGAGACGATTCATGCACAAGCGGACCGTGGAGCACGCAAGCAAGCTCTCGCATCCGCAGACTTGCAAGACCTGAGGCCGAGCTTGACCGTGAGCAACGCGTCTCGCCCAGGCGTCGCTGACCAGGAATAGCGCACTGCGCAGTCGGCCTATGCCACCTCGATCAACATCTAGCGGAAACTCGTGCCTAAGCACGAGTAAGCCACTTGCCCTGCTTGCGCCTCTGTGATCGAGCTGTGCACTTGCTGTCGGGTGGCTCCAACACATCCGCGTGAGTCCACGTGACGGGATCTCAGCCGAGGAATCACTTTTCATTCTCAATGAACACATGTTTTGGCCGGAACCGGAAAATGAAAGGCGCGGAGTTTTGGCCGGAACCGGAAAATGAAAAAGCGATCGATGATGACTTTGGCGAGCTCGATATCGCTCTCGCAACCGCCCCGAGAGAGAGGTGAGAGGAGACGATTCATGCACAAGCGGACCGTGGAGCACGCAAGCAAGCTCTCGCATCCGCAGACTTGCAAGACCTGAGGCCGAGCTTGACCGTGAGCAACGCGTCTCGCCCAGGGCCGCTGACCAGGAATAGCGCACTGCGCAGTCGGCCTATGCCACCTCGATCAACATCTAGCGGAAACTCGCGCCGAGCACGAGTAAGCCACTTGCCCTGCTTGCGTCTATGATCGACGCACGTGCGTGGTGCAGGTGGAAATCATAGCGTCCTATTCTCAACCTCAATGAACACATACCGGGACCGGTTTTTTTCCAAATGAGCAAACGCACGAACGTGGGAAACGAGACGCGATGCCATATCGCTTGACAACAGGGCCTTGGCGGACGAGCCAAGCTCTCGCCAACAGGCCTTTGCACACTAAGGCTAGAGCTTGCAGGCATGTGAGTGCTCGTGTCCGCAGACCTGCAAGACCAGAGGCAATGCCTTTCGGTGAGCAACAAGTTTTGCAGAGTATCGCTGGCCACGAATAGTACACTGCATACGAGCTTAGGTGAGTCGGGTCAGCATCTACCGGATACTCATGCCGAGGAGGAGTAAGGCACTTTCTCTGCTCGCCCCTATCTGCAAGCCCCAGCTGGGAATTGGTGGTGCCATCCATCGTGCCATCCATCCACCAAACAAGCAAAAATTCGCTCAAGGCCCGCGGAACATTCTCTTTCCCCCCGAAATAAAGGCAAACGCCCCTCGGGAAACACAACAATGCCCCGCACAGCAATGGCGGAATTCGGCCCGAAACAGAGCCGAGGGGAGGGAGTTTTTTTTGGTTGTTTCACCTCACAACAAGCGACGGAAATGGTGCACACCTTCAGCGCTCAAGAACGGACCCGGACGTGGCCGCGCAAGTTCAAATCAATGGATCCGGCCGCGGATTCCGGAGGAAAAGTCGGGAAAATTCGGCGGAATCGAGCGGAGGTCAGGTTGGGTGGTCAAGGACGGATGTTTTGCTAAATGCCCCAAGCAGCAGAATGGACTAAGGAGCGGTGTATGGTGAAAGGCACCGCCCCCTCTCATGGCAGGAAGCTCGGTCACATCCCGATGCACGAATCGGAGAAACGTTCTGTGCCGGGAAAAGCTCTTCGACTTGGAGGCCCATTCTGATGCAACAGCCAATCACACTCGACACCGTCCGAATTCGTGGTCAACCTCTTGCAGCTCTCACTCTTTTTAGAGTGATACTTTGTTGACTTCTTGGTGTCGTCATGCTGACCGGGATGTCAAGAAATCCAGCCTTTGTTGTTCGCGTGGCGATAGTGGTACGGTTTTCTGTAAGTACGAGAGTAGAGCCCCGGGCTGCCCTCACAGAAACGTTTCAACCGAAAGTGGCATCCAGGTCAAAAAAGTTCCGATTCAGAGGCGCAAAACTCGCGCGGAAGGAGGGTTCGGAGTTGTGTTTATGCAGGGAGTTTGCCCCACGCTTTCTGCTCAGCGATATCGCGCTCTCCGGGCTGGCCGGGAAGGGCCCAGCGGCCCGCCCCGGTTCTCTGGCACTCCGCCGCGGCCCCTGCTTGTCCTGGGCGCCACTGCCGGTCCGCTTTCTGGCCCGGGCGGCTGGGCTTTAATACGCGGCAGCACGCTGCCAAGCAACTTAATATAGGCGTCGGAGCGCGCGCCTAAGGTGCGAGCATGGGTATGTAGCGGATACTCGCCGGGGATAGAAGACCTAAGCAAGGCTGCCTTGGGAAGCATTGGGAACTCTCGGTGCACGGCTCGGTCAAGCGTGCTGGCTGGCTGGCTGGCTGGCTGGCATCGGAAGGTGGAACACTCCGTCCCAGCAACAGGCTGGGACGGAGGCCGAGGACGACGCCTGACTGAGACTGACTGCCTGACGCCAAAGGCTGACTTGCTCTTTCAAGAGCCAGCTGGTTCGGAAGCTCTCACCATCCATCCATGCGGAGGGGGAGGGCGGAAGCTTTTCTGCCGTGCCCCAGAGCGCCCAAGATCCGCTTGCGCTCGAGACCTGTCCTTGCCCGCCTCTTCTGGCCGCGGTCCGCGCCGCGGGAGGGTGGTCGGAGACCTGACCCAGGGAACGTGAGCGCCGTCCTGGAACTAAATATTGGCAGAGCGGACCTCGGTAGGCCGGGCTGGGGCCGGGCTTAGTATTGGCTACCGGATACTCGCTCTGAGGAGGAGTATGAGCCTTGCAAAAGCGAAAACAAAAAAAAACGACGACAGAGCGGAGGTCAAGACGCTGAAAGGGAGAGCGATTTTCTTGGCATTTTGGCCCTTTCTCCCTCACATCCTCCCCCTTCCTCACAAGGCTCTGTGAGGAACAGAGAAAAAAAAAAAACGAAGCGAAACAAAAAAAAAAAAAAAAAAAGCAATCATAAAGCATCACGACACAACCGCCTTCTGAGAGGAGAGGTCACTCCGTGTCTGGTTTGAGTACTTGTTATCACAAAGTAACGTCTACTATTACAAAACTAAGCGTATGTGTGTAAAGCAGGGCCTGTGAGAGAGAGGTTCAGAGGGAGACCACACAGTTGGTCAGAAGCAGGGCAATCTGGCAAAAAAAGCCAAAGAAAATCGCAACGCTTTGCAAACTTGTTTACCGCTCAGCAGGCACAAAGGCCCACACATGGTCCCCACCCGCGCTTGCGAAGGAAAGGAGGGGTAGGCGATCGGTAACAAAGTCCTATAATAGCTGATTCGTCTTTGGGTCTCACCACAGCTCGTGGCACCGCCGTGATTCCACTCTTTCCCCGAGTCTTAGTCTGAAAGCCTAAACGATTTCCATACTCCGCCCTCCCCTCTCACCTCTTGACTAGCGTTTCCGCTAGACGCTCTTTAGCATCGGATCTGGCCCGAGGCAAGGCCCAACTGTGTCACACCAGGAAACCCGACCACAACTCGAGCAACGTCACAATTACAATCAACCCTACCCCACCATTAGCACACCACTGATCGATCGCTCCTCACCACAGTCTGTGAGGACAAGCTAAGTTTTGGCCGCAAAAAGCAAAAAGGGGAAGAAAAAAGAAAAGGAAGGAAGGAAGGAAGGAAACCAGAAGCATCGGAGCGACGGCACAGAGTCCAAACGCGATGGAGGAGCGGCTGATGCGGCGGCGGCTCACGCAGGCGCTGCCGTTCGTGCAGGCGCTGGCCGCCGGCCGGCCTGGTGGGCTGGCCGAGTGGCAGGACCTGCACCTGAACGAGCTGCTCTGCGTCGAATGCCCAAGCCCAGACAAGGTAATGCGCGCCCTAACTGAGGATGAGAGCAGTGACACCGTCGCGGACGCCGACGCCGACGACGACGACGACGACGACGACGACGAGCAGCAGCAGCGCGGCGGCGGCGGCAGCGGCGGCGGCAGGCGGACGCGCTGCCCTTGCTTGACGCTGCAGCGCTGGCCACGGCATGCGCCATGGCAGAGCAAGACGGGCAGCGCGTGCTGGCCGCGCACGTGCTGGTGCGCGGCGGCGAGGGCGGAGAGGGGAGCGCGGCGCTGGGCGCGATGGCCGCGCTGGGCGGCGCTGCTGGCGGCGCGGTGGAGATCACCGGCGACCTCGCGATCCTCGGGTCGCACAGCGGCGGTGGCAGCGGTGGCGGCGGTGGCGGCAGCGAGGTCGCGCTGCCGCGCTCGCTGGTCGTGCGCGGGTCGCTGTGCCTGGCGCACTGCGGCGCCGCGCGCCGCCGCGGCCGGCGAGTTGGACGTGCTCGGCGACGTGAGCATTCACTGGAGCACGTCATCGCGACTGCCTGCCGCGCGACGTCTCACCGCCGGCCGCGACATGACGCTGTACGGCTGCATGAGCCTCACGGCGCTGCCCGCGCACCTCGCCGTCGCGCGGGCGCTCACGGTGCGCTGGTGCCCAGCGCTGCGTGCCCTCCCGCGCGACATGCAGGTCGGCGGCGACCTCAACCTGGACGGCGCCAAGGCGCTGCGGTCGCTGCCCGCCGGCCTGCGCGTGGCGGGCAGCGCGAGCGTGACCAAGTGCGCGCGCCTGGCCGCGCTGGGCGCCGACACGGTCGTGGCCGGCGACCTCAGCCTCGGCTGGTGCGCCCAGCTGCGCACCCTGCCGCCGGACCTGGTCGTGGGCGGCACGCTCACCGTCGGGGACGCGCCCAGCCTGGAGGCGCTGCCGCCGGGGCTCTGCGTGGGCGCGGGCTTGCGCCTGGACAACTGCATCACCTTGACGAGCATGCCTGACGGCCTGGCCATCGCCGGCGACGTCACCGTGTTGGGGGCGCTGCGGTTGACGACGCTGCCCGTGGGGCTTTTCAGACAGCAGCACCAGCACCAGCAGCACCAGCAGCACCAGCACCAGCACCAGCAGCAGCAGCAGCAGCAGCAGCAGCAGGGTTTAGATCAAGATCTAGATCTAGACCGAGACCTTGAGGAACAGGAGGAGCAGCAGCTCATGCGGCGGCCGCGGCGCAAGCGGCGGCGTGGGCAGCACACGAATGATCAGGACTGCCGCAAGCAAGCCCGCTCATCACGCAGCATGGTCAGCAGCAGCAGCAGCAGCAGCAGCAGCAGCAGTAGCAGCTGCACCGCAAGAGCATCATCTTCAGCAGCAGGAGCAGCAGCAGCAGCAGGAGCGGCGGCGGCGGCGGCGGCGGCGGCGAGGCCGACCAGCGGGCAATGGCGGCCTGCAGGAGGGCCGCGCGCGAGCCTCGCCGTGGTCGCGTGTCCCTCCCTCGAGTCGCTCGGCGGCGACCTGCGCGGCGTCAGCGGCGACCTCACGCTGCGCGAGTGCGGCCGCCTGCGCGAGCTGCCGGCGGACCTCTGCGTGCAGGGCAGCGCGCGGCTCTCGCTGTGCGGCGCGCTCGGCCGCGGGCCGGCGCGGTCGCTGCGCGTCGGCGGCGCGCTGGACGTCTCGCGCTGCGGCCAGCTGGCCGCGCTGACCGCGCGCGGCGGGCGGCTGGCCGTGGGCGGGCGGCTGCGGCTCTCGCGGCTGCCCTCGCTCACCGCCCTGCCCGGCGCTGGCAGCGCTGGCGCTGGCAGCGCTGGCGCTGGCAGCGCTGGCGCTGGCAGCGCTGGCGGCGAGCCGCTGCTGGTGGCCGGCGGCGGGCTGCGCGTGACGCGGTGCCCGCGGCTGGCAGCGCTGCCCGCGCTGGACGGCGTGCGCGGCGACGTGCAGGCGCGGCGCTGCAAGCGCCTCACCAGCCTGCCCGCCGGCCTCACGGTGCGCGGCGGGCTGGACCTCTCGCACTGCACGCGGCTCGAGCGGCTGCCCGCCGGCCTGCGCGTGGCGCGCAGCCTGGTGCTCACGGGCTGCCGCCGCCTGCGCGCGCTGCCGGCCGACCTCTGCGTGGGCGGCGACGTGGTGATCGAGCGCTGCCCGGCGCTGCGGGCCGTGCCGGCGGCCATGCTGGCCTGGCCGCCCCGGCCGGACGGCCGCCGCCGCGTCGTGGCGCTCACCGGCTCCGGCCTGTCGCCAGAGGCCGTGGCCTGGCTGCGCGAGGCGGCCGCGCCCGGCGTGACCTTCCACTGCGAGGAGCAGCACGCGGCCGCGGCCACCGCCACGCCGCCCGCGGCCAGCAGCCTGCAGGCGTGCGTGGCCGAGTGGCTGGCCGAGGCCGGCGTGGCCGAGGTCCAGCCTGGCCGCGATAGCCACGTCGAGGACGACGACGGCGACGACGGCGACCTCGACCTCGACCACGTCGTGGACCTCGAGCTGGGCAAGAGCAAGAGCGGAGAGGCGGCGGCGTGGAGCTCGCGCCGCGGGTGATGCAGCGGCTGCCGCAGGAGAGGGACCGCGCGGCCGCGGTGCAGTTCCTGACGCGGCTGCGCGGCGCCAAGGAGTTTGGCATCGCCGAGACGCGCAAGGCGCTCGCCAAGCGCGTGGTCGCGGTGCTCGAGCTGCTCTCTGGCGACGAGGCGCACCGCGAGGAGCTGCTGCTGCGCATGAGCGACTCGCTGGACGCGTGCGACGACAAGCCGGTCTGGGCGCTCAACCAGATGCACCTGGTCGTGGAGGTCGCCAAGGCCCGAGAGAGCGCCGAGCAGCTGCGGGACCTCGGGCGCAGGGTGATGCGGCTCATGGTGGTGCACGAGCACGCCAAGCGCAAGGTCGACTCGCTGCGCTGGGTGGACGACGTCTGCGTGTACCTGCGCTTCGAGATCGACCTGCGCGAGGCGCTCGACCTGCCGGTCACGGCCACGGCCATGATCTTCCCCAGCTACGTCAACGTCGCCGCGGAAGAGCTGCAGGCGGCCAGGGAGGAGGCGCTGGCCATCACCGAGCCGCAGTTCGAGGCCTGGCTGGCCGGCTGGCCCGAGTGGCAACACCAGCAGCGGACCGAGCTGGCGCGGCAGCTCGCCTGGCCGGACCTGCCCGAGGTCGAGGCCGGCCGCGGCTCGCCTCTGCTGGACGTGCTCGGCGAGCGCATGCGCGACCCGTGCTGCTGCTGCTGCTGCCGCCGCCCGGCCGAGGCGAGGCGGAGCAGGAAGGGAGTGGGACGCCGCGAAGGCTGCGGACGCCGCTATGGCTGCGGACGCCGCTATGGCTTCGGCCGCCGCGTGGAGCCTGGCCGACCTGCTGAGGCACTGGGAGGCCACTGGCCTCGACCTCAACAACTCGCCAGTGTCCTGCGAGAGGCTGCGCAGCGGTCTGCGCAGGCTGGCATTGGTCACGCCGCCAGACTGACTTGACTGACTGACTGACATGTGACAGTGATCGATCGATCGACGTGCCTCTAGAGCTAGAGCTAAAAGGGCTCTGCTATCGGCTGGCTGGCCTGACCGCGACGTGCATGCGACGTCGAGGACGACATGACTGACTGTGACTGCTGATTGACGATGATGATTGACTGACTGACGTGGCTCTCTCTACTGACCTGGACTTGTTGCCCTGTACGTCACGTACTACGTGAACCTCGCGACCAGTCTCGACTCGGCTTGAGCAATCCCGTCTACGTGAAAGGACAAGGTACGGTACGTACCGCGTACCTGGTATGGTACGTACTCTGCACGGTACGGTACCGTACGTGGTACCTGGTACGTACCTGGTATGGTCCCGTACGTAAGTTTGGTTCCGTTGTCGTACGTGTTCTTTCTGCCGTAGTTTCTTTGCGCAGAGAGAAGAGAAAGTGCAAGTCGTCGTTTTTCGTTTCAGTACGTGCGTGCGTGTGCGCGTGTGCGGCGCGGAGCTGCTGTTCTCAGTGATGGAAGGTCGGCGCGGCGCTCTCGGGTGGTCAATCCTCGGAATTCAGACGACATGTCGGTTGTTGCGGCGCGGAGGACGTGCGGTGCTTATGATGGCAGATGGCAGCGACAGCAGGCGGCGGCGCGGAGAGTGAAGCTGAACGGATGGGAGACGCAGGGACGCCGCGTGACGAGGCGTTTACCCTTGAAAAAGAAAGGGGTGAAGCCGGAAGCAAGCAAGCAAGGAGCAGGTTTGGCGGCGCGGCCGCTTGGCGCGAACCCACGTCACACGTGGGTGTGCGCGCGAGGACACCCTTCTCTTTCGTTGCCGCCGTTAGCTTACGCGAGCTAACGGCACCGCGCTGCACGCTTGCATTGCCTGCTTAGAGCGCGAGCACAGGCACAGGCACAGCACAAGGACTGCGAGAAGGTCCTCCTCGGGAGGCACAATCGAGTCTCGAGCAGAACCCCAACCTCCCAGAGCAAGGAGCAGCAGCAGCAACAACAGCAGCAGTAGCAGCAAGCCATAGTTTCAGGTTAGAGCCACCATGCAGCAGCGCATCCTTTGCGGCCCTGGCCGTGGCCGGCGGCCTCGAGACCGCCTCGGCGTCCATCGACGTGGTCGGCAGCGGCAGCGACGTTGGCGTGCAGGCCGTCGAGTCGCAGTACATTGCCATCGGCAAGCCCGGCGTGGACTGCGAGGCGCTCTCCGAAGAGGTGGACCTGATCTCGCGCGACAACTTTGGCGTCCTGGCCGACGGCATGGGCACGCACAACATCGCGCTCGAGTCCACCTGCCTCGTCCGCTTCGAGGGCAGCGAGGACACCGTGGCGATGGTGCGCGGCCTGCCCGACGTGGCCGACGTGGAGCCCAACTTTATCCTGCAGGCCGCCGCGGCGCCCGCCAGCTGGGGCCTGGACCGCATCGACCAGATCTCGGCCGTGCTGGACAACGAGCCGTTCGACCCCGAGTACGACGGCACGGGCGCCACCGTGTACGTGCTGGACACGGGCATCAACTACGAGCACGTCGAGTTCAAGGGCCGCGTGCACCACCACAGCATGATCTCGGAGAACCCGCTCGAGGACAACCAGGGCCACGGCTCGCACTGCGCCGGCACGGTCGGCGGGTCCACGTACGGCGTGGCGCGCGGCGCCGAGATCTGGGGCATCAAGGTGCTCAACTACCAGGGCTCGGCTCGGTGTCCGACATTGCCGACGGCGTTCGCAAGGTCATCGAGCTGCAGGGCGGCCGCCCCGGCGGCGTAATCAGCATGAGCCTGGGCGGCGGCTTTAGCCAGGCCATGAACAACGCCGTGCAGGTGGCCAACGACGCCGGCTTTATCGTCGTGGTCGCCGGCAACAGCAACGTGGACGCCTGCGGCGCCTCGCCGGCCTCGGCGGGCGGCAACGGCCGCACCGGCGGCGTCATCACCGTCGGCGCCACGGAGATCACCCAGAACGGCGGCAAGGCCTACGACACGCGCGCCAGCTTTAGCAACTACGGCTCGTGCGTGGACATCTGGGCCCCGGGCGTCAGCATCAAGTCGGCCTGGAAGCACTCGCCCACGGCCACCAACACCATCTCGGGCACCTCGATGGCCACCCCGCACGTCGCCGGCGTGGCCGCGGTGCTCCTGCAAAAGCACGACCTCGACAAGGACGCGGCCATCGCCGAGCTCTTTGGCACGGCGCTGCCCAGCGTCACCGACCGCAACGGCGGCCACGACCCCAAGGTCGCGCGCAACCGCTTCCTGCGCATCTCGACCTACACGGGCCCGCCCACCATGCCCACGCCGCAGCCCACGGTGCCGCCCACGCCCGCCCAGCCGGGCGTCTACGTCGGCAGCACGCGCCTCGACTACGCGCCGAGCAAGTTTGGCCCGGCCATCGACTCGATGCCCGGCCCGCGTGTACGCGCGCACGTCGTCACGCGTGCCCGAGATGTGCGAGCAGACCAGCGAGGACCTCAGCGGCAAGATCGCCGTCGTGGAGCGCGGCAGCAAGTTTACGACAAGGTCTTCAACGCGCAGCAGGCCGGCGCCGTCGCGGTCATCATCGGCCAGACGCGGCACGTCGCTCTTCCAGCCGGGCATCACCTACGGCCGCAAGGACGAGGCCGAGGTGCCGTCCTGCATGACCAACTTTGACGGCCTGCTCGCGCTGCGCGACGCGCACGGCCAGATGATCACCCGTCGGCGCGCCCACGGACGACCAGCTGGGCGGTGGCGACGACGACGACGATGAGGAGGAGCCGGTGCAGCCGCCCAAGGAGCGCCGCCGCCGCCGCCGCCGCCGCCGCGGCGGCCGCCGCCGCCGCCGCGGACGCCGCGTGCTAGCGAGCGATGACGAGGTGGACGCCTAAACGCGACGGACCAGCAGTAGTCCGCGAGGCCGATAGGCAGACAGACATGCCAGACAGACTAACAGAACAACGACCGACAAACAACCAGACCACCACATCCTCGCAACCCAGCCAGCCAGCCAGCCAGCCAGCCAGCCAGCCAGCCAGCCCGCTTGTGCCAGCGCTTGTGTTAGCAGGACAAGTCTGGCAAAGGCGCCTTGCGTAGCGAGGATCCTCGTGACGCGCTGCCAAGTGGCACGCTCGCTCTCCGCGGCCAAGCGAGTGGCTCCAACCAGTGCACGCAGCGTCTCTCGTTCAGGCCAGCGTTTTCTGAGAAGATTACTTACGCCGATTTAAGACTGGTCGCGAGGTTGACGTTGTGGTGGACCCTGGGAGCTCCAGGGCGATTCATGTTTCTGGGAGAAATGACCGCACAGCGCGCAGCCTGCCAGCCCTGCGATGAGCCGCCGCGGCGTCAACCGACCGCGCGCGCCGTCGCCATGGCGTGGCGGCCCGCGCGGCTTGACTCGCTCGTGTTGGCTCGCGGCGTGCGTGTTGTTCACGTGACAAGGGGTCCCCGGAGCATGTCATGACTGATGTCATCTTACGGCCCTGAGGCGATCCGGGTTCCGACACCAACCGATTCTTGCAGAGGAATAGCTGGGTGCGCACGACGTTGCATCAGAACACCACACCTCACGTTTTCTTCGCCGAGATACGCACCAAGCAGACGGTACAGGCGTCATCTAGCAACCAGTCACAGAGATACACGGCAAGCACTCGGTAGACTGCTACTGGGTCCTATGTGCTGACCGCATCTACCGGATTCGACTCTCGGACACGAGTAAAGAATCTTTTTTGTGCCTTGTACGGCACGAGTACCAGTACCGGTACACTGTACCGGTACCGGTACTGTGTACAATACACAGTACCGGTACTGTACCGGTACTGTACCGGTACCGTACCTGTGTGGAGCGTAGCAGCGCAGAAGAGGAAGCGACAGACAGCAGGAGCGGCGGAGGCGGTACCAGCGCAGGGTGGACGGGCGTGGGCGTCGGCCAGTGCGGGCGTCAGTGAGCTGAGCGATGGCGGGCGGCAGTCGCACGCGCTCGACGAGGGGCGCTCGCGAGCGCGAGCGAGCTAGACGCAGAGCTGGGCGGCGGTGTCCAAGTGGCGAGAAAGCGGTGATCAAGGAGGTGCTCGAAGATGGGCTGGGTCGAAACTGCAACAGGATCGTAACGAGGTACAGCACGCTCTCCCGCTGGAGGCGACTCACGTATGATGATGCTGCGGAGAGTCGGTATTCCCTTTACAGCAACACGATCGCCCTAGCCTTCAGGGAGTTTGAGGCCAACGACGAACGTGAGGCGCGGCAGCTGATCGAGCGCGGACTGGCCCCCGCTGGGATGACAGTGCTCAGGAACCTTTGGCTTGATGAGGCATCCTGCTCGACGCTGACTGCGCTTCCAGAGGGACTCGTGGTCGGCGACACCCTGAGCTTGTCGCGCTGCCCTGCGCTGACCAGCTTGGGCGACGGCCTCAGCGTCGGCGGCTGTCTTGACCTCAATGGCTGTTCGGCCCTACAGGAGCGGCACCGTGGCGACATGGGCGCCTTCTTTGAGCAGCTTTCGGCGGTGCTGGGGCCCAAGGCCGGGCTCGCTCTCGCTGGATGGAATGCCGTGGAACAAGTACCCGATGGCTTTAGCGTCGGCGGCGATCTCGATCTTGGTTGCTCGACCCTGACCAGCCTGGGCGACGGCCTCAGCGTTGGTGGCGACCTCAACCTTTACCGGTGTTTGAAGCTGACCAACCTGAGCGACGGCCTCAGCGTCGGCGGCAGTCTCATACTGTGGGGCTCCTCGGCCCTGACCAGCCTGGGCGACGGCCTCAGCGTCGACGGTCATCTCGATCTGGAGGGCTGTTCGGCCCTGCAGGAGCGGCACCGCGGCGACATGGGCGCCTTCTTCGAGCAGCTTTCGGCGGTGCTGGGGCCCAAGGCCGGGCTCTCTCTCGCTGGGTGGGATGCTGTCGAACAAGTTCCCGAAGGCTTCCGCGTCATCTACGACCTCAATCTTCGCGGCTGCTCGATCCTGACCAGTCTGCCAGATGGCCTCAGCGTCGGCGGTCATCTCGAGCTCGAGGGCTGCTCGGCTCTGATCAGCCTGCCAGACGGCCTCAGCGTCGGCGGTGACCTCGAACTTTCTCAGTGCTCGGCTCTGATCAGCCTGCCAGACGGCCTCAACGTCGGCGGGAATCTCCACCTTCGTGGCTGCTCGGCCCTGACCAGCCTGCCAGACGGCCTCAGCGTCGGCGGTGACCTCGAACTTTCTCAGTGCTCGGCCCTGATCAGCCTGCCAGACGGCCTCAGCGTCGGCGGTCATCTCGATCTGGAGGGCTGCTCGGCCCTGCAGGAGCGGCATCGCGGCGACATGGGCGCCTTCTTCGAGCAGCTTTCGGCGGTGCTGGGGCCCAAGGCAGGGCTCTCTCTCACTGAATGGAGTGCCGTCGAGCATGTGCCCGATGGCCTCAGCGTCGGCGGCGACCTCGATCTCACTGGTAGCTCGGCCCTGAGCAGCCTGCCAGACGGCCTCAGCGTCGGCGGTGACCTCGTTCTTTACGAGTGTTCGGCTTTGACCACCCTCTGCGACGGCCTCAGCGTTGGCCGTCATCTCCATCTTTGCAAATGTTCAGCGCTGACCACCCTCGGCGACGGCCTCAACGTCGGCGGTGACCGATCTCCGCGAATGCTCGGCGCTGACCAGCCTGGGCGACGGCCTCAAGGTCGGCGGTGACCTCGATCTTAGCAACTGCCGGTCCCTGACCAACCTGGGTGACGGCCTCAGCGTCGGCGGCGATCTCCAACTTCGTGGCTGCTTGGCTCTGCAGGAGCGGCACCGCGGCGACATGGGTGCCTTTTTCGAGCAGATTTCGGCGGCGTTGGGACCCAAGGCAAGCCTCACTCTCGCGGAGTGGCATGCTGTCGAGCAAGTGCCCGATGGCTTTAGCGTCGGCGGCAACCTCAATTTCGGGGGCTGCTCGGCCCTGGTCAGACTGGGTGACGGGCTCAGTATCGGGGCGATCTCAATCTCGGTGACTCGACGCCCCTGATCAGTGTGGGCGACGGCCTTAGCATCGGCGGCTACCTTGGTCTCTTCGGCTGTTCGACCCTAACCAGCCTGGGCGACGGGCTCAGCGTCGGCGGCGACCTCTGTCTTCATGGCTGCTCGGCCCTTACCAGCTTGCCGACGAGCCTTCGCGTCAACGGCTGGCTCAACCTGAACGTTTGCACCCAGCTCACCAGCGTGCCTGAGGGGCTCGACGTAAATGGCGACCTCAGCCTCTCTGGCTGCCGGGCGCTTACCAGCCTGCCCGCGAGTCTGACCAAGGTCAACGGCGACCTCGACCTCGGGGGTTGCAAAGAGCTCACCAGCGTGCCCGAGGGACTCGTCGTGGATGGCGACCTGAACTTGGCCTTCTGCACGGCTCTGACAAGCTTGCCGACGAGCCTTCGCGTCAAAGGCACGCTCGACCTTAAGCAATGCACAGCGTTGGAGGCGCAGCACGAGGCAGACATGGAGGCCTTTCTGGTGGCGCTGCGGGAGATCATCGGGCCAAACGGTGGTCTGCGGCTTCAGGGGTGGACAACCATCCGCGAGCTGCCTGACTGCTACGCCGACATTGGTGGCAAGCTGGACCTGTCCGGGTGCAGCGCACTCACGCGCCTTCCTGAGGGCCTTGTGCGTGGCAGTCTGCGTCTCTATGGGTGCACAGCGCTACGTCGTCTGCCCGATGGTCTTCGAGTAGACGACGAGCTTGTCCTCGGTGCCTGCACGTCGCTGGAGAGTCTGCCAGCTAGTCTTCAGGTCTCTGGTGACCTCGACGCCAGGCGATGCACTTCTCTCACAAGCCTGCCGGAGGACCTGCATGTCGGTGGAGGACTTCAGCTGAGAAATTGCACAGCGCTAGAGACTCTGCCAGCCAGCATTCTTGAGTGGCCCACTGACGAGCGCGGCATTCCGCACAACATCTACCTGGGCGGCTCGGGGCTCTCGACAGAGACGCTCGAGTGGCTTCGCGAGGCAGACGCTCCAGGTCTTCGATTCAACGTCGACCTTGGTTGGGGCGGCCAGTCTGCAGCCAGGCCTGGTTTCGCGAGCGCTGCAGAAGCCGCGGCGTTCTGGAGCAGCGAGGCTCAGATGGAGGTCGTGCCTGTGCCAACGGAGGCCGACGATGCGACGCTGGTGCGGTTCTTGTCGCGGCTGCGCGACGCCAAGGAGTTTGGTATCGCCGAGACGCGCAAAGCGCTCGCCAAGCGCGTCGTCGACGTGCTCGAGCTGCTCTCTGGCGACGACGAGCACGTGCGCGAGGAGCTGCTGCTTCGCATGAGTGACTCGCTGGACGCGTGCGGCGACAAGCCGGTGTGGGCGCTCAACCAGATGCACCTGGTCGTGGAGGTCGCCAAGGCCCGCGAAAGCGCCGAGCAACTGCGGGACCTCGGGCGCCGGGTGATGCGGCTCATGGTCGTGCACGAGCACGCCAAGCGCAAGGTGGACTCGCTGCGCTGGGTGGACGACGTCTGCGTGTACTTGCGCTTCGAGATCGACCTGCGCGAGGCGCTCGACCTGCCCGTGGCGGCGACGGCCATGATCTACCCGAGCTACATCAACGTGACGGACGAGGATCTTGAGTCGGCCAAGGACGACGCGCTGGCCATCACGGACGCGCAGTTTGAGGCGTGGCTCGCCGAGTGGCCCGAGTGGCAGCGGCATGAGCGGCACCAAGTGGTCGCCGAGCTGAGGTGGCAGGCGCTGGCCGAGACCAAGCGGCGGCAGAGCCTCCGCAAGCGCGTGAGCCGGCGTCTGAGCCGGCTGGTGAGCGTCGTGGGCGACAAGGTGGTCGACCCGGTGACTCTTGATGGCGGCAAGAGCGTGTGGAGCTTGAGCGACCTGCTAAAGCACTGGGAGCGCACGGGCCTGGACCTGCACAACGCGCCGGTGTCCGTCGAGCAGCTGCGCAGCGACCTCAAGCGCGTCGTCGCTTAAGCAGACCGAATTGAAGTAGCAGCATGACAAAAACCAAAGAGACTTCTGCCTGCTTTGGATGATGCGCGGCCGCTGCTGATTCATTGCCCTGCGGTCCCACGCCAGGTCCGTAGCGTCATGCCCCGCGCGACGCGTAGCAAGCGCCTCCTAAGGGCGGCGGCGTGGCTCGACAGCTCCAGTCTGCAGGTATCGGAGCGAAGCCGCAGCCCGCGACGAAGAGGCTAAGCGGCGCACACTGCTGCCGACGGGCCTTGGCGACGAGCAAGTCGCGATGATCAAGGTGGCGCTGCCGACTTGTGCATGCTCGGTGCGGCCGCTCGTGCAGGATGCGGCGCTTGCGCGCACCTTTCGTTGTGCTCAAGTACGCGCTGCTCCTCGAGGCCATGTACGTCGTCATCACGCCGGCGACTGCGCCAGACCTGGCGACGCGCCGGGCGATGCTGGAGCTGCTCAACATCGTCAGGACGGTCGCGAGCGCAGACGCGGACGGCGCTTCCGCCGTTCTCACGCGCCTCAGGGCGGTGGAGGACCTCGCCAAGCAGTACCTCCGCGCCGTGGACCAGACCCAGGTCGTGACGCTGACCAGCGACGAGTCGCGCGTGGTGCCGTCGCACCCCGTGGCCATCTTCGAGGTCAGGGTGCAGGACATGGCCGCCCACATGCGCCAGGCCAGGACGGAGCTGGCACCAAGAGTCGCGGACCAGCAGATCCTCGGCTGCCTGGAGCGTATCGAGGCGCGCCTGGACGGCTTTGACGCCGTGCTGGAGGGCAACCTAGACAAGTTGGCCGCCTTTGTGCAGCAGGGCTCTAACAAAGAGATCGTCAGGGCGCTCTACGCGCAGGCCGGCCTGGACAAGGAGCAGGTCGCGAGCGAGATCGAGGCATCATCCAGGCGGCCGCCAGAGGCGCTCTCAACGCCGTCGGCGACGGCGTCGAGACGCTCGTCGGAAACTCGCGCGAGAGCCTCGTGTAGCCGCTCCGCGCCGAGGCCGAGGAGATGGCCGCGGTCCTTTGCGCTCTAGTGCAGCTCACCACCCTGGCGAGCGGGGACGAGATCGCCGTAGGCTGCGTCGTTCGCGCAAAGAGCACCTTCCGGAGCCACCAGGCCTTCACGGGCAGCGCCATTGGCGCCGCGAGCCTAGCAATCGAGCAGCTGCGCGGCATCCAGCCGGCCGCGCGCCGTCGGTCTTTGAACAACGCGGCCATCGCGGCCGCCATGGGGTCCATCCTGACGTCGCACGGGTTCGGGCAGCCGGAGGAGACTGCCGTCAAGGTCACCATCGCCAGGTCGTCAGCCGTGGTGACCTTTGACGAGACGATGCGCGCGCTCGTGGCGTGCGCTGTGCCTGACGTCGGCCAGGGGGTGGCAATCCTCGTGCCTGCCCTGGAGGGCGCGGCAGGTCGCGCAGCCGCGGCCACGTCCTCGCCGCCGTCTCGCACGGACACCACCACCGACCACGATGCTGCTGCGGCGCACCATGCGGGTGTTCTTCGTCTTCCAGGCGCTCTTCGACTCGCTTGACGAGGGCGAAGGCGTCTTTGACGCGTACGACGTTCCAGAGGCCGTCTTTCGCACGCCGTATGACGCAGCCGATGGCATCTCGCCTGGAACTCTCACTCTCACTCTCTCTCGCTGCTATCGCCGTCGCCACGGTGGCTGCGGTAGCCGTGGTCGAGGTGGCGAGCGTCGCCGTCATCTGCAAGCGCTGCAAGCGCTGCTGAACCGCGATCCAGAGCATCGAATCGCTCAAGGGCGTTAAGTCGTCAGCGGCGCTGAAGCGCAGGTCGCGGCCAGCAACCCCAGGATTTTCGACTTGTAACCCAGCAAGCGAAGCAAGCAAGCAAAAGCCCGCCAGTCATGTGGCGTGGCTCGTGCCAGCCTCCAAGCCGGGCCCATCTGAAGTGCATTGCCGCCTGACCAGAGCAGTTTGTTGAACAGCGCCCGCCGCCAGCCATGCTGCCTTCGCGGTCCGTTCACTCTTCTCGAAAGCAATCGCCTTCTACTACCCTGCCCTTCATAGCCTCAGTCGGCCGTCGGCACTGAGCGCCGCCCACGACGTCGCCGCTCCTTCCTTGCGTCGTGCCTAGATAGGTTGAGCCGCTGGTCTCCTCTTCGCGGCTGGTGGCACCGTCTGTAAAGGGCGCAAGCTCTGTGCCGTTCTACTGCGATGCGCTGCCCAAGGCCTCGTGAGTCACGCTGCCGCCACCTCCTCATCGAGACGAAACGTCAGCACCGCGCCCTCGGCCTCCACCTGTGGCAGCCTGTTGTATCCCAAAGCCTCGCTCGGGGGCGGCTAGCTCTTGCCGGGTGGCAGGGGCACCTGCGGCACCAACTTGCTCCCGGAGACAAAGTGGCTGCAGAGCCTCCACAAGCACGTGAGCCGGCGCCTGATCCAGCTCGAGGGTGCGACGGGCTTGAGCGATGGTCGATCTGGTGACGCAAGTATTGATTGATCGAGCTTGATGGAAGGCTTGTTCAACTTCGGCTGGCTGCTACCATGCGGACAAAGAGAGACATTGCCTCAAGACCAGCCGGCTGTCCTTCGCAAGTATTTGTCACGGCGAACGTTGCTGAGGCTCTTGCGCGCCACGCTTGCGCGGCGGCGAGGTTGGCTGCTGGTGGCAAGGTGACGACCGTGCTTCCTCACGGTCGGCAGGGCAACGAGGGCTGGCGTGCAACGCGCAGAAACATCGTCGCAGATGGCCAGCCGCCGTGACGGTCTTGCCGCACAGCTCGCACGAGTGCTCGCGCAGGTCTTCATGCACGGCCTTGATGTGTTTGCGAAGATCGCCAGCGCGCGTAAAGGCCTTGCCGCAGAGCTCGCACGAGTGCTCACGCAGCCCTTCGTGCACGGCCTTAATGTGCTTTCGAAGGCTGCCAGACTCCGCAAAGGTCTTGCCGCACAGCTCGCACGAGTGCTCACGCAGCCCTTCATGCACGGTCTGGATGTGCGTGCGGAGGTGGCCTGCCTGTGTAAAAGTCTTGCCACAGAGCTCGCACGAGTGCTCGCGCAGCCCTTCGTGCACGGTTTTGATGTGCGTGCGAAGGCTGTTTGCCTGAGCAAAGGCCTTGCCACACAGATCGCACGGGTGCTCGCGCAGTCCTTCGTGCACGGCCTTGACGTGCGTGCGGAGGTGGGCAGCCCGTGTAAAGGCCTTGCCGCAGAGTTCGCACGAGTGCTCGCGCAGTCCTTCGTGTACGGCCTTGATGTGCGTGCGAAGGCTGCCAGCTTGCGTAAAGGCCTTGCCGCAGAGGTCGCACGAGTGCTCGCACAGGCCTTCGTGCACGGCCTTGATATGCTGCGTGAGACTTTGCGCCGAGACAAGACTCTTGCCGCAGAGCTCGCACGAGTGCTCGCGCAGCCCTTCGTGCAGGGTCTTGATGTGCCTGCGGAGAGTGCCCGCGTCTGCAAAGGTCTTGCCACAGAACTCGCACGGGTGCTCGCGCAGTCCTTCATGCACGGCCTTGAGATGTTGCTTTAGGCTCTGTGCCGATGCGAGCGTCTTGCCGCAGACCTCGCACTCGTTCTTCCTCTTGCGATCGGGGAGAGGGTTGATGCCGACCATCCTCGCTGGCTTGCTACTCGTGTCGCTGCTGTGCTGCTCTACTTCTCGTGCTGCTCGTGCTGCTATCGCTGCCGTCCGACTTCTCCGGCTTCTTTGGGATGCTCTGCTTTTTCTTCCCTTTGTTCCAGGCTCCTCGAGATCCAGGTAAGATTTACATCATCATCTGACGTGACATGGACGTCATAGTGACGTCAAACAATGACCTCCACCGCGAGGTGATTCTGATCCCAGCTGATCCTGCGCGTCGTCTCTGGTGCGACCAGGCGGCACCAGAGCCCCGCAAAGCCCTCTGAAGCCCAACCAGAGCCAGCTGTCTCCTGAGCGCAACTCGACGACCACGATGGACAAGGAGAAAGGAAAGCATGAGATCGTTTTCACTCGCGACTACAACGACGCCGCTTGGCTTGAGGACCGCTGTTGAGAGCGCCTCGCGTCCGCTCACGGGCGGCGGACGTCATAGACGACGTGACCACCGAAGCGCCAGCGGAACCGTTTGACGTGCCACTTGTAGTGGTCGGGTGGATGATCATCATGTGGCGCTTGAGGTGTTCAGATTCTGTGAAGGTCTTGCCACAGAGCTCGCACGGGTGCTCGCGCAGACCTTCGTGCACGGCCTTGACGTGCGTGCGAAGATCGCCAGCGCGCGCAAAGGCCTTGCCGCAGAGCTCGCACGAGTGCTCGCGCAAGCCTTCGTGCACAGCCTTGACGTGCGTGCGGAGGTGGGCAGCCCGCGTAAAGGCCTTGCCGCAGAGGTCGCACGAGTGCTCGCGCAGTCCTTCGTGCACGGCCTCAATGTGCTTTCGAAGGCTGCCAGCCTGCGCAAAGGTCTTACCGCACAGCTCGCACGAGTGGTCGCGCAGGCCTTCGTGCACAGCCTTGACGTGCGTGCGGAGGTGGGCAGCCCGCGTAAAGGCCTTGCCACACAGGTCGCACAAGTGTTCGCGCAGTCCTTCGTGCACAGCCTTGATGTGTTTGCGAAGATCGCCAGCCTGCGCAAAGGCCTTGCCGCACAGGTCGCACGGGTGCTCGCGCAGTCCCTCGTGCACGGCCTTGACGTGCTTGCGGAGAGTGCCCGCCTCTGCAAAGGCCTTGCCACAGAGCTCGCACGGGTGCTCGCGCAGTCCCTCGTGCACGGCCTTGACGTGCTTGCGGAGAGTGCCTGCGTTTGCAAAGGCCTTGCCACAGAGCTCGCACGGGTGCTCGAGCAGCCCTTCGTGCACGGCCTTGATGTGCGTCCGGACGTGGCCTGCGTTTGCAAAGGCCTTGCCGCAGAGCTCGCACGAGTGCTCGCGCAGGCCTTCGTGCACAGCCTTGACGTGCGTGCGGAGGTGGGCAGCCCGTGTAAAGGCCTTGCCGCAGAGTTCGCACGAGTGTTCGCGCCGGCCTTCGTGCACGGCTTTGATATGCCCTCGAAGATTGCCGGCTTGCGCAAAGACCTTGCCGCACAGGTCGCACGAGTGCTCGCGCACGCCTTCGTGCACGGCCTCGACGTGCGTGCGGAGGTGGGCAGCCCGAGTAAAGGCCTTGCCGCAGAGCTCGCACGAGTGCTCGCGCAGTCCTTCGTGCACGGCCTTGATGTGCTTGCGGAGGTAACCTGCTGTCGTAAAGGTCTTGCCGCAGAGCTCGCACGAGTGCTCGCGCCGGCCTTCGTGCACGGCCTTGATGTGCGTGCGGAGGTTGCTAAGTTGCGCAAAGGCCTTGCCACAGAGCTCGCACGAGTGCTCACGCAGCCCTTCGTGCACGGCCTGGATGTGCATCCGGAGGCTGCCAGCGCGCGCAAAGGCCTTGCCGCACAGGTCGCACGAGTGCTCACGCAGGCCTTCGTGCACAGCCGTGATGTGCTGCGTGAGGCTCTGCGCCGAGACAAGAGTCTTGCCGCACAGGTCGCACGAGTGTTCGCGCAGGCCTTCGTGCACGGCCTTGACGTGCGTACGAAGATCGCTAGCTTGCGCAAAGGCCTTGCCACAGAGCTCGCACGAGTGCTCGCGCAGACCTTCGTGCACGGCCTTGATGTGCTTCCGAAGGTTGCCAGCGCGCGCAAAGGCCTTGCCACAGAGCTCGCACGAGTGCTCGCGCAGGCCTTCGTGCACGGCCTTGATGTGCGTGCAAAGATCGCCAGCCTGCGCAAATGCCTTGCCACAGAGCTCGCACGAGTGCTCGCGCAGGCCTTCGTGCACAGCCTCGACGTGCGTGCGGAGGTGGGCAGCCCGTGTAAAGGCCTTGCCGCAGAGTTCGCACGAGTGCTCGCGCCGGCCTTCGTGCACGGCCTTGATATGCCTGCGGAGATTGCCTGCCTCGGTAAAGGTCTTGCCGCAGTGATCGCACAGGTGCTCGCGCAGTCCTTCATGCACGACCCTGAGATGCCGCGTGAGGCTCTCTGCCGATGCGAGCGTCTTGCCGCAGACCTCGCACTCGTTCTTCCTCCTGCGGTCCGGGGGAGGGTTGGTGCCGATCATCCTCGCTGGCCTGCTACTCGTCGCTGCTGGCGCTGCTCTGCTTCTCGTGCTGCTGCTCGTGCTGCTGTCGCTGCCGTCCGACTTCTCTGGCTTCTCTGGGGTGCTCTGCTTTTTCTTCCCTTTGTTCCAGGCTCCTTGGACTTAGGTAAGATTTACATCATCATCTGACGTGACATGGACGTCATAGTGACGTCAAACAATGACCTCCACCGCGAGGTGATTCTGACAGCTGATCCTGCGCGTCGTCTCTGTCTGGTGCGACCAGGCGGCACCAGAGCCCCGCAAAGCCCTCTGAAGCCCAACCAGAGCCAGCTGTCTCCTGAGCGCAACTCGACGACCACGATAGACAAGGAGAAAGGAAAGCATGAGATCGTTTTCACTCGCGCCTGCAACGACGCCGCTTGGCTTGAGGACCGCTGTTGAGAGCGCCTCGCGTCCGCTCACGGGCGGCGGACGTCATAGACGACGTGAGCGCCGAAGCGCTTGCGGAGCTCTCTGGCATGTCACTTGTAATGGTCGGGTGGATGCATTATGTGGCGCTCGAGGTGTTCAGATTCCGTGAAGGTCTTGCCACAGAGCTCGCACGGGTGCTCGCGCAGTCCTTCGTGCACAACCATGATGTGCGTCCGGACGTGGCCTGCGTTTGCAAAGGCCTTGCCACAGAGCTCGCACGAGTGCTCGCGCAGTCCTTCGTGCACGGCCTTGATGTGCTTGCGGAGGTAACCTGCTGTCGTAAAGGTCTTGCCGCAGAGCTCGCACGAGTGCTCGCGCCGGCCTTCGTGCACGGCCTTGATGTGCGTGCGGAGGTTGCTAAGTTGCGCAAAGGCCTTGCCACAGAGCTCGCACGAGTGCTCACGCCGGCCTTCATGCACGGCCTTGACGTGCGTGCGAAGATCGCCAGCTTGCGAAAAGGCCTTGCCGCAGAGCTCGCACAAGTGTTCGCGCAGTCCTTCGTGCACGGCCTTAATGTGCCTGCGAAGGTCGCCAGTTTGCGTAAAGGTCTTGCAACAGAGCTCGCACGAGTGCTCGCGCAGTCCTTCGTGCACAGCCTTGATGTGCTTCGTGAGGCTCTGCGCCGAGACAAGAGTCTTGCCGCAAAGGTCGCACGAGTGCTCGCGCCGACCTTCGTGCACGGCCTTGATATGTTTTGCGAAGATCGTCAGCGCGCGCAAAGGCCTTGCCACAGAGCTCGCACGAGTGCTCGCGCACACCTTCGTGCACGGCCTTGACGTGCGTGCGAAGATCGCCAGCGCGCGTAAAGGCCTTGCCGCAGAGCTCGCACGAGTGCTCACGCAGCCCTTCGTGCACGGCCTTAATGTGCTTTCGAAGGCTGCCAGACTCCGCAAAGGCCTTCCCACAGAGCTCGCACAAGTGCTCGCGCCGTCCTTCGTGCACGGCCTTGATGTGGCTTCAAAGGTAGTCAGCGCGCGCAAAGGCCTTGCCGCACAGGTCGCACGAGTGCTCGCGCAGGCCTTCGTGCACAGATTTCAAATGCCGCGTGAGGCTCTGTGCCGATGCGAGCGTCTTGCCGCAGACCTCGCACTCGTTCTTCCTCTTGCGGTCGGGGAGAGGGTTGGCGCCGACCATGCTCCTTCTTGCGCGTCGCTTTCTCCCCTCGCTGCTGCTTGTGCTACGCTGTCGCCGCGCGACGCTTCCCTGCCTTTCGTTCTGGATCTTTCGTTCTCGCAGCACGTTTCCGTCAATGACGTGCAGTCAGTGATCGCATGACTGGCCGCCCGTTTTCGACGTCATCGTTTGACCTTTGGAAAGGCAGAGCGGCGGAGCTTTGAACTGATAACGCAAGACCGCCACTGAGACGCAACAGGTTGTGGTCCGAGTCCTCCACCGCGACCCACGACCTTGAGAGCGCTTGCGCAAGCGACACAAACAGAAAGTGTCTTCGTGGCCGTCCTCTGCACGCCCCCGCTAGCAAAGACGTGAATGACGTGACCAGAGTTGCACGTTTCGAAACTCACCTGTGCCGGGGGAGAGCAGCTCTTCACAACCGATCTGGAGCGGCAGGATTCGCCTCGTGGCCTTTCAGCTGCGTAGTTCTGAGCGAAGCCTCGCCGCCGGCGAAGTGAGCTCGCAAGACTGATCTCGAGCCATTCCAGGCGAAGCTTTGCTGCCAGCGGAGTGAGCTTTTGAGGACTGGTTCAGGTCTAACGTCTTCAACAATCGCACTGCAGCAGCTGCAGCAGCAGCGCCAGCGCCAGCGCCGGAAGAAAGTGTCAGCACCTTGAGCAAGCGGCTGCTCGCCAAAGAAGAAGCGGTAACAACTCAGGGAGCAGGCGGCCAGGCCGATCAAGGACCTGCCTGCGCACCCACCCACCGGATGGCAGAGTTTGGGTGGGCGCCCTAAAGGTCTATCTGCGACTTGAGACCAGTCGGGGCTGACCGAGTATAGGTCCGCTGGATTGAAAAATCAGGCGTCGCGAACATGTCGAGAATGGACACGCCGCGAACAACCATCCATGACCGAGTTGATCTGGTCTGACCGTCGGGCCGGGCGGCAGGGAAGGCTGAGCAGCAGGGCGATCAGGAACGCGCACGCCAAGCATGCCGCGTAGCGAGTAGAAGAAGAAAACGGTTCCAGACGCATGACTTTCGTTGGTCGGCAAAAGTAGTGGTGCGAGGCGGCGGTGGCCGCCAAAGCGTCCAGTAGCCCTTAACGGCCACGGCTCTGATCTTATAATAGCGCAGACCATCCTTGTTTTCGCCCAGGTCAAGCTCGCGCAGCTCCGAGCTTTCAAATGCCAATGCAGCGCCGAGCGCGTGGCACGTGGCACTGCCGACGTTGCAATGGCTCTGGTCGAGGCGGCGCAGAGTGCTGTTGCTGGCCAGACCTTCCGCCAAGACCGCTCCCGCAGCGCCACCCAAATCACGGTGGGGGGAGTAAAAGACGACCTCCAGTGGCACCTGCTGCTCTCGTAGCACCTTCATGGACGACGACAGGTTGATCCCTTCAACCTTGTTGTCGGTCGCCGTCCAGCTTGAGCGCTGGCCGGCAAAGCGTGCGGTTGCGCTGGATGCACAATCCAAAAACGCTCAACTTTTGCGACGACATCTTGACAAACACATCTTTGAACACTGCACGATCCTCTACAGCCTCCCGCTAGCTTTGCTGCCTTTCGACAACAGCACGTTGATCCGCCCCTGGATCTCTTTGGAAACGTTGCTGCCGCCAAGGCCGAGGCGAAGGAGCGTGTGGTTGCTGGCCAGACCCTCCGCCAAGACCGCTCCTGCAGCGTCACCCACGTTCTTGTTGTTGACAAGGTCAAGCTCGTACAGCGGCGAGAGTTCCAAGGCCAGCACTAAGCCGAACGCGCGGCACGTCAAGATACCGACGTCGCAGCCGCTCAGATTGAGACGGCAGAGCGTGCTGTTTCTCTCCAGGTGCACCGCCAGTGCCCCTCCTGCAGCGTCATCCACGTTCTTGTTGCAGCTGAGGTCAAGCTCGCACAGCGCCGAGCGCGGAAAGCCCAGCGCCAAGCCCAGCGCACGGCAGGTCGCGATGCCGATATTGCAGCGACAAAGATGAAGACGCCGCAGAGTGTTGTTGGTGGCCAGTAGACTCTCCACCAAGATTGCTCCTGCAGCGTCGTCCACGTTCTTGTTGGAGCTGAGGTCAAGCTCACGCAGCACTGTGCTTTCAAAGCCCAGTGCAGTACCGAGTGCGCGGCAGGTCTCGATTCCGACGCGGCAGCACTTTAGATTGAGGCGACGCAAAGTGCAGTTGTTGGCCAGACCTCCGACCAAGGCCGCTCCTGCAGCGTCATCCACGTTCTCGTTGCCCCGGAGGTCAAGCACGCGCAGCGCCGTGCTCTCAAACGCCAGGGCAACACCGAGCGCGCAGCACGTCACGATGCCAATGTTGAACGAGTGCAGGCTTAAGTTGTGCAGCACCTTGTTGTGCTTGAGTCCTGCAGCCAAGGCGGCGCCACCAGCGTCACTCATCTTGTCGTCGCGAATATGAAGCACCTCCAGCGGCACCTGCCGCTCTCGTAGCACGTCGCCCAGCACTTCCATGGACGGCGTCGGATCGCACGTGTGATCAGCATATGTCGAGTAGAGCTCTAGACGGCGAAGCGTGCGGCTGTGCTTGACACCATCCACGAGGCACTTGAGAGTGGTCGCATCATCGTATCTGGCTTCGACGAAGAGCTTACGAAGCCAAGGGCCAGGTCCACGAAGCGCATTCCCAATTGCCACGCCGTAGTCGACGTTCAGCTCGTCTCTGATGCTGAGCTCTTGCAGCACGTGGTTGTGCTGCAGGCCCTCGAGCAATTCGAGCACCACCGCGGGCGCGACCGCCTTGCTAACGTACAAAAGCGAGAGCGCCTTCCAGCATGGGTTGTTGGCCTTGAGAACCTCGCCGACGGCGGCGGCGAGCGATGGGCGCACGTCGCTCAAGGAGATCTCACTGTAGGCCTGCTGCGTGGCCAGCGCCTGCGTCACGCGAGCGGTGCCGGCTACGGCAGCGCCGGCTTCTCCACAAAGCGCCACGGCGAGCTCGCGCAGGCTTTTGCTCGGGACTTGGAGGCTCGTGAGGGCCGTGGGCAGCACGGCTCGGATCGCCTGCGCCTCCGGCACGTTGTCACACGCCCACGGACCAACCAGCTCGGCGACGATCCCAAGCGGCCCGTCGGGGACGGCGCGCCAGCTCGTGCGCGCTGGGCTGCTGCTGGCGCCGCTGGGCATGATGCCGTTACCGCCGCCGTCCTGCCGCCGTTGCTTTTTGCGCTGCGCCTCCTCCGACATCCACTTGCTCTCCTCCTCCCTCGCTGCTCGATCGGCTTTCCCCTTTTCTTTTCTTTTTTTGGTCAAAACCAATGACGTTAGTGACGTGACAAGGGGGCTACCATGTCACGTATTTAACTCACTGACATGTGCAGAAGCAGAGCAAATCTTCCTAACTCGAGCCAAAGAATCGGGGAATCCTGCCTCGTCGCCTTCCAGCAACGCCGCCGCTGAGCCGAGCCCTGCCGCCAGCAGAATGGGCTTGCGAGGGCTGGTCCAGCGCCAGCTTTGATCGCCGCAGCTCGCCAAGCCCGCCGCGCAGCGACCTAAAGAAGAAACAGGAGTTCCAAACGCATGGCTTTGCGTTGGTTCAAAGTCGTGGTGCCCGAAGAGGTCGAGGCTTTCCCGGCGAGGACAACGTCCAGTTGTTCCTTGGCAACCCAGTTGCGCTACTGCAGACACCAATAGCGCAACTCATCCTCGAAGATGATTGATTTGATGGGCCTGGCGGCTCCTCGCTCGCTCAAAAAGTCCCTTTGGCTGGCTGGCTGGCTGTTGCCGCTGGTCAAGGATAGCCACTCACCGAGGTCGACCCGGCAAGGCCTTGCTCGTGCCTTTCGACACGAGAGACGCCAGCTAGCGGCCTTTCGACAGCAGGCGTTTGATCTTGCTCTCCACCTCCTCTTGAACGTGCTCTCGTCAAGATTAAGGCGGCGGAGGGTGCTGTTGCGAGCCAGACCATCCGTTAGGGCCTCCTCCGGCGTCGCCCACACTCTTGTTGCCTCTGAGAACAAGCTCGCACAGCGCCGAGCTTTCAGAAGCCAGGGCCAAGCCAAGCACGCGGCATGTTGCAAGGCCAACGTCACAGCTGTCCAGATTGAGACGGCAAAGCGTGCTGTTGCTGGCCAGACTCTCCGCCAAGGCCGCTCCCGCATCGTCATCCAAGTTTCCGTTTCCCCGGAGAGCAAGCTCGCGCAGCGCCGAGCATTCAAAGGCCAGCGCAGTGCCAAGCCCGCGGCAGCTCGCGATGCCAACCTCACAGCGACTCAGATTGAGGCGGCGAAGCGTGCTGTTACTGGCCAGACCCTTCGCCAAGGCCGCTCCTCCGGCGTCGCCGATGTTTTTGTTGCCGATGAGGACAAGCTCGCGCAGCGCAGAACTTTCAGAGGCCAGCGCTAAGCCGAGCACGCAGCTGGCCGTGACATTAATGTCACAGGCACTCAGATCGAGGCAGCGGAGCGTGCCGTTGCTGACCAGACCATCCGCCAAGGCTGCTCCTCCAGCGTCGCCCACATTCTTGTTCGAGCGGAGGTGAAGCTCGCGCAGCGCTGTACTTGCATATGCCATCGCAGCGCCAAGCGCGTGGCATGTCGCAAGACCGACATCACAGCAGTCCAAATTGAGGCAGCGCAGAACGCTGTTGCTGACCAGTCCCTCCGCCAAAGCCGCTCCTGCAGCGTCGTCCACGTTCTTGTTCCAGCTGAGGCAAAGCTCGCACAGCGCCGAGCTCTCAAAGGCCAACGCAGCGCCAAGTGCGCGGCAGGTCGGGATGCCAACGTCACAGCTGTCCAGATCAAGGCTACAGAGCGTGTTGTTGCTGGCGAGGCCCTTGGCCAGGATGGCGCCACCGGCATCACTCATGCCACTGTTGCGGATGCAAAGACCCTCCAATGGCACTTGCTGCTCTCGTAGCACGTCGCCCAGCACCTCTATGGATGGCGTTAGATCCAGCTGGCGAGCGCCATCAAAGCTGAGCTGTAGACAGCGAAGCGTGCGGTTGCACTTGGCACCATCCACGACGTACTTGACAATACTTTCATCGTCGATCCTGTCGAAGCGGAGGAAGAGCTCACGAAGCGCAGTGCCAGCCGTACTGAGCGCGTTGCCGATCGTCATGCACCAGTCGACGTTCAACGTGCCTTGGATCTTGAGCTTTTGCAGCACGTGGTTGTGCTGGAGGCCCTCGAGTAGCACCGCGGGAAGTTCCTCGCCGAAGGCCTTTTGGATCGTGAGCGCCTTCCAGCAGACGTTGTTGGCCTTGAGAGCTTCACCGACGGCGGCAGCGACCGATTGATCTACGTCAGTCAAAGCGATCTCACTGCAAGCCTGCTGCGTGGCGAGCGCCTGCGTCACGCGAGCGCTGTCGGCTTCTGCTTCTCCACAAAGCGCCACGGCGAGCGCGTCCTGGCTGTTGCTCGTGACCTTGAGGCTCGTGAGGGCCACGGGAAGCACGGCTCGGATCGCCTGCGCCTCCGACAGCGTGCCGCATCCCCACGGGCCAGCCAGCTCGGCGATGATCCCAAGCGGCCCGTCGGGACGGCGCGCCAGCTCGCGCGCGCTGTGCCAGTACCGCTGCCGCTGGGCGTGCCTCCGCCGCCGCCGCCGTCCTGCCGCCGCTGCCTCGTGCGTTGCGCCTCGTCCGACATCTATGTGTCCTCTGTCAGTTCTTCCTTTGGTCTCTATCAAAAGTAATGACGTCAGCGACGTGACAAGGGGTACAATATGTCACGTCTTCGACTCACCTGTGGCTGCGATGGCACGTGCAACAGGCGCAAGGCCGCGAGGCCGTCTCGCGCGACGCTGCTGCTGATGCTGCTGGCGGTGCTGCTACTCTTGCTCGCGATGCTGCTTGGCCTCGGCGAGCCGAGAGTGAAGGGGGCCAACGTCGTCCATTCTGGGAAGGGGATCACCAACGATCGCGCAGCAGCCCAAAGCGACCTTTTGCACTGTTGCGCGAGGAGGAGGCGCCGCGGGAGCATGTGTGGAGCAAGGCGTGGGCGACACCGGCTTTACCGCCGCTCCGCCTGGAGACGCGAGCGGTGAAGCCTTCTCCGACTCGAGGACGGTACAGATGCTGGACGGCCGCGCCGACCCGTACACGTCATGCCCAGTGGCGACGAGGTCATGGGGGCCGTCCTGATGAACACGGCGCAGATGGGGCGCTACCATGGTCGGAGGAGTGCGTGATCTGCACCATGGCGCGCATGCCCGCGTCCAGCGCCACGCCGAGCCGCGCAGGTCGCTGTCGCAGGAAGCATCAAGCCGCTCGAGCGCCGACTTTTGGGCGCTGACCTGGCGCGCAACGCGGCGCTGAAGGCTCTTGTCGCGGCATACCCAAGACCGCAACACGTGAGGTTGCGCCAACTCTGCGGCAGCACGCCCGCGCATAGCGCCTGGTTGCCGTCGAGGGTGGGCGTCTCGGCCACGTGGCCCAGCTCAAACGCTGGAAGATCGTGCCACGACAAGCCGCGAAGCAGCGCAACGCCGCCGGCGTCGCCAACGCCGAGCCGCGTCGATGGCTGCGCAAGTTGCAGGACCAACGCCGCAGTGCGTCAGGCCGAGTGAGCCGAGCGAGCAATCAGGTGGAGCGTGCCGCGTGCCGCTGACAGCGACGATCTGCGTGGCGACAGCCGCTGCCGCACCGCGACTGAGTTAATATTGCCAAGCTCGAGGCTGTAGAGAGCCGGGCTCGTCGTCGCGAGAGCCTGCAGCATGGCGACCACATGCGACTGAATGGTGCGGGCGCTTCTTCAAACAGGTGCAAGTCGCATCACATCGCACTGCTGCCGCCGCCGCCGCCGCCGCCGCCGCTGTTGCGTTGTCGCGGGGCCTCCGCAACCGAGAGCACGAGCTGCGCACCCAAGCCTTTGTTGGACAAGTCTGGCAAATGCGTTTTGCGTGGCGAGTTTCCTCGCAACGCGCTGCCACGTGACGCTGTCGCTCTCTGTGGCCAAGCGAGTGGCTTCAACCAGTGCACGCATCGTCTCGTCCAGGCCAGTGTTGTGGTAGAGCCTGGGAGCTCTAGGGCGATCCATGCCTCTGAAATGGGGAGGACTAATCGCACAGCGCGCAGCGAGCGCATGTGATCCACCTCGCCAGAGCCGCCGGTCAGCCCTGCGATGAGCCGCCGCGGGCCGCTGGGCACAGCGCGCCGCGGCGTCGTCGGCCGCGCGCCGCGTCGCAATCGCGCGGCGGCCTGCGCGTTCATGCTCGCTGTCTACTTGATGGCTCGTGGCGTGCGTGTTTGTCCACGTGACAAGGGGCCCCAGGCATGTCATGACTGGCGTCAATTTCACGACGCTGAGGCGATCCGGGTTTCGGGCAACGGACCGATTTTGTCAAGGGATAGTCTTGACTCTGAGGATAGTGGGCGTTGGGTAACTCTCTAGCTTGCTGTCAACCTCGCGACCAGTCTTAACTCGGCGTAAGTAATCTTCTCCACCGAGGGATAGCAGGGTGCGCACGACAAAGCCACGCCAAACCATTCCACCAACGCCGCGAGAAAGATAGGAGCCAAGCAGACGGCACACGCGTGTTCCGTATTGACATGTGACATGTGACACGGAAAGCACAGCAAGCATTCTGTGGACTCCTAATGCCTCCTATGTGCTGACCGCATTTATCTACTGGATTCAGCTCGTGGACAGGAGTAAAGAAGCTCGACTCGTACCTTGTACGGTACAAGTACCGGTACGTACTGGTACCGTACCGGTACCTGCAGCACGTGCAGAGGGCGGGAGAGGAAGCGACGGACAGGAGCGGCGGGAGCAGTACCGGGTGGGGTGGGCGGGGTGCGGGCGTGGAGCAGTGCGGGCGGCAGTGGGCTGAGCGATGGCGAGCGGCAGTCGCACGCGCTCGACGAGGGGCGCTGACGCGAGCGGGAGCGAGCTAGGCGCAGAGCCGGTTGGCGGCGTGGTCCAGGGGGATGAGAAAGCGACGATCAAGGAGGTGCTCGAAAGCGTCGCGTTGAGTCAGTACTACAACGCGATCGTGACGAGGTACAGCACGCTCTCCCGTTGCAGGCGACTTGCGCAGGTTGATCTGCGGAGGGTCGGCGTTCCCCTTTTCGGCGAGAGGGACAGGATCATCGAGGCCTTAAAGGAGTGGGAGGCCGACGACGAACGTGAGGCGCGGCAGCTGATTGAGCGCGGGCTGGCTCCCGCTGGGATGATAGTGCGCAGGAGCCTTTGGCTTGATCAGGCATCCTGCTCGACGCTGACTGCGCTTCCAGAGGGACTCGTGGTAAGCGACACCCTGAGCCTGACGGGCTGCCGGGCTTTGAGTAGCCTGCCAAACGGCCTCAGTGTCAGCGGTTATCTCAATCTTGAGGACTGCTCGGCCCTGCAGGAGCGGCATCGCGGCGACATGGGCGCATTCTTCGAGCAGGTTTTGGCGGCGCTGGGGCCCAAAGCCGGGCTCTCTCTCGCTGGATGGGATGCTGTTGAACGAGTGCCTGATGGCTTCTGCGTCGGTGGCGACCTCATTTTTGAGGACTGCTCGGCTCTGGCCAGCCTGGGCGATGGTCTTAGCGTCGGCGGCGTCCTCAATCTCTACGGCTGTTTGGCCCTGACCAGCGTGGGCGACGGCCTCAGCGTCGGCGGCGACCTCAATCTTCAACATTGCTCGGCCCTGACCAGCCTGGGCGACGGCCTCAGCGTCGGCGGCGACCTTGAGCTTTACGGCTGTTGGACCCTGCAGGAGCGGCACCGCGGTGACATGGGCGCCTTCTTCGAGCAGCTTTCGGCGGTGCTGGGGCCCGAGGCCGGGCTCTCTCTCGCTAGATGGGATGCTGTCGAGCAAGTGCCCGATGGCTTCGCCGTCGGCGGCGACTTAAGCCTTACGCGCTGTTCGGCCATGATCAGTCTGGGTGACGGGCTCAGTGTCGGCGGTCATCTCGTTCTCGAGGGCTGCTCGGCCCTGGCTAGCCTGGGCGGCGGTCTCAGCGTCGGCGGTGACCTCGATCTCTACGGCTGTCAGGCCCTGACCAGCCTGGGCAACGGCCTCAGCGTCGGTGGCGACCTCGATCTCGAGGGCTGTTCGGCCTTGACCAGCCTACCCGCGAGTCTGATCAAGGTCAGCGGCAGACTCAAGCTGAGTGGTTGCCAGAAGCTCACCAGCGTGCCCGAGGGGCTCGTCGTGGATGGCGACTTGGGCGGCTGCACGGCTCTGACAAGCTTGCCGACAAGCGTTCGCGTCAACGGCGCGCTCAACTTGAAACTGTGCTCGGCGTTGGAGGCGCAGCACGAGGCGGACATGGATGCCTTTCTGGTGGCGCTGCGCGAGATCATTGGGCCAAGTGTGGTCTGTGGCTTCAGAAGTGGACAACCATCCGCGAGCTGCCTGACTGCTACGCCGATATTGGTGGCAAGCTGGACCTGAATGGGTGCACCGCCCTCACTCGTCTTCCGGAGGGCCTGCACGTGCGTGGCAATCTGCAGCTCTATGGGTGCACAGCGCTACGTCGTCTGCCAGATGGCCTTCGAGTGGATGGCAGTCTTGGCCTCGCGGACTGCACGTCGCTCACGAGTCTACCATCCGGTCTTCAGGTCTCTGGTAGCCTCGACGCCAGGGAATGCACTTCTCTCACGAGCCTGCCGGAGGACTTATACGTCGTTGGGACCTTTGGCTGGAGCAGTGCACGGCGCTGGAGAGTCTACCAGCCAGTCTTTGGGTCTCTGATGACCTCAACGCCAGGCAATGCACTTCTCTCACAAGCCTGCCCGAGGACCTGCATGTCGGCGGAAATTGTTGGCTTTCGCAGTGCACGTCGCTGGAGACTCTGCCAGGCAGCATTCTCGAGTGGCCCATGGACGAGAACGGCAATCCGCACGACATCTACCTGGACGGCTCGGGGCTCTCGGCGGAGACGCTCGAGTGGCTTCGCGAGGCAGACGCGCCAGGTCTCCGGTTCTACGTCGACCTTTGGGACGACGAGGCTGACGACGAGGAGGCTGAAGCAAGGCCTAGTTTCGCGAGCGCTGCAGAAGCCGCGGCGTTCTGGAGCAGCGAGGCTCAAGTGGAGGCCGTGACCGTGCCAACGGGAGCCGACGACGCGACGCTGGTGCGGTTCTGTCGCGGCTGCGCGACGCCAAGGAGCTTGGCATTGCCGAGACGCGCAAGGCGCTCGCCAAGCGCGTGGTCGATGTGCTCGAGCTGTTGTCTGGCGACGACGAGCACGTGCGCGAAGAGCTGCTCCTGCGGATGAGCGACTCGCTGGACGCGTGCGGCGACAAGCCGGTCTGGGCGCTCAACCAGATGCACCTGGTGGTGGAGGTCGCCAAGGCCCGAGAGAGCGCCGAGCAGCTGCGGGACCTCGGGCGCAGGGTGATGCGGCTCATGGTCGTGCACGAGCACGCCAAGCGCAAGGTGGACTCGCTGCGCTGGGTGGACGACGTCTGCGTGTACCTGCGTTTCGAGATCGACCTGCGTGAGGCGCTCGACCTGCCCGTGGAGGCGACGGCCATGATCTTCCCGAGCTACATCAAGATCGAGGACGCCGAGCTAGAGGCGGCCAAGGAGGATGCGCTGGCCATCACGGACGCGCAGTTTGAGGCGTGGCTCGCCGAGTGGCCCGAGTGGCAGCGGCACGAGCGGCACCAAGTGGTCGCCGAGCTGAGGTGGCAGGAGCTGGCCGAGATCAAGCGGCGGCGGCAGAGCCTCCGCAAGCGCGTGAGTCGGCGTCTGAGCCGGCTGGTGAGCGTCGTGGGCGACAAGGTGGTCGACCCGGTGACGCTCGATGGCGGCAAGAGCGTGGGGAGCTTGAGCGATCTGCTGCGGCACTGGGAGCGCACGGGCCTGGACCTGCACAACGCGCCGGTATCCGTCGAGCAGCTGCGCAGCGACCTCAAGCGCGTCGTAGCATGACCAAGCGAAAAGAAATAAAGTGCCCAGGAAACGTTTTCTCTCCCCATCAACTGCTGCACACGCGCACGCCCTCGGCCTCCGCTGGCGGCACCCTGTGCATCCCGCGGCCTCGCCCAGCATCGACGTCAGGGGCGGGTAACGCGTCCACAATCAGGCACCTTGCTTCTCTGGCTTGCCTCCCCCCGTCAGAAACGTTGGCGCTGCGCCGTCTGCGCTAGAGCTCTTCGGAAGCGGGCCTCGCGACGAACGACGTTGCCAATGGCTCTCGCCGTTGGCCTCGCGACGACCTCGCCGAGCTGCCAAGTGTTCGTTGTTGAAGATTACTTACGCCAAGTTAAGACTGGTCGCGAGGTTGACAGCAAGCTAGAGTTATTCAACGCCCACTTCGTTCAGGCTTGATGGACTTGTGGTGTGACGGCTCGCAGGGGACCAAGAGGGGCAGGGGCAGGGGCAAAAGACGGCATGGGGCTTGGGCCGGCAGGCGGTGACGGTCACTGGCCAGCGTGGCGACTCGTTGCTGGGCGGCAACAAGTCCGCGGCGGTGCTTGTCGCCTTCGTTGACACCGAGGTGGGCTTGGCCAAGGAGCGGCGACCAAGTGAGACGAAGTGGCGAAGGAGCCGGGTGCTTGGGCTCTGGGCCACGGGCTGGAGCGCGCCGAGGTGTTGCGACGGTTCGGCGACGTCCTGCAACACTGTGGCGTCGGTTGGACCTGGCATGAGGAGGACGACGCGGATGAGGACGATTCTGGCCACTTTGATGATGCACCACGGTGCGAGGCGGGCGGGTGTGAGACTTTGAGGGCATCGAGGGCCACGAGAGGGAGGAAACGTGCATGATTGTCCTCGCCGCCGCAGTCATCGCGATAGGCAATCCCACGAGACGCTCCACGACGACCGAGATGAATAGGTCGAGAAGCAAAGGAATAGACGGACACCAGCCAGTGCAAGGCACGGGCAGTGCAACCAGGCTTGGTTCGTACCGTGCCAATAGCGGCACGCCAAGCCATCTGATGGCGCTGCGGCTCTGGCCTGGTGCGGCCTGGCTTGGCAAGCTGGACGAAGAGCAAGAAAGAAGCCGACGACGACGTCCAAGGCGCAGGCGTCGTGCAAGGCAGAGAGCAGGCCCACAAGCAGCCTCGAGAGCTTGAATGGCTCAAGGCATAGTAGACGGGGCTAGCTCGGTGCAGCACTTGGCAAGGAGAAGCGGTGCACCCCTGTAGAGGACGGAAGCTTTCACTGAGTGCTCGGCAGGATCTTCAACTAGACAGTCGATCAAGAGCCCTGGGATTGGGGACCAGGTTCGATTCGTGGTGAAAAAGCCGCGGCGGCCCAGAGCGCGCTCTTGTGCTTGGAGCGCAGCACGCAAGAGCTGGACCTGCCCGCCACGCAAGCGCTGCGTGAGGCCATTTACCTGCCTGAGCCGGCCTGGGTCTCGTTGACCGATGCTGGGCCTGCACAATCTCCGCAGAAAGCTGGGGGCCGGCGGGCGGACGCTATCGCTCTGCGAGGTGGCCTTCAGGACCAGCACGGGCTGCATTGTGTCGCTTCAGGCGCCAGACGCTTCTGGGGACGGCAACGAGCAAGCGTCCCTCGCAGTCGAGGACGGCGACGGGGCAACATGCCGACATGCGTGCGCTGCGCAGAGGCAAACCCGAGCAGTCCGCTGCAGCAGTGGCTCAAGGCAGCCCTGGAGCTCGAGTCAGCCCTGGAGCTCGAGTCAGCCCTGGAGCTCGAGGAGAGCGCCAAGTTGGACTTCATTCCGCTCGGAGCCTTCAACATCGCGGGCGCGGTCGTCCTCTAGGACGGCCAGCCGCTCGGCGAGATGCCAAGCACGCTTACGCCGGCAGCGCCTCCACGCTGCCTCTGCGGTCGCCCGCGCTGTTCAAGGCCGATGCACGCGCCGAGCACGGGGTCGCGATCCTCTTGGCCAGCGTGCCCCTCTGCGAGGTGGAGCTCGTCGACGCGGCGGGCAACAAGGGCATGCTGCACGACGCGCGCCAAGCTGGCGGCGACCGCAGTGACGCGTTTCACGCGATCGTTCGTCCCCTAGCGTGGCCGACGACGCGCTGCTGGCCTGCACCAGCGGCGCGACGGCCTGTGGCGTCGAGGCCGGCGCCAGCCTCGCCGCCACGCTCGTCGTGACGGAGATGCTCGCGCGCCACGGCAAGGGGGCGAGCAGCTACGCCGCGGGGCAGCTCGTCGACGGCAGCAGCGTTGCCGGGCGGGTGGCCAAGGTCGCGCGGGCCGCTTTGTCGACAACAACGCGCCGAGCCATCAGATCGCCGTGCACGAAGACGTCCAGCTGGCAGGCAGGCGCGCACTCAAGCGGCGAGACACCAGTTCGCTTAGCAGGTCGGAATGGCGCCGAATCCGTTGAACGCAGAAAGATTTTACCGGTAGCTTTTTGCGCTGACATGTGAATCATTTGTTTTGTCCCGACCTGACCTCACAGCGCCCGGAGCCTTCAGCCTCGCGGGCGCGATCGTCCTCTTGAACGCCTAGTAGCCGCTCGGCAGGAAAGAGGCCCCGCGGACAGTTCGGACTGAACCCTGCTCAAGCCGGCGTACGGCAGATGGCGAGGCAAAGACGGAAAGTGATAGTGCTCTTGGTGGCCTTGCCGTGGAATTTGAAGCCCTGCGCCCTTGGACTCTATCATTTTGCCGCACAGAGAATGCACGGCAAACTCCGGCTCTTGAGCCGCGCGCGCGAAACATTTTGTCCGAATCCCGCTCAAACGGCCCTTTTGTTGCGTTTTGTCCGGGCCACGTCCGTTAAACGTCGCTCAAGCCGGCGTACGGCAGATGGCGAGGCAAAGACGGAAAGTGATAGTGCTCTTGGTGGCCTTGCCGTGGAATTTGAAGCCCTGCGCCCTTGGACTCTATCATTTTGCCGCACAGAGAATGCACGGCAAACTCCGGCTCTTGAGCCGCGCGCGCGAAACATTTTGTCCGAATCCCGCTCAAACGGCCCTTTTGTTGCGTTTTGTCCGGCCACGTCCGTTAAACGTCGCTCAAGCCGGCGTACGGCAGATGGCGAGGCAAAGACGGAAAGTGATAGTGCTCTTGGTGGCCTTGCCGTGGAATTTGAAGCCCTGCGCCCTTGGACTCTATCATTTTGCCGCACAGAGAATGCACGGCAAACTCCGGCTCTTGAGCCGCGCGCGCGAAACATTTTGTCCGAATCCCGCTCAAACGGCCCTTTTGTTGCGTTTTGTCCGGGCCACGTCCGTTAAACGTCGCTCAAGCCGGCGTACGGCAGATGGCGAGGCAAAGACGGAAAGTGATAGTGCTCTTGGTGGCCTTGCCGTGGAATTTGAAGCCCTGCGCCCTTGGACTCTATCATTTTGCCGCACAGAGAATGCACGGCAAACTCCGGCTCTTGAGCCGCGCGCGCGAAACATTTTGTCCGAATCCCGCTCAAACGGCCCTTTTGTTGCGTTTTGTCCGGGCCACGTCCGTTAAACGTCGCTCAAGCCGGCGTACGGCAGATGGCGAGGCAAAGACGGAAAGTGATAGTGCTCTTGGTGGCCTTGCCGTGGAATTTGAAGCCCTGCGCCCTTGGACTCTATCATTTTGCCGCACAGAGAATGCACGGCAAACTCCGGCTCTTGAGCCGCGCGCGCGAAACATTTGTCCGAATCCCGCTCAAACGGCCCTTTTGTTGCGTTTTGTCCGGGCCACGTCCGTTAAACGTCGCTCAAGCCGGCGTACGGCAGATGGCGAGGCAAAGACGGAAAGTGATAGTGCTCTTGGTGGCCTTGCCGTGGAATTTGAAGCCCTGCGCCCTTGGACTCTATCATTTTGCCGCACAGAGAATGCACGGCAAACTCCGGCTCTTGAGCCGCGCGCGCGAAACATTTTGTCCGAATCCCGCTCAAACGGCCCTTTTGTTGCGTTTTGTCCGGGCCACGTCCGTTAAACGTCGCTCAAGCCGGCGTACGGCAGATGGCGAGGCAAAGACGGAAAGTGATAGTGCTCTTGGTGGCCTTGCCGTGGAATTTGAAGCCCTGCGCCCTTGGACTCTATCATTTTGCCGCACAGAGAATGCACGGCAAACTCCGGCTCTTGAGCCGCGCGCGCGAGACATTTAGACCGAATCCCGCTCTAACGGACGGCAACGGCCATTCCATTGGGTTTGTCCGTGCCGTCCGTTGAATCTCACTGCGCTGGTTGACTGGGGAAATGACAGTACCGGTACTGGTACCGTATTCGAGTACCGTGTCAGTACTGTGTACTCGAGTACGTACTGCGTACTCGTACGGTCGCAAGGTGTAGTGCAGGACTTCACTCTACGCGTCAGCAACGGTCTCTGGAGCTCTGACAGCAACACAGCGCCAACCAAGTCTCAGCTGCACCGCGGCAACCAGTGTGCCACCATCACGTTTCAGGCGCGAGCATCAGCATCACAGTGGGTACCGGAACGTCGCCATCAGTCGAATCTCAGCAACTTTTGACTTGCATCATCATCGTCGCTTGAGTTGATGAGTAATCTTGTTGCCTCTCCTCCGCCCGGCACCGGTTCCGCAATGGTTCTGATTCATTTCTTGCGATTTAATACATAGGGATTTAAGCATACAGATAGGAAGAACGCCTAAGACTCAGTAGGACAGGGCCCTGCTGTAGAGGAAGCTTTGAAAGCTTCCTGACAGGTGGAGAAGAGCGCAAGGAGTGCCGCTGCGTGTCTGGTCGTCGTGAAGGCTGGAGGCAACGAGACGACCAAGGTGGACGTCCTGGTGATCTCGTCGATGGAGGGCAAAGCCACCAAGGAGGCGATGGCGTGGCCGGAAACACGGCAGGGCTCGGCAGGGCGCGCGGGAGAAGCGCTTTGCGGGCTGCAGCGTTGTCGCAGCGTGGCGCGACGAGCTCGGAGAGACATGTTGCCAGCAGCGCAGAGAAGGAAGCAATGGTGGGGGCGGAGCGCGCGCAAGAGAACTCGATCGCGTCGTGGCGCAGGTAGACGAAGGCCGTGTAGCGCTCGGCGGCACTCGGTCTGGCTCTCGAGCGGTTCTTGTGCCGCCGCGGTTGCTTGGAAGGGCAGAGGTGGTCGTTGGCCGGGCTTGATCGTGAGTGATCCAGGAGAGACGACAAAGGGGTGGAGGAGGTCAAGACGGAGGGTGAGGAGGTCGAGGCAAATGAGTTAAAGGGTACTTCACGGCCAAGTGCGTCTTGTTGCGTTGCTGGGCGCCGTTCGTGGCGTTGACGAGCTGAAAAAAAAGAAAGGATGGCTGTCAGCAAGGTCGCAGGGCGTGCAGACGCAAGGATAGAGGACCGAGAACACGATAATGAGCAGGATGTACGGCCGGGGAAGGCCGCCAAGGCGGCCATTGGTGACATCGTCGGCGTGGGTCATGGCAAACTCGAGGACAGCAAGTGGCGGAGAATGAACGTGTCGGCGGCAGGGCTCGCGCGCAAGGCACACAGACGGGTCTTTAGGGAGCTCGGGACATGGGCACAGACGATCGCCAGCGGTGCCGCGGATTCTTTGGTTGCGTGGTGCGCTTGGAGCACATTTTCCGAGCCGAGCAAGTTGGGTGAAATGGAGGCGGTGTGGCGAAGGGCAGGGGCGTTGCGGGGCTGATAACAAGGCGGTCACCATCGGTCACAGCAGGGAAGGCATTTTAGTCTCTCATGGATGATCTTGCGCGTCCCAGAGCAGTGGAGTTGGCGTGGCTGTGGCGGTGCTGGTAAAGACCTCTCTGCACGGCCAAGGGAGAGCGACGGGAAGAGTCATGGAAGGATGCGATGGCGACCCGGCCCAGGAGGCGATGACGCCAGGCGGGTTTGTCGCTGTGGCCTGGAGTAGGGGGTGTGGGTTGTTGCAAGTTGTGAAAGTGTTGAAGATCTTGGGTGTGGCTTGGCTGTTTCGAGAGGCGAACACGAGGCAGTAGGCGGTGGTCAACAGGTGAAAGAGCACAAGGCGGAGGCAGAGATGCTGGTTCCGATGCCAGCCGACGCGTTTGCTGTTCTGGGCGCTCTTGGCAGCGTCAGCGACGACAGAAGTGTCTCCGTGATGGCAAGGTGACGCCGTAGAGCGTAGAGAACCGCCGAAGGAGGGCCAGGAAGGCGGCGCAGGGTGGGTTGGAAAGAAGACAGAGGCTAAAGCGTGCTCATCAGTGCCGTAATGGACCAGGGCGTGCTCAGGAGCAAGGAGAAAGCTTGATCTTGTTTGGGCTGAGAAGGAGCAGAAGCCACCTGTGCAAGAGGAGGCGGTGTAGCGCCAGGCGAGGAGTGTAGGGAGCCAGAATCTGCGCGATGGAAGAGATGGGGCGCCGCCCACGCGTCTTGCTGATCGGATCGCGCGTCTTGGAGTGTCAAGAACGAGAAGAGGGCGGGCGACCAGGAGAGGGTTGAACGCACGCACGCGCAAGCCAGGCTGCGAAGAGAAGAGTGCGATAGACGGACTGGCGAGGGCGCGACAGATAGAGTGCGGGTCATCGTTGTGCTTGGCCGCAGGCTTGGTTGCCTGGGCGGCTGCAAGGACAATCTGAATGCTTGGGTGTGGTCGAGTTGGGCGTCTAGGGGGAGAATCGGAGGCAGTGGATGGCAGGGACGAGATTGAGGTGGCGCAGGACGAGGATGGAGAGGCTCGGCAGCCGAGTCGAGTCGCCATGACGCTTGGAGGTCGGCTGGAAGGAGATGGTGACAGTGGCAAAAGGTGAAGAAGCCGAAGAGCGAGTGGACGGAGGGCAAGCAAGACAGACAGATGGGCATCAGGGATGGAGGACGCAGACCGAGGCGTCGAGCTGCACTAGCGGCGTTGGCGTGAACCATGGCGTGATTGCAAAGAAGCACACGGCCAGGCAAGCAAGCGAAGAAGAAGAATGGTTGGAAGCAGGCACGACGAGATGGCCTGAGAAGCAGCGCAGACGAGACACAGGGCCACGGCGGGGCTCGGGACGCAGGTGAAGTTGGCAGCCAGCGCCACTGCCGCTCCTTGGGTGTTGGTGCGGCGTTCGAGGAGCAGCACAGAGCGAAAAGGTTGTCGAGGGTGGCAAAATCCACAGAGGAGAGGGTTGCACGGGGCTGGAGACGAGTTGAACGCCGCAGATGGATGCAAGAGCGGCTGTTCATGGCTTTGCCGGTGGCGTGGCGTCGTTTAGGACGAGCGAGTGGCTGAGTTGGGCGAGATGAGGAGTTGTCGAGAGTGCATGGGCAAGCCAGGCGGTGGCGAGAGGGGAGAGTGGATCGGAAGGCTTGTTGGGGACGTGGCACAGGTGGATCAGAGCATCGACACCCTTGAGAGCTCAGAGATCCGGCGAAGGTGGCTGTAGGTGGTTGAACAAACAGAGCACTTGTTGTTGTGCGGTTGGTCAGTCTGGGAGGCGAGGTTGAGATCAAGGGTGGCGGTGAACAGGTCGAGGAGCCCGGGTAGAGGGTGGTGAGCGGCAACCAACTCGACACGGCGCTTGATTGGTCTGGCAAGAACAGCAGCGTCGGCGACTTGCGCGCGCTTCAAGACGATCGAGTTGAGAGCGAAGGAGTCTTGCGTTGTGAAGCAGGAGGGGCTCGGAAGGCGGTATGGGACAAGAGGCACGGGCGATCGAGGCGGCAGACTCACGGGCAAGCGTCAGAATGAGCCAGAGCGTGGTCGCGAGCAGAGACAGCAAAATGTTGTTTCTTGGGGTCGTGTAGCGCTTCGAAACGGAGAGAGTGCGAGGCTGAGAAGAGGTCGGCCGCGTTGAGGCGATAAGGGTGGCCGTGATGGCCATTGGCAGCCTCGCTACTCTCATGGCCGTGCGCGAGGAGGTCGTGGACTCGTGTGGCGCTGGTGGTCGGTCGTTGTTGTTGTGAGAAGCACGTCGACAAGAGCGCACGACTCGGCCGAAGACTCGGTTGGGCGATCAGCCAGAAGCCGATCCATGATTAACATGTAAGGCCCTTCTCGGGAGCCAGTCTGTCCACAGATCGGTCAGCGAAGATTCGGCGAAGAGAGATCTTTTCTGAGCAGCATCAAGATCGTGAGGAGCTTTGGGCGAGCACAGGCCGCCACGGGCGAGGCTGCGATGGCAAGAGCGGAGGGGTGTGCGTGCGGGCGCGGGGCTGGTGTCCACCGGCTCCAGTACACGGGCTCGACTCGGAGCAGAGCGGTGCGCGGAGTGCTGGTGTTGGAAGAACAGGCTGGTGAATGAGTGAATGGAGCAGTCATAAATTGATCTTCACTTTTTAAGTAGATGATCTTAAATAGGCATTCCACGTTCAAGTCGTATCTTTTTTCCTAGTGTTTTCCCTATAAACACCCATGTAGGATCGCATTTGGAGCCAATTAAGATCACGATTTACTCGGCGAGTTTGAAGCCTCCGACGCTCAAACTTGGGCAGGAGCCTCATTAGGCGTCTGTGATCAACGTCCTATACTCACTTTGCGGTCGCACCGCTTTAAAATGGGACATTACTGCTTGGCCCTAATTAAGATTAAGATCAAAATCAACTTGGCGAATTTTGGGTCTTCGACGCTCAAACTTGTGCAGGAGCCTTCTTAGACGTCTGTGAGCAGCGTCCTATACTCACTTTGCGGTCGCACCGCTTTAAAATGGGACATTACTGCTTGGCCCTAATTAAAATTAAGATCAAAATCAACTTTGCGAGTTTTGGCTCTGCGACGCTCAAACTTGGGCAAGGGCCCTTTTAGACGTCTGTGATCAATGCTGTGAGCTTGGTTTCCTGCCGCACCGCTTTAAAATGGGACATTCCTGCTTGGCCCTAATTAAAATTAAGATCAAAATCAACTTTGCGAGTTTTGGCTCTGTGACGCTCAAAGCTTGGCAGGGGCTCTCCGACACATCTCTGATCGACGCTGTACACTCAGATTTTGACCGGAGCACTCCACGGTCAAGTGAGGCGAAGATCTGCAACCAATTTGAGCATTTAAGATCAAAATCAACTCGGCGAGTTTTACGCCCGCGACGCTCAAACCTTGGCAGGGGCTGTCTGACACGTATCTAATCAACACCGTGCACTCAGATCGCGGTCGCATCGCGTCCCGGCCCGGTAAAACGACGTCCCGCAGCAGACCCGGTGCGTCCACAGATCAACGCCACCCCTCTAAGCACTGCGTGCTCCGGCGCTTCAACTTGGACAAGACCATCATAACGTATACCTAGACCTCGTGGTGCTCTATCGTGAAACAAAACGTCTTGGCGGGGAAGCAACAGCGCGAATCCTTGTTTGCAGATCTCATTCATGTGCATAAACATGGTCGGTAAGATCCCTGCCGCAGCACTTGTGTCTCCCTGCGCCTGATGGCAGCTAGAGGGCATTGTCACAGGTTCTCTCTCCGGCTGCCATCTCGTCACCTCCAGATTTGACGTCTGGAGCCCGAAATTTGAACCGCCGCATCCATGGCCAGAATAAATCCGTTCAGCACATCCGTTCGAAGGAGAGGAGGAAGGGACCACACAGTGCGAAACATGAGCAGCAAGAGCAGGGCGCCTTGGCTGCTCTCTTCCCGCTGATTCACGACTTGGCGTCTTCGAGAGCTTTCGTCTTCTGCTACGGGCAACTACGGAAAGGTTTCTCTGCGAGGTGCGTAGCGGACTTTGACCACCTGCAGTTCAAACGCTGGGAAGCCTGTACGGACCTCATGGCGCCTTTTGGCTCTGGGCTCGCGCGTGGTCCTGGCCGCGTTCAAGCACTAGCAACAACGCGAGCGAGGGACTTTTTAAGGCCCTCAAGACGGCCGTCCCGAGGACGCCAAAGGCCTGTACTGGGTTTGCGCCGACCCTCTTGGCCTGTGTCAAAGACCACGCCGAGGGGATACTCAGGCTACGTGGCGTCTCGCCAGGGCCTCGTGATGGTGCAGGTCCGGACAGAATTGGCGCCAAGGCATTGTCAGAAGCTTCTCGAGCGCTCGTGCGCGCCCACAGCCTTGATCGAGCCGCTCTTCTTCCCGACTCTGCATGGCTGAAGATGACCCTCGACGAGGGCAACCTCGCTGCCGTCGACGACATGAAGGAGGCGGTCAATCCCGATGAGATGCTGTTTGTCAAGTCGAGCTTGAGCGAGTACTACTTCTTGGTCGACGAGGCGTTGCTGTCTGCCTGTTGCAGCAATCACGACGCCGCGGGCGAGGCGGTTTCGCGCGAGGCGATCTTCAAGCGCATCCACCACAAGGCTGGCGGCGACAGCTTGCTCTGGCTCGCGCAGGAGTTCTTGCTCCCTTCTGAGATCAAGCCGAACTTTGCCGAGGCCAGGCGGCACCTCAACAAGCTGGCAAGCCTTGGTCTTACGCCCGCCGGGTACCACCAGATCGTTCAGGCCGGTGAGAGGGAGCTGCGTCACCTTCTATTCGTCTTGGTCAGGGCTGGCGGGCTTGTCCACGTCAGCAACACGGGCATGGAGACTGCTCAGGTCAGCAACGCCACCATCGGCACCGCGAACGTCGGCAAGCTGGACACGGAGGGCACGGGCGACACGGACACCAACGAGAACATGAGCGAGGACGGCGGCTACGACCTCTTCACGAGCACGCATCTTTGGTGCGCGTGCTCGGATTGGCACGAGTACCATTGCTGCCGGCACGCAGCTCTTCTTGCCCTCGTCGTCCTGGGCGTGAATCCGCCACCGAACCTTGACACCAGGGCGATGAAGAGGGGCAGGACAAAGCACCGCCGAGGTGCAAAACACAAGCAGTACGAGTCGACGAACGTGCGCCGTCGGCTCACGAAACGTCAAGGTGAGAGCGACAAGCGCTTGGAGTCGTTCAACAAGCTGCGGGAGAGGCACGGCGGCCAGCAGTCGAACGTGGTGCCTTCCGCACCGACCCAAAGCCTTGCGAGCCGTCTCGTGAGGATGTTCACGGAGCGCAAGGTCACGACCATTCTCAAGTTCCCTGCGCAGAGCGATGACGGCCCAGAGGTTGGCCGCGAACTGTGGGTCGAAGACGTGCAGAGCTTGGAACCGGGCGCGTGGCTGAACAACGGAATCATCAACTGCTGCGTTCGCGCCGTGAGAGCTCTGAACACGGACCCCAGGGTCGTCGTCGCCTTCACCGAGTACTTTGGCGACCAGCTTCTACAAGGCGTCGCAGAGATCACCACGTTCGACGACCTGGTCGAGCGCAAGAGGAACGAAGGAGACGCGAGGTTCGTGTACGCCGTGAAACTCTTCTCACGCCTCTGCAAGGGAACGATAACCAAGCTCGTCTTTCCTGTTCATGTTCCAGGCCACTGGCTCGGCCTCGAGATCGTCCGGCTCGGCGCGGAGGTTCGCGTCGGGTTCGCAGACTCACTTCAGGGAGCACAGCACCTGGGTGAGCGCCCAACAGGCCAGCTTCTTTGTGCTTTCCTTCGGGCTGGCTGGCGCGCTTGTGATAAAGCAGAGCCTGCAATTGACATCAAGCGCGTGGACCTCGGACATCAGCCCGATGCTTGCAGCTGTGGCCTCTTCACCCTCGACGCGATCACACGGTTTGCTCTGGCGTCGATGCTCATCGAGCCTGAGCCAAGGTCGAAACACGCACTTCAAGCCCTCCGCGAGCGCCTCACGCAAGCGCTTCTTTCCGCAGAGTCGTACACGGACGTGGTAAAGCAGGCCGATGGCCTGTCCGAAGCACTTGGGCCCACGACGAGTCTCGAACAAGTCCTTCAAAAGGTCCAGGCAGAACGTTTCCTGCAGGCCCCCAGCCAGCCAAACGGAGACTCGAAGCAGCTGCGGCGCGGGGCCCGTGGCGAGAGCTTGGAGCCACTTCCAGCCGTGCCTGCCCTGAAGAAGGCCAGAAGAATCAAGCGTGACGAAGAGACAAAGTTTAAACGAGTTTGAATTTGCGTTTCTGTGTTGGTCTTGATCTTGATTTCAAGAACGAGACATGTATTGTAGCTGAACCAAGATGGTGCAAGCCGCAGGACTACGAGTGCAAGCCGGTCTACTCCTATGGCCGACGGCACGAAGGTCGCAAGGACTTGAACGGCGCGATCTGCCGTGGTGCCTGGAGGGCAACCGTGGTGCAATCGCTTGTGCTTCAGCCCTTCTGGGGCCTGCACCTTCTTGGAGGATGCACGGCTGATTACTTGAGCCGAGTTGAGACCGATCGCGAGGGCAGAACACGGTCACGAGGTGCTGCACCCGGCTTCGACATCCTTGCGCGCGAGACGCCCGTTCGCCGCAAGGACGAGGCCGACAAGAAAAGTAAGACGCGCAATGAGGTCCTGCACTCCCAGGCTAGCCGCCTGCCAAGTCTCAGCTCCTAACTCGCCGCCGTTTGGCAAACAAATTTGATCTTAAATTCCACAGTTTGGAATTTAGAGTAGGCCGAACTGTGGGTAAGACCCATCTAGGGTTTTCTCTAGGAGTCGGAAGGCCCGCCACGAGATCGCGCAGATCTCCGCCCAGAGAGCGCGAGGGTCCACACCGACTGCACGGCTGTGATCAGGGTCGCCCAGACGACCCAGAGCTCGACGCTGGGCCGCTCTCGTTGCGTTTTGAGCGAAACAAATTTGATCTTAATTACGGTTTCTAAGATCATCTACTTAAAAATTGAAGATCATTTTATAATCGCTCGAGTGAATGAATGAACATTGGCGAAGGGAGGTGGCAAGAGACGAGTTGTGGCGGCGGCGGTGGCGGCAGCGATGGTCGTCTCGGGGCGTCGCGTACGCGGGCGTCGGCACAGCATCCAGCGCGACAGGCCATGGGAGAGACAGAAGAGGCTGGCCCGGACACGCATGCTG